>VZSV01000244.1:643954-678004 GCA_013398735.1 Nothocercus julius | reverse complement strand
CGCGCGGCAGCCCCCGACGTCCCCTCCGCTCGCAGCGGGACTCGCGACGGGCTCCGGGAGGAAGCCAGCGCTAGCGGGCAGGAGCCGCCAGGAGCTCGCCCTGCTCTCCCCTACCCCGGCTCTCCGCGGCGCTCGCGCACACGGAGCTCTCGCGGGGACCCCGGGCGGGGGCAAACGCTGCCCTTGGTGCAGCCCACGGGGGACGCCGCTGCCTCCACGGGAGCGTTGCAAAGGGAGACGGGAGCACCCGGCGCCTACTGGATTTCCTTTCCTTTCCGCTTCTTTAAACGTGCAGCTTCAAAGCTCCCCGGGCTCGCGCAGCAGCGCCGCGGCAGCCGGGCACAGCGATCGAAGGCGGCGAGGGAGCAGCTCGGCGCGCAAGAACACGCACGCCGACCCGGCCAAGCACCGCGGTCTGGGGACAGCCAAAAGCCGGGGGGCACCGGCACGGGCGCAGGAGGCTCCCCGCGTGGCCAGGGCTCGGGGACAGGAGCGTCCCCGGCAGCGCGGGGGACGGCGCGGGGTGCAGGGCCGCGCGCCGGCAGCGAGGGGTAATAACGATGTGCCGGGGGAGCCGCTGATTCCAACCCTTGCTGACCCCAGGCTGAGGAGTTCTCCCGATCGATCACGAAGATGCTCTTTCATTTTCCTCAGGCGTTTCGCTGACGGATGGAAAAATCGATGCCCCGCAGAGGAGTCTGGAGGGGAGGCGGAGAAAGGGGGGAAAGGGAGGGAGGGAGGGAGGGAGGAGGATGGCGGAGGGAAAGGGGAACGAGGGGAGAGGGCCGGGCCGAGGGCAGGGGGGTCCCAGGTGGGCTCGGGGCAGCCGGGGACGTCTCCTGCCCCTCTCCATAGCGGAGCTTGGGCCCCTTCCCCGCGCACAGAGCCAAGCGCACGACTGGAGGCCGGGGCGGCCGGGGGCCCTCAGCCCAGGCAGCGGCTCCCGCTCAGCTCCAGCAGAACCGCGGGATCTGCGTGTGGGGCCAAAACTGCCCCCCGCGCACACCCGTTTCCATGGAAACAGCTCTACTTTCCCATACGGAAACATCCCCCAAATCCTCAGCCAGGGCCACCAGGATTCGGGGGGCTAACGAGGAAGCCGAGACCCGCACGGCCCGTCCAGGCTGCCGCGCCGGCGCTGGCCCTCTGAGCCTCTCCGCTACCCTCCTGTTCCCGGCACGTGGTGCTAAGCCAGAGAAAAGGTGCCCGGGAATCTCCCCTCCGGCCGGAGAGGCCACGTCCGCCCTGCGGGAAGCCATGAAGCAGCAGCTCAACTCAAACCACGGGGGTTTTCCAGTGTTTTCTTCCCCACTTCCTATTAATAGTTAACGGCGCAGCAGCAAGACCGGCTTTCCAGCGACCCACATTGCAGCCCCGTTTCCAGGGATCAGGCTTAGCCGTTTCCGCTGGGAACCAGCAGCGCGCTCCTCCCAGCCAGGAACACCGTCCCCTGCAGGGACCTGCGTCTGGGGCCGTTCGGGAGCAGCCAGGACAGCTGGGGCGGGAGGCACCAGCAGCGCTCCCCAGGACAAGCCGCCTTCCCGGCGGCACGGCGCCGCGGGCAGAGCCTCGGGAAGGGCGCCGGCTCCACCTCGGCTAGTTCAGGGGGAAGGAGAAGCCGAAGGCACCGGGTGTCATCGCCGGCGCGGCCGCCCGCGCCGCTGCTTCCCGAGCGGGAGCAAACGGGCGGCGCCTCTGCAGCCTCCAACGGGGCGCAGAGGCTGGGGGTCTCCCCGGCTCGCCCGGCGCGGCGCTCGGAGGGGCCGTCGGGGCCTGCACGCCCGGCAGCGCCTCGGTGATCAGCGGGAGCGCCGGCCGCGCCGCCAATCCCCGCGCCGTTGCCACAGAAACCACCTTTCCCCTCGCAGCCTTCAAAGGGGTTTCTGCTTTGCGCGCGTGCCGGTGTTCCTCTGCGTTTCTTCCCGCCCTGAGCCGGGGTGCGGGTGCTGCGGGGAGCGTTTCTCACCCCCGCCCTTTCCCGGGAAACGCTTGGCACCGGGCACGGATCACGTGCGAGCGCCCGCAGCGGGAGGGGGGCAGTTGCGAGGCTGCCGCGGGGCTTCGGAAAGGGATCCGGGCAGGAGAGGGGCAGGAGAGCTGCGGCCACGGCGCTAACTAAGCAAAATAAATATTTATATGGGGAGAGCTTAAAAACCCTGCTTTGCATCGCTGTGATAAATTATTCATCCGCCTCTTTCTCCCTGCCCGCCTCTGCTGTTAGGGAGCCGCAGAGGGGTCCGGCGGCGGCGAAACGGGGCCAGCCAGACCAGCGGGGTCGGAAGCGACACCGATTTTGGAAGGACCCCCCCTTGACTCTCAGGTTTTGTTTCAGCAAAGGCAGCAGCTTCCATAGGGCTGGTTGAAGCCCTGCAAGGTCCTTCGCGGGCGGAGGGGACACGCACCGGGCCTCTTGGGGTAGCAAAACATCTGTATTGCCCATGGCAGGGCGCTCCTTGCAGCTGCCGTCATCTCCCCCAGCACAGGAGGCCCGGAAGGGGCCGGCAGGCAGGGAGCAGGGGTCGGCGGAGCGGATTTGCCGTGGTGATTTCCAGGCTCGCTGCAGTTGCACGCGCCAGAACTGCTGCAACAGAGATGAAAAGCAAGAGGAGGAAAAGAGCTGAGCATGGCAGAGCGAGCTGCGAAAGCGCCTCGGCGAGCTGAAGCTTCCTGCAAGCGCCCCGGGAAGCGGGAGGGCTGCAGAGGATGAAAAACGCTCGTTGGGATCACCCTGCTGCCCTCGACGCCCCTCCGGCCGCTCCGGACAGAGGCTCATCCGACCTGTCTCTCCAGCAGCGCCCAGCCCGTCTCCTCCGGTGCTTCAACCGCGAGATATCTGAACATCAAACCTAAATCTCCCTTGCGCTGTGGTTCAAGCCCATAATTCCTTGTCCTACCCACAGAGGATAGTTTATTCCTACCCACTTGCAGCAACCACTGACGTATTTTTGAAGGCTGTTATCACATTTCACCTTCAGTCTTGGACCTTTTCACGAAAGATGAAACTGAAATACGGGTTTGCAATGGGCAGGAAGCTCAGACTCACACGGAGGGTTTCTGGACCACATGGGGAAACCGGGAGACCCAGCAGAAGGCAGGGAGCGAAGGAAGCGATAACTTGCAGCACGTCACACTGCAAAGCCCTTAAGTAGCAATGGACAAGTGGAGGAGACAAGGAGAGACGCTGGGGGCACAGCCCAAGGAGAGGAGAATGACGAGAGGGTTGCAGTGACGTGGTTCAGAGCACAGAGACAAACCGGCTCCCGGTTCCCGCTCAGCGGGACACGGCAGTGCTGGAAGCAGCTCAGCTCATCTCCAAGCGGAGCAGAGCTGCTCCCTGGCCCCGGCTTTGCCGTTGCTGTTCTGCAGGGCCCGTAACGCGCCCTGGGGTGCCGGTGCTGCCCCGGCGCGCCGGTGAGGGGCACCGGAGAAGCAGGGAGACAGCCCGGCCCAAACGCCGCGGCCCAAACGACCCCGCGTGCTCATCATTCCTCTGCGTGGCTGCCCGTGTCAGGACTTAGGAGGGAGAGATAATCTAATCTGCGAGCGCAGAGGGGAGAGGGATAACAGTGCGGGCACGGATAGCGGGAAGCAAAAACAAAGGCGAGGCGGCGGCAGGCATCTGCTGCAGACCCCCAGGACACGAGGAGAGAAAGGAAGAACAAAAAGATTCCTGAAGCAACTATCAAAGCGCTCGCAAACACAGGATACTTGTACTCAGGGGGCACTTTAACCACCCAGACATCTGTTGGGCGACAAACACATCAAAACCTAGTCAAAATGGTTTCTTAGTTATGTAGAGGGCAATTTGCAGATGAAGGAAGTAGAGAGGCTCCATGAATCTACTCGCCAATAAAAAGAATCTGCTAAAAAAAAAAAAAAAAGGGCAACTGCAATAGGGGAAGTTTGGAGGCGGCGATTCCAAGCTACACAAATTCACCAGAGCAGGGACGCGGTGGCGCGGGGCGGTTACTGCTCGGCAAACGCATTGAACAGGGGACGGAGCGACATTGCACGGGGGACGGAGGGACATTGCACGGGGGACGGAGGGACATTGCACGGGGGACGGAGGGACATTGCACGGGGGACGGAGGGACATTGCACGGGGGACGGAGGGACAAGCTTCAGTCCAGAGCATCAGAGTCGGGTCCGTTGGTGGCACCTCTGGGCCTTGCTCCAGGTGCCTGGGCTGCATCCGATGACGCAGCAGTAAATAAGGGACAGAAGGAGCCGCCTAAATCGTATGGAAAGAAAAGAGAAACAGAAAGACCAGCCCTTTGTATCAGCTACGAGGCTGGAAACAGGGAACTTTGCAGTCTGCAGGCTGCCGGGCTGGGCTCCTGCTTGGGCTCCTGCCCTTCACAGGGCAGACAGAGGGCCATATCCAGGACATCGCGGGGAAAGGGGTTTCACAACATCCAGTTCCGGAGACACAAAATACTATTGCAAAACTTGGGGAAGCAAAAGCAAACATATTCGACAAGTTTGCACTGCAAGCGCGGTGCTTCCCCCCGCGCACGGTGGTTGCAAACACCACTTTGGCTTCTCGAGAGGCAAACAAGCAGCACACTGCTGTGTTGTTTTTGTCTATAAACTCTCGGAGGAGGCTGGGAAGGCTCTGGCTTTGGCCCCGAGTGCTCCGTGCAGAGCGCAGTGCAGCAGCAGGCTGCCCGTGGCCACCACGGAGCTCTGCCGGGGCGCCGGCACGCGCCCGGCCGCGCACAGGGGCTCGGCAGACCCTCTGTAACGAGGTTCCAAAGCAGCGCGGTTTGAAAGGCACCTTCTGCTTAAAGATGCAAATAGATAGTGCCACCAGGTGCCTAGAAGAGACCTGCAAAGCTGACCCTCGGCACTTAGGGCTCCAAAATTTCCTTGAAATTTGTCGTGAGTAAAGCAGTTGGGGTGCACTCGCTGAGCTGCAGTTTCTTCACCAGGATCCGACAACCAAGGGAATATGCCCAAAGCCAGGACCTCCTCAGGCTTCATGGTTGCCCCAAAGCAGATGCAGAAACTGGAAACTGTAGCTCTGAACAACATAACTTAGAAAAATGCCGTCATTTGGGGACAGGGAAAACTACTCTTCTTTTGGCCACATTTGCCAAGGTGGTTCCCACATTTTGGCTTTAGTTGGAACACCCAATCTGCCCTTCTGCTTGTGCAAACAGCGCCCTGGATGTGTGAGTGTCCAAGCCTCACAGGTGCCTATTTTGAAGTGCTTTGGAAAAAATGTAGCTATTGAAAACAGAAGGAAAAGAAAATAGCAACAGCCAAACACTGTCCCTTCACAGGCAGCAGCTCTGGACACCTCGTCCATTATTTACTGAAAAAAAAGCCAACATTGCTTTCCAGGACTGAAGCCCTGATTTCAGGTGCGACACAAAAGCTGAATATTTCCGCTATCACGAGGTTGTTGCCGGTGCCGGGATTTTTCCCTAACCTGCAGCTAAAACCCTCCGAGCTGACGCTCTGCAAACGGAGCGGCACACGAAACGCTCGCTGCCTCTTGGGGTGGGCGGCCCCCCTTTCTCCAATAAACAATTTTGCATATATTTAAACCTCCCTCCTCTGGCTTCCCAACTCCTCCCGCCTCCACCCTCCCTGGCAAAGAAATTACAAAAATCCGTCATTTCTCTCTTTTTCCCTTGCACCTCCATCTATCAGCGTTTCAAAGGCAGTCTCCTCAAATGCGGAGCGGAGCAGGAGATGGGCAGCAGTAATGGGAATGTGCTCCTGACTGTGCAAACCCACACAGAGAGTGAGGACAGGAGAGAGCGCATTTGCATACATATTAAACGAGAGCAGTAAAAAATGCAGACGTGCAAACCATTTGGACATGGCTCGCCTCGGCGATGCGCCCTGCAAGGGAATCAATCTTCTGCCTTCTTAAAGGGAAAAACCTGTTATGGAGCGACAAGCAAAGCCGGGGAGACGCCCGCCTGCGAGCACGGTCAAGGTCTCGGGACAACCCAAACTGCTGCCTTGGCTCGCACAGACGGGTTGTTGCGTAGGAGGACGAGACCCTGCCTGGAGTTTCCCTGCCCTGGTGGCGGCTGGCCAGGCTGGACCCTTGGGCTTCATCCAAACACCAGGTACCAAAGGAAGGAGTTTGCAGGACCAGCGGCTCCATGCTGAGCCTACGCCACAACTCCCGGCTTGACTCCTGGCAAGACCTCGCCCTGGCCAAGCCCTCGGGCGAGGAGCACTGACCTCCCTGAAACGCCCTCAGCCGGGCTGGGCGTCTGGATGAGATCCTGGCAGGAAACAAGATACATCTGGATGTGGTGAAGAAACCCATCCTCTGCACCGTCATCCACTGAGTGTGCTCAGTGCGAGGTCCCGTTTGGCCTTGGGCATGACCTTGGTTCCAGCAAGCTCTAGAAAGAGACACACTGATCCCGCACGCACTGACTGGAAACTGCACCAAAATCCCAAAGTTTTGTTGGCCTTTTCACATGCAGCTCCCAAGCCCACGATCTACCTGGAGCTGGAAGGAGCAAAGCGGCCTTGCCTCCAGTTGTCCCATGTGCTGGTTAAGGATGTACCCAAAGCAGGACATGACACCAGGACATGAGAGCCAAGGGGACAAGTAAGCGCCATAGGGCTTGTGAAGTAGATGGCTCCTAGGTGGCTGCAAGGGTAGGGATCTAACGAGGCAAACCACACCAGCAAACCGACTGATTTCAAAGTCTTCGGGTTCAGAAGCGTAAAAAGCGCAAAATCAGTAACTTTCATATTGCCACTCAAGGAACCACAAAGATAAAAGCAATACGCTGGGAGTGAACATGCTATGAATATTTCTCATCTGCACTTACAAGGGATATTTGGGACCAGTGGCTTGATTCTGCATTAGCCTCGTGCAAATGAGAAAATTTGCATGCAGTGACAGGTAAAAACCGGCTCTCCACATATTTCCTTATGTCAGGTTTTCCCTTCCCAACCACGGCGATGAAAATACCAGGTGAGAGCAGGGGTGACCACCAACCTCCAGCCCCTCCACACCAGGTTTCTCTGAGCGAAAGGGTAAATGAAATGCGGTCGCAGCAGCGCCCGGCGGGGTGGATGCTCCGGTGTCTCGTACGGGTTGAGCTCGCAGGCGGTATTGCGCTGTAGAGCCCCTTCCTCTCCAGCCCCCCACCCGTTTCCACAAGCCTCGCGGGAGCCATCTGAGAACTCGCCCCTCCAGCCAAACAAAACCGAAACTCGGAGCTGGGGGGAAAACGGGGGGAGGCAGCAACAAATGGAGAGAGAGAAGCACGTACGCGCAGGCACACGCTGGATTGCAGAGGCTCCCTGAAAACGGAAGACAACAAGAATGCAGAGGTCACGTACACAAGCTGAGCTGCCCGTTCGCTTGTACACGGCACGATCCCGTCCCCTCCTCATCACGCGCTGGGGATTTACAGACCCAAACGGGCTGGGGAGCACAGGAGTGTTTATACAGCCCCCTGCGCAGGAGCGGCTCCGTTCCCAATGGCCGCTGACAATATATAAATATTTAGCGCTGCTAATTGCACTCAGATTAAACTTTTGCAATAGCAGCGCCCCCAGGAAAGGGCCGCGAGGAGGATCGCAAAGAGGGAACCCCAGGTTCCCACCCCGAAACACGCGCTGGCCCCATCAGAGAAACAGCAAAAAGCAGAGTTCAACAAAACGACAGCAACTCACCCAAAATTTTTCAGTGGGGAAGTGTAAATATATTAGTGATTGTGTTGATGTTAGGCTCATATCTAAGGAGGTTAATTTGATAATTGTCCATGCAGAGAAGGGGGAAAAACAATCAAGACTATTGCCACTGGCAGCAGAGAAGCTTCTCTTGGTTAAATCAATTCCCTTTTTTTAACTTAATTTGAGTTAATAAGGAAGCCTTGGTGTAGCCACGATCCCAAACCCACCCCCCACACGCACATCCGTTCCCTTTCTGGCTGCTCTTAGCTTGGCACCGATCTGACAGCCTGGAGCAACCAAAGGCCAATGACTTTAGTTGTCGGCTTGGGGTAAATTAAGGGACAGTGGAAAAATGGAAATTCCTGTGCCGAGCGGCCCGTCCGTTAACGTCTGTGGCGACGCAGCGGAACACGCGGGTCACCAGCAGCAAGCAGGGGACCCGCGGGACCCACGGCCCGGCCGCAGGCAGAGACGTCCTGCTCACCCCACAAATGGCCCCAAGTGACATTTTTAGAGAGGCTCCGTTAGCGGGGCCTACAGAATTAGCACCCTGTAACATCCCCGGGCCTCTGCCAACGTCAGCGCAGCGTTGCCCGGAGGTGCAAGGCAAAGGGCAGCCCTGGTGCAGCAATGGGGTGGTGGAAGTGCCCGGGGAGCGCGGCAGAGCCGGCCCCAATCCCCTCCGTGCGCGGAAGGAGCCCCGCTGGACCTCAGAAAGCTCCGGAGTGAAAGCCTATTCCTGCCATTCGCCTAAATTAGGCAACCAGGAACATCCTAAAATAATTCAGGTGAAAATTCAGCAATGAAAGCAGCGCCCTTCTGGCGAGGAGCTGAGAGCCCCGGGAGCGACGCGGAGGGCTGGCTCGTGCTGCGGGATCGCTCCCGGTGACTCCAGCTTCCCATCTGGGGACAAGTTTCTTTGTTCGCCTTTCCCCAGTAACGTAAGGGCTGCACATTTTGCTGCAGAGACAACTCCAGGCAACCTGCGGCTGCCTTCGAGGCCTCCCGCTGGGGCTCGGCTCGAGCGCGGAGCAGCCACGGCCAGCGCAAGGACGTGCCCGGGGACCTTCCCCCGTGCAAGAGCATCTCACGCGGGCAAAGCCCTCGAGCGCGAGCCCCGGCCGGCTCCGCATTGCGCGCATTCCTGCGAAGCTCCGCGTCCGGAAGGCGGGAGCCCAGGGCGCTCCCGGGCTGCCGAGGAAGCCTTAACCCCTTCCGCGCTTCGGCAAAGCTCCTCCCGGCTCCCCGGGAGGCTGCGGGCGCTGCGAGAGCGCGACCTGCCCAAGAGGCCAAGCGTCCCGACTCCACTTCCCGCCCCTTTCCCTAAATAATCCTTCTCAACAATCCCTGGGAATGCAGCTCCCCCCTCCCCCTTCCCAGGGCCCGGCAGGGGACAATCCTGCCCCCACCAACCCTTGGAGGAGCCAGCGGAGCCGCTGGCGACGCAGAGCCCTCCCCGGGGAGGTGGCACTTGGGACGGGCTCAGCAGGGCCACCGAGGGGACCCAAGGGACGGCCACCAGCGGCAAGGGGCACTCGTGGTGCTCGAGGCTGTCGGGGCGAGATGGGGACGCGCTCACGGGTTCTCCTAGGCGCTGCCGATGGAGAAAGCCCTCGGGATCACGCTGGGCTCTCGGGGACATAGGTGGGAATCTCTCCGTGACGCCAAGCACGGTCGGAGCATCCGGACAGGTACCACCGGCCAACGCAGCCCCGCGGCACCCAGAGCCCTCCGAGCAGCCACCTCTCCATCCACAACAACCAAGCGTCCCTTGGACCTGCATGGAGGAGCTAAAACCCTTGGCCAGGGCTGAGCCCCGCTCTTGGAGATGAGGTTGCTCCGAGCAGCTCCCAGCTACAGTTGCAACAGTTTGACCCATAAACACATTTTTAGGGAACCAAACGAGCACCAAAGCAAACACTTCTTTTCCTTCCCTCTTTTTGGGTACGTGGAGAACTTAACCAACATGCTCCGCAGTGCAGGTAACGTCTCCGAAACCCAGGCCGAGCCCGCGGCTTCCGCCGATGTCGGAGCGACGCGGGACACCGGGATAAGGCGGGCGCGGTGCCCTCACGGCCGCTGCGGCTCCGTGGGCACCGATCCGCTGCCGCGCTGCTCGGATTCCTCCGGCGCCGCTGCGACCCGATCAGGCCCAACAGGCTCGAGCACATCACGCAGCAGCGCGACGGGACGGCGCGTTGGCCTTTTGAAAAGAAACACATGCAGGCAAATTTCAGCTCAAGAGTTGCCTCCAAATTTAGGTCTTCTAAAATAAAGGTTTGGGATTTTTATAAACCAGAATTAGACCGAATAGTTCCGAATAAATTAATAACCAAAGGCCCACAAGAGTTGTTTCCATAAACTATTTTTTAATTCCAAAGGAATTTGTTGCAGAGGAGTAAGTGCTCCCCTGCGGGGCCGGCGCTCCCGGAATTGCTGCATGACGGTAGAAAATGGGGCTGTCGAGGACGAAGAACTTTAAACAACCACGAAGCTGAGGAATCTACTGCAACATCCACACAGAGATATCCCAGCGCCAGGGCCCATGGAAAACGCTAAGGTTTCCATGCATAGTGGGTTCATATTTAAAAGGGGAGGGGAAAAACAAAAACTAACAGTAAAAATAGTACAAATTCCTTCAGATGCTACTTGTGACAGAAGATGAAAGCTGCGATTTTCATCTTCTTTCCACCATCTCTACCAT
Organism: Nothocercus julius; assembly: GCA_013398735.1. Lineage (NCBI taxonomy): Eukaryota > Metazoa > Chordata > Aves > Tinamiformes > Tinamidae > Nothocercus > Nothocercus julius. The sequence continues at coordinate 667,638 of VZSV01000244.1, read as the reverse complement.
AGGGAAGCTCAGAGACCAGGACCACAGGGGTTTTGCCTACACACCCGGCCTGCCTCGTGCAAGGGTCCCGCAGATATAAAGCAGACTCGGAATAACTGGAGCATAATGTCTCCTAAAAAAAAAGAAATCAAAGAAAAATAAAGGCACCCTCTCCCCCAGCTGGTATCAGCCAGTGCAAACCCAAGAAAAACAGGAGCAGGAAGAGCCAAACCTGATCTCTCCAGTCTTTTGTGCTTCAGCCTCACCCGCCTTCACCACTATCACGTTACAAACGGGTAAGTGGCTGCATTAACTCGAGGTGCCACCGGCACAAAGACTTTCCTATCGGGACACAAGATCTGCCCACGAATCGGGACCTTCACTAACAGGGAGTCTGTAAGCGCTTCCCCTCCTTCCTTCGGTTCATTTCTGCAAACCCGGAACGCATCGTGGTGCCAGCGCACAAGGATGCCCGGCACAAGCGGGCACCGAGCGCGCGGTGCTCCGGCTCATTCCTGGCGCTCCGGCTTCCTCAGGCTTGCCTAGGCACGGATTGAAGGCGTGGGGTTAGATCCTGCTGGATCTAATGCCCAGACCACAGCCGGGCTGCCGGGGCGATGGGCAGAGCGCGGAGGGGCAGGCTTGGCGAGCCAGGAGCCGCGGCCGGGATAAAAACCATCGGAGCTATTCAAACACAAGGACGCAGGCAGAGCATCTTGCTCAGGAGCTTTCTGCGTGGACCGCGTTGGAGAGGATCTGCCCTTCGAGGCTGTCCATGAGCACAGTTCTTACGCGTTAAATTCTGCCTTGTGCTGCTGCAAAGAAGGGCTCCTGCTTTCTGCTTACTGATGAGCACCCTGCGTCCAAAAACAGAGCAAGGATCAAGGCAGACAGATTTTGCAGGGAGAGGCCATAGCTTTTATCAGGCCAACTGACAGAGCCAGAAAAACAGCAGGCTGAATTTGGGACACAACTGGCTTTCTTCAAGATGTGTCTATGCTGTGTGCAGGAGATGCCTGCAGTCAACTCAGGGTGCAGCCGAGGAAAAAACTGGAACACCCTGTCTTAAAAACACTGAAGGGCTGGAAAAAACAATGAGTTCAAACAGGAAAATGTCTAGGAGGGGGATTTCCAAAACGGTGGAGAAGAAACCATCAAAGCAAGACTTCCAAAGTGCTCGTTGCGTGGGGTGCTCTCCGGGCAGGAAAAGCATTCCCAGGTCTGACTCCAGGACAGCTTGGAGACTCCAAACCGTGGATGCCTCGCGCCACGTCGGGCGGGCGGGAGCAGCAGCGTTCCCGGGAGCACAGAGCCCGCGCGGCAAAGGGCACCGCCGGGTCCTGCCCTCGGGCTTGGCACCAGGTCACTGCTGGAGCTCACGGGCTCCTGTCTTCAGTGTCACCCCAGGCACCAGGGAGCCTCTGGCAGCGCTTCCTGGGGAATGAGGCGCCTGCTGGGCTTGATGTCCAGCCAGAGGGATGAAGGTGCCTTTGCTGAGGGCACCCAGAAGGGGTGGGCTGTTCCCTAATGACAGTGACACCAAAGTGGTCTCACCCAGAGACCGGTCCCTCGCACATCTAAGGTACGTCCCAGGCAGCCCCCGAATCCACAGGTCTCGGTGTCCAAGGCGCTTGTGCTCCAGGCGCCCGGGGGAACAAGGCAGCTCTTATCCGAGCCGCACATCCAGGGACTTGAACCTCAGCCCAAGGTCACTCAAAGCAAAGAACCAACCCAAAATCCTGAGGAGCTAAACTCCTGGCCACCCTTGCCCCATCCAGCCAGCTGAGGCTGCTCTCCTAGGTTGCATCCCAGCCTTCATGCTCTGGACTGTCTCAGCGGAGCAGCTTGTGCTGCTCACAACAAAATTCAGCCTTTGATGCCACTGGCGCTTCTTCCATTAGTTGCTTTGAAGATTAGGGACAGCCTTAAATTGGCTGCAGCAGCTGATGGGGAGCCAGTGGAGCAGCTTGGGTTCCCGGTGGCCTTGCCCTTCGGGGAGGCGAGTGGGCACGCTCAGCACCAGCTGGCCCTGCTACACGAGTTCTCCTCTCAGCTCCTGCACAAGTCACAGAAATCCCAGCAGACTGAGCCAAGCAATGGGATGGATAGGGCGGAAAAAATCCCCCCAGCCTAGCAAGAGGAGAAAAGGCAGCATTTCTGGAGCGGGCATTGCCTGGTGCTCACAGCCCGGAGGGAAGGCAGCAGAACCTGCTGCTCCAGCGCGGGGGCTCGAGGGAAGCTGCTCGCGGCGGCAGGAAGGGGGGCACTGGTGGCTCCGAGGCCTCCCATTTCCCAACCTGCTTCCCGCCCGTCTTTCTCTTGACTCAGCTGCCCCCGCCATCGCCCAGGACTCCTCTACTGCGGGTCCCCGCTGCGTAAGGAGGTGGCAGGGACCTCGGAGCACCAGGAGCCTTGGTGAGGGCCTCGGGCAGAGCACACGCATGTGGTTTTAGTTCAGCTTCTGCTTCTCCTGCAGCCGCTGCTGTAGCGGCTGCTTTTCCCTGCACCAGCCTCGTGCCAGGCCCCGCGCGCCCCCGGGACCCCCTGCTCTAATCGGCACAACTCCAGCCTCGAATGGAGCCCGCGGTTATGCACAGATAGTTCGAGCTACGGGCGCTCAGCAAAACGTCCCTGCTCTCCCCTGTCCCCACAAAACGAATCTCACGGCTGGATCTCACCTGCACCCACCACCCCGCAGCACCCACCGGGGCAGCCCCTTTGGCCCAAACTCCTCCAGCCACTTTGGAGACTGCAGAGCCAAAGGATCCCAAAGGGATGAGGACCACAAAAATCCCAGCAGGCTGAACCCCGGATGAGGGTGGAGATCCATGCACGACAACCTCCCTTCCAGCGCCTCTCCGTCCGCCGGGAGCCAGGGTGCAGGGGCACAGAGCCCCTCCGCGCCGTTAAGTGACATGCACCCAAGTAACATGTGGCGCAGTCACAGCCACTATTAATTTAAGTTAATTTCCTGCAGTTCTGTCTTAGTTTTCCAGCAGATTCAGGACTTAAAGGTTAAAGCGTAACCTTGTCTCAGCAGCTTGCTATTCGCTCCATGCAAATGTCTACCTACAGCCTGGTAATTACATGCACTTGCAGAGAGCCAATCCGCCGTCAGCCTGACAGATACTGATCTTCCCGTTTTATTTTTAGCTCTGTGCTTCCCCCTCTAGATGCAAAAAAAAATTCTGTTTGTTCCATCTTTGCGGCAGCCTCTTCTCGCGGCGGCTCTGCAGCGAGCTGGGCTCGCGGGCGGGCTGGAGCGGAGCCCGCGGAGCCGCGGGCCCTTCCCGCTCCCCGCGCTCGGGGAGAGCGGCCGGCCGGCTCCTTTTAGGCCACCCAGGGAACGTGTCACGGCTCCAGGGTGGGCGTTGAAATGGGACCCGCGGGTGGGAGAGGAGCAGCTCCGCATGCGGAATGCGCGCGTGGCGCAGGGAACGCGCGCGTGCTCCGCGGGACGGCTCCGGATCGCGCGCGTGCTCCGCGGGACGGCTCCGGATCGCGCGTGCGCGCGGCCGGGTCTCTGCGCAGAGGGAAGGGGCCAAAGCGGGTGTCATTTGGCCACGTGCTACAGGCTCTGCAAGTCCAGGACTTGTCCCTTGGCAGAGCTTCCCTGTCAGCCACGGGGAGCCACCTCAAAAGAGGCAACAACAGCGGGAGAGAGGGTGACAAGGGCCAGTTGGCCCCCAAAATGGGCACCAACCCCTAAAACAGGCACATGAGACCTGTGGTGTCCCTGAGGTCACCGTGCAGCCCTCCACAGCTCCCGTCATCCCGCTCCCTCCCCATCTCCTCTGGCAAGAGCTCTCCCAAGCTTGGGGCGGGAACAGGAGGGAAAAGCAGCTGGAATCGGGGAGCCGAGCTAGATGGAGAGGGGAAAAGCATGGAAAACCAGCGGAGGAGAGACGAGCTGTTGGAAATCTGTATCCTCCAGAAGTTCAGCACAATCTGGCAGCCCCCTACCAAAGATAAGCCTGAAAGGCTGGCTATAAATCATGAGGCATGGAAAAAGTAAGGATCAGGTTCTTCGCATTCGCCTTTCCTTTGGGAAGGCGCCCTGCAGGGGCTGGCGTTCAGCGCGCGCTCGCGTGCGCTTCTCGTGCTTAAACCAGAACAGAGTCACGCTAATTTAGCCACACGATGGGGCAAAAAAAAAAAAAGGCAGGGATCCTCAGGAAGGACTGAGGAAGGTCTGGCTGCCCCGCGGTCGGGCAAACCACCACTGTGTCCCCAGAGAAGGGGACGGGGAGGCAGGAAAGTCACTGTGGGCAAGGGTGGAGAAAGTGCAAAGCGTTTGCCCGGAGCTGGGAAAGGAGAGCGGAGAAGCCACGTGATAAAAGGAGCGAGAGGAAGAGGAAGGAAGAGCGAGGAGCCAGCAGAGGAAGCAGGAGGAAGGTCAGAGCGAGGCGGCCGACGCCTCTCCCCAGCGCTAGGGACACGCGGTGGCCCCAGCCCTGCCAGGTGGGCAGCCCTGATGGCTCCTCACACCTGCAAATACAGTGGCTTTTCTCGCTGTCTTCTGGGGATCCTTCTCCTCACAACACCACCATAAAAAAACCCTCAGGAAGTGATCCCTAGATGGTTTTCCATTCCCAGGGGCATCTCTTGACACCTTATCGGTGACTCTCCTTCCCAAATTCCTTCCCACTCAAAGCAGCACTGCCGCTGGCCTTCAAGCATTCCCAACAGGTGGTTTTAGGCCCTTACTGGATGCGAAGTTTCTGCCGAGGCCTGGCCCGATTTTCCCCTCCTAGTGCTCGTAGTTTAAAGGCCGGTGTCCTGCAGAACCAGCGAGTTGTCCCAGTAACATCAGTGGGTCCTGGACGAGACTGCACCAAGACAGCACAGAGGAGACCACAACTATCTCCATGGCAGAGCCGGGAATGCCGAGGAACGGAGGGAGCTTCAGCAATGTATTCCCTTACAGCCAGAATATATTCCTGGCAATATATTCCCATATAGCCAGGAAGCAAACTGGGCTCCCAAATCCCATCCTTCTGCACAGGACAAAAGAAATCAGCACCATCCAAGCACTGTCCTCCTGTCTCGGAGGGGTTAGGGAACTCCAAGGGAGCTTGGAGAGTGACCTCTTCACTATTCCTGCAAATCCTCGTCACGTCTCGGCTTTGTGCGATGCTGTTTTAAACAACTCCAACCTGGCACTGCCAGCTTTGCACTTGGAAGCCTCTTTCCTGCTGCTTTCACCCATTGCTCGAGTTCGTTCTCCTTTGTTCAATTTGAACACGTTGTTTCTACCTTGGTTTAAAATTTTAAAGGCTGGGCCCCCCCCCGGGCCTCTTTCCTTGCACTTGCAGCCTTCTCCTAGCAAGGACAGCAACAGCTTCGTTACCTAAGGACCGCGCCAGGCCCCCACTCATCGCGGACACCTGCACGCAGGAGGCTGCAGAAGCCAAAGAGGCTGCAGGGCCTTAGCATTTTTCAGCCTCTCCTCATCCCTCGGGCTCTGCATCGCTGCGATGCTTTTCCCCGACTGCCTTCCCTACGGTGTCCGTGTGAGCGTCACTGCAGCGCCAGGGCTTGGGCTGGTGTGACGAGCACAAGCAGGAGAGAAGAACCAGGACACGTCTCCAGCGCTGTCTGACGTGTGGCCACAGCATCTGCCGCCCCCAAAACACCAAAGAACAGAACTTGCGCTTCGGCAAGACCCGCACAGCAGAAAAATCTAGCCCTTCTGCAACCGCAGTTGACTTCAGAGAAGTCAAGGAACGGGGCCTTTCCCAAGGCCTTGGCCAGTGCTTACACTATACTATTCTAGTCAGTAGTGCCATTTTTCCCCAAGTCCTTCAGCTTTCTGACTTTGCAAGAAGCTCTTTGCCCCTGGATCTGTCACAGAGGTCTGCAGTGCCATTTTGCAGGGCACATGGCCACTTCTACCTCCTTAGATCCAACCTTCCCAAGTTTTCTCTGCATTTCGTTCCTGCCTGGCATCTTCAGCTTCTCCATCTTTCTGCCTCTAACGAGAACGTCCACACGACCTGGGCTGTATCAGAGACGCGGCCTCTGCTGAGCAAAGCCCTCCCGTGACGGAGGACGTGGCCTGAGCGAAACAGGGGCTGCAAGCAGCGCCTTGGGCAAGCGCTGGATGCCTCCCCGTCGCTGAATTTATGCCTGTTCATTGAGAGCTTCCACTGCACGGCCTGATCTGACTACTTTTCTCCAGCAAAGACTCGTGCCAGGCTTCCTTTCCTACCTTCTCTTGGGCTTTACAGATCCCAGATCACTCCCCAAAATGCACAATTACAACCCAGACACCCTGAGCATCTCCCCGACCCGCTGCCGAACCTGCCTGGACCAGAGGCACGGAGACCACGGGGATCTTTCTGCTGACGGCACCAGCCCCTGGCGTCGCTCCAATATTCCACTTGGCCTGTCCCTTCCCTTCCATTCCCTCACAGGCTGCTTTTCTATTTTGGAGCCCATGATTGTATCTGACAAGGTCTCCTAATTGTCTCCACTGATTTTACTAGAGACCAATTTTAAAAGCAGCTCAGTAACTTAGTCACTTCAATATCATTGCTGGATTCGGTTCTCTCATTTATTAATGGGCCAACGTTTGCTCTTTTTCCCCTGATATGTTTGCAAAATCCCTTTTTATATCTCCTAACCCCTTTGGCTAACATTAACAAGCAAAAACTCAGTAATATTTGATATTATATGTGTATAAATAAAAGCAGGAAAAGATCTTATTCTCCTGTTATAGCTACTAAAGTAGGCCTAGGGCTCTGGAATAGCAGCTTTACTGCATATGTAAGATATCACCATTACTTTATTAATGCACAGACCATTGGAATTTTATTGGACTGTTTGGATTATTTACCTTATAAAGCAACATGGGCATCGCAAAGCCCAGGGAGGATGGGGGGATCTAGTGCCTCCTGCTCGAGTCTGCATCTCCACGACATGAGTGAATGCAAAAGTAAAAAAAGAAATAGAATGAAACATGTGCAAAACCATCTCACTTCCTTCTGTGAGAGGTGGGGAAGAAGGCGGAAAGAGAAGAGCAGCATTCCCAGCAGCAGCACAATGGCAAGTTTTGCTCACAAGGAATCGGTGGGTGCTCCGAGGCCGCATCCCGAGCATCACAACGGTTGTCGAGCACAAGCGACTGCTCGTCTGGCCAGAAAAGGGTCTGGACAACCATCTTCTTGCAACTCAAACCCAGAAGGCGTGAGGGGGAAAGATGGAAAAAATATTTTGAAAAAAAGAAGTATTTTCATTGACTTTTCAAACATAGTGGAAAACACACACTAAATTCTCAACAAAACTGTAACCATCAGAACCAGTTAGCAAAGCTAACAAAAACAAAACAAAAAGCCTTCCCCAAATCCAAGGAGGACTTTTAAAGGAATTAAAATAAGCTGCAGCAGCGGAGGCAGCGGCGCCGGGAGGTCCGTTTTACTTCATCTTCCTTTAAACCGCGGCCTCAAAGACCCCACAAGCCGGGCACCCAGCGACCCGCTCCGCTCCCGTCCAGGGACGAGGATGCCGGGAAGCACAGGATAGCTCTTGGAAGAGCTGCCGGAGGGTCCGGTCTCCAAACCTCAGCTTTGCAGCTCAGACCAGGGTGCAAAGCCCAGCTCTCGCCGCCTGCACCAGCCCTTTGGCTGCACCTAAATACAAAAACACCCCCCTCACCACCTATTTTTAAGCGCACAGGAGCCGGGGCAGGGCCGGGATCCTCCCTCCTCGCTGCGGGCCGCGGTTTCGGGGAGCGCACGAGGAGCGAGCGCGGGCGGGCGGCCGCGCGGGCTCCCCCGGCGAAGCGTGTCCTGTGCTGTCTAATAACACAAGGTGTCATCGTACACCCAAATCAGTGCCGGGAGCTTTATTTATAACAACTGAAACACTAAACCCGTCAGGCCGGCGCGAGCGCCAAAGGGAGAGAGCGCACGGGGAGAGCGCCGGGAAGCAGCCGCGCTCGAGCTCCGTGTTTAGCAGGATTTGCCCTGAGATTTTAATGCTGGATTGAGGCTGGCGGGGAGCGGGGGAAATGTGGAGGGAAATAGGAGGAGGAGGGAGATGAAAGGGAGGAAGAGCAGGCAGAGCAGCGGTGCCTCCGTGGGGGAGCTTCGCTCGCACCCCTCCAGCCACCAAAGGGGGCCCCCAAAAAGAGCCACCACCTTCTGTCTCCCCAGGGAGGTGGGAGGCAGCAGCAGGGAGGGAAATAATAAACAGCCAGAGGGGAAGAAGAGGGAGAAATCATCTTAAGGAGCTGCAGCTAGGGATGCTGCTTGGTGTTAACCTCCCCTGCAGAGATATTTAAATCTCCAGGTGCAAAAGCCACTGAAAGTTCAGGCTGAGTCAGGGCTGCAACGTTTGGCCCATTACCAGGCAGCAGAACAGGCCCTGTAAGAGGCAAAGTGGAACTCTGCTCAGGGAGGGCCTCTCTTGCACCGAAAGCCCCTTTTCCAAGCTTTGCCCCTGCTCAAGTCAAGCCTGGCCACAAAGTGACATCCCCTAGAGAGCTGCGGGACAACCTGGCTGTCCCCCAACAAAACTGGTTCCTCATTCTCATAGATGGACTTTCAAGTGCCAAGAGAGTTTGGTCAAGATGGAAAGGGGAGCTCTGCTGGGAAGAGCAGCGGGAGCCCAGCAGGACTTCAGCTGGGAAGGTCTGCGGGGCACACGATGGGTTTGTCAAAGCTGCACCTGGGCAGGCGAGGGCCTGGGGGCAAACCACACACCAGCCCCACATCGAGAGCCAAGAGGTGGAAACTTGGGTTCCCTCAGCCCACACAGGCACCAGAGACACTGGTTATTCCAGGACAAAGCTTGGAGAACCTGGAAATTTCTGACTTTTTTCCTTTTTCCAGAAGGTTCTATCCTATACAGCAGGAGGGCAGGATTTGTCTTCTTTTAAGATTTTGCTGGAGAGGAAAAATCTCTTCTTCCCTCCTCTGAGCTCCCCATTCCAGTCTCAAGTCTCACTAGGATAAATCACAAGACAGAGCCTTCCCACTCACACCCTTCCCAAGCAGCAAACAAGTTTTTCTTCTCCCTTCCCCTTCCTGGGAAGACGGGGCTGTTGCCCTCCCAGGAAAGCGGGCGGTAAGAAGGCAGATCCCCATCTTTCCTTACGGAGCAGAAGCCCCTTGCTCGCTGCAAAAGCATCGCCCTGGGAGGGAGTCCCGGCCACCGGAGCGAGCGCAGGGTCGGGATCCACCTCCGCTCCCGGCTGCTTCCCAGGTTGGGGCTGCATAATCCGGTGGGTGTCTCCTGCCCAGGACAATTAGGTCGTGTTAGAACCACGACCTCAAGGAATTGGATTAATTACAGCGAAGTCAAGCATGACTTTTGTCCACGGGGAGGAGTCCTGTTTGACATCCCCGCCAGCTGGTCACGGGGCTGGAGGACGAGCTGAACCCGAGCGGTGCCTCCCCGCGCTGCCTTCGTTGGCGGAGTTTTCCGGCACGTTCGGGTCTTGGGGGGACAGCACGAAAGCCTCGGCGAGCAGGAGCTCCCGGCAGAGCAGGAATCGAGCCGTGCCACCGTGTCACACGGACACCGGCCACGGCAGCAGCGGCCAGGGAGAGAGCCGGGTACCTCCACCAAGCAACGGCCGAGTTCCGCGGAGCATCCGAGCAGGGGACGACTCGGACTGTTGTTTTAAAGCAGAGACCAGGGGAGTCCTTAGAGGCAGCGCTGCACACAAAGGAGCACGTTCCTCAGCCTGGTGCACGTGTCTCAGCTAGCACGCAAAAACCTGATATTATTCCTCACCTAGTGATGTGTCCCGGCCACAGGGGCACTCACCCAGGTGGCCCCGGAGTCGCAGACAGCCCTAGCGGCTGCAACAAGAGGTTTTCCCTCCCCAAAGGGTCTGCCCCCCGCACGGCCCTGTCCGGGGCTATCCCGCCTGCCTCTGTGCAGGGCTCTGCCCCAAACACGTGAAGCGGTTGCAACCCCCCGAGCCCATCTCGGAGGCCAAAAAGGGTTTTGGAGGGAAGGGGAAGGGTGGGGGTAGGGAAGGAATCTGAAGTTGCATCACTTGGAAATACCCGAGTGCTTTGGAGATGTACGTACATGTTCAGCTCCCTCTGCTTCTCCAGGAAACTGCTTGGGAACAGCAAAGTGACCCCAAAAGGAGCCCAGTGATATTTGCCTGCAGCAAGTAGAAAGAGCCTTGAATTTAACCCAAATTAGCTCACGTGCAAAATATTCCCTTCCTTGGAGCTAAGGCGCTCGGGGGGTTGGAGCTGCAGGCAGCTGAGTGGGGTAAGAGAGGTTTGAAATACAAATCAGTCAAGTGTTTCTGCCCTTTGGCTGGTCTCAGAACCAACCCAGAGAAGTTCTCACTGGTATTTCAGACAAAACCGGGAACACCAACTAAAACCAGGTTTCATTTTCTTCAATAGAAGCGACCATGATGCCTCCATGACAAAGCAAATAAATCAGAGAGGGGAAAAACCTTATTTTCGATAAAAGTTTTGTCCTTTCAGAAAACCAGGCTGCTTTCCAAGCAGCTCTCACGTAGACAGAGCAACTGCAACCAGCTCTGTGAGAGGTTGCGGAGCTGCCACCCACACAGAGGCTCCGAAATCCAGGGAAAACGGGGGGATAGCGTTCCAGGTCGGCCGAGCCCGCCCGAGAGACGCGAGGTGCCTCTGGAGAGGCCAGTTTCGACATCAGGTCAGGCCACGTCCCTTGCGAGGACCAGCTCGAGGCTGGCCCGGCTGATGATCCAGGGGCCGGGACCGGCTCCGGCGCTTCTCACCCGGATGCAGCGGAGCGAAGGGATCTGCCCGCGCTCCCGCTGTGACGGAGCGGTTCTCCATTCCACACAGAGCAAACAGAGAACCATGAAAACTACAGTCCTTGTGCTCCATTTCCAAGGACCCCCTGGAGCCACCGATCCAGCCCAGGGATAGCCCAGCTTTGCGCGTGCACCAAGAGGAGCATCCACACTAAGGCCGTTCCCTGTCCCGGAGCATCCCGAGCGGCCAAGGCAGCCGGGCGGCTCCCGCCTCACCTGCCACGACTTGTCCCTCGGGAGCCGCCGCTGCCCTTGCCTGCCTGCCTTTCATCTGCCTGCGGAGAAGGGAACGGTAAACACGGCTCCGGCAGCTGCAAGTCCCGGCAGCCGGCGGGCTGAGCAGGTGATTCAGAGAGCTGGGGGCCCCCAGACGCCCCGTCCTTTGCAGCGAGACGGCTGGTAATGACGGTGGCCTGGGACGGGCGGGAGCGCGCCCGCTCCCGGGGGCTGCGGGGCTGCCGCTCCGCGCGCGGACGGGAGCGGGAGTCTGCGGCACCGGGCCCCGGAGCCTCCCCGCGGCTTGGGAACTGCCCGGCCTGGCACCGACAGCTCCCTCGCCCCGGGGAGGGGAGGGTGGTCAACGGGGTCACTTCTGCCTTTACTTCCAAGCAGCCTTTCCATGACTCAAAGGAAGTCACTGTGAAACGATCACCCAAAGGTGGCCCAGAGCTCCCGGGACCCGAGCGGATGATGTTTCCCGCCGGCTCGGCACGGGACCTTACGTAACGGCCGCCGCTCTCGCAGACGTGATGCAACGCGAGCATCGCCAGCAAGCCCGCAGCCAGGGCACGGGAACACCCGGCGCACGCTAAGCCCTGGGGAATCCAGCCCAGCATTCGCACAGGCTCCGGAGAGGCTCAGGACCACGGGTGCTTTTTCCTCATCCATCCAGAAGCAGATGCTGCCATTGCTCCTGCGGTCAGGGAGCCTCTCCGATTGCGACCAAACTACTGAACGAGAAGCTCAAACTTTACCCTAGACCCAGTCACGAGCCCAGCAAACCCACCAGGGGTGTTTTGCACGGGTTAATCAGCTCTCAGCACGTTTACAGCAGGGCAGGAACGCGAGCGGCACCAGGAGCGTGCGGGCCAGGCGAGAGGACGGGCCCGGATGGGCCGGGAAGGGGAAGGGTTTGCTCGGAAGGAGGCCACGGCTTCGGAGCAGTCACTCAGTGCCGCCGGGGCGCCGCTGCTCCCCGTAACGAGGGCGAGCGGCCGGGCTGGCCCCGCGTGCCACGCAAGGGACTCGCCGCGCTCGCGGGAGCGACCGGCGCCACACGCGACGGAGGCAGGACGGGGTGTCCGGCGCCTCCAGAACACCGACCCTCGGGGCTTTATGGGGACTCTCTGCAACGCGGCGGCCGCAGGAACGGCCGGCACCCCAGCAGCCCCGTGCCCTGCCCGCTGCTCTGCGTCGAGGGCGACGCGGCCGCTCGGCGGCCGGAGCCCCGGCGCTGCCGCAGGGACACGGGGAGCCAGTCCGACTGGCTCGGGGCCGGCCCAGAGCTCCGCGCCTGGGAAGCGCGGGAGACCTGCGCTCCCGGTTCCCTCCCGAGCAGGTCCGGACGGGGCCCGTCTGCTCCCAAGCGTCTGGCCTAGTTATTTTCATTCCTGTCCCCACACCCTGCCCGTAACAGCAGGGATAAAGATGCCTATTACAGCGCCCGCGTCTCGGCGGCGCTTCCCCATCAGCTTGGAGGCGGCAAAACCCAAAAGGGCTTTTCGAGTCCTGCGTCTGGCATCGAGAGGCTCCGTTGGATTTCGCAGGCACCGTTTGCATTTCGGGGAGGGCAGAGCAGGGGATGGGGGCAGGAAAGGGTCCCAAAGTGCAAACTCACCTTAAACTTTTAGCTCAGGCAGTAGGAAGGGAACATAGATGAACGGGAAGAGCGGTGCGTGCGCAAGGATGAGGCTGAGGAACCCCCATGCAATGAAACAAGAGGCAGGTGGGAGTAGCCTGGGCAAACCTCACCTGCCTTTGGGTTCCTTCACTTGACAGCAAGAGGTGCTGCAACAACCAGCACCTCCCTGCGAGCGCCAGAACTGCACTTTCCTCCTCACCCATCCCCACGCACACCTTTTTTATTCCTGTTTTGAGGCCTGTTGAGAGGACAACCCGCTGGGGGCAACCGGGGCTCTGCTCCTCGCGCGCCCGGCTCCTCCTCGCGTCGCGCCGCTCGTCGGCACACGCAGCCCCGCTCCCCGGCACGTTCCCGGCGGATCCACAGGGAGACGTCGGTGCTGCCAGCGCCAGCATCCGGCTGCTCTTCCCAGGCCCCGGGAGCCGCGGTCACCATAGAAACGGCAGCCGCGGACCCGCCGCGGCGCCGCGTGCAGGGAGGGAGCAGGGCTCCGGCACCGCCTCCAACGCGGGCTCCGGCGCGAGCGGCGCGAGGCCGAGCGGGTCTTTGCATCCCCAAAACGTCGCCGCTGGATGGGGCAGTCGGGGGGACGCGGCGGCGGCGCCCTGAGCGTCGGCCGCAGTCGGGAGCCGCGGCTGCCGCTCGCCCCGGTCGTCACGAGCGCTCGGACTCCCTTTGCAACGCGCACGCTCGCCCTGCCCGCCGAGAACGGCGCAGAGAGCCGGGCCGGAGGCCTGGACGGTGCGCGGGGACAGCGGGACGGCTTCGCCCGTCCCCACAGACAGAGAAGCCCCAAAGCCCAAGGCGCCACGGCCAGAGCATCGTGTTGGCCTTTCCCTGTCCACGGGCAGCCCCGAGCCACTGCCGGCAGGGTGGGATGAGCCCACGTGGAGCGGCCACCCCTTCCCGCAGCCGAGCGTTCCGGGAAGTGTCAGGGTAGGGGGGTGGGAAGTAAAACCACCGGCCGTCCTTCCTGCCTTAAAAAACACCACAAATAAAAATGAGCTCCCTCAGCTGCCAGCCCCTTCCCTTCCTGCCCCACCAGCTCCGGGCCACAAACACCGCCGAGGAAAGGCCAGCGCAGACGCGCCGGGGCCGCGCTGGAGACGCGGCCGCCGCGCTCCCGTCCCTGGCGGCCGCCGCTGGAGAGGAAGGCGGGAGGAAGGCGGGCGCCCCAGCTGCTCCCGCCGCCCGGCCCGGCCGTCCCGGACCCCCGGCCCTCAATGGCCCCTTTGTTCGGGCCGGCAGCTCAGCAGCGCTGGCCCGGCCGGCTCCCTGACATCCGGCAGGGAAGGGGCCCCCACGGTGGGCTGGGACTCGGCTCTGCTCCTGTTTCCTCGATGGCACTGAGTGTGCGGGGGTGATTTGGGAGTCAGGGGTGTTTTTGGGTGGAAGGAGCTCGGTGAGAGGGGACACTTTGCACTCCCCGGCCTCACGTCTCACCTGCCCTGTGCTCGTGTGGCCAAAAAAACGCCCGGGCTCCCCCAGCCTTGGCTTGTTCCCCTGCACTGGGCTCGGGGTCCCGGCCATCCCAGCAGGCTCCAAGGCGGCTCGCGGGATACCGGACACGCACACCCCATTCCAGACGGATCCGAGGGTGCGCCAGCGGCCGGGCGGCCGCGCGTGAGCAGAGCCCCGATTTCCCAGAGATGGGAGCACCCGCGGAAGGGGCGGCCTTCCCGCAGCTCGGCACGGCACCAGCGACGCGCTCCCGAAAACCGGGGCGGCTGCGAGGCCCCGGCAGCCTCGGCCCCCGCCGGGAGGCTTTGCTGAAGGGAGGTCAGGGTCAACGTTTCTTTTTAAGCTCCCACGACTTTCCTCCTAAATGACACAGGTGAAGGGCTGAAAAACTCCTTTTAACATCACCGCGACACGGTAGGTCCGAGGGACCGCGGTCCCTGCCCCTCCCGCAAGCCATTGCTGCCGAATCCCACCCCAGGCCACTCATCCCGCTTTAGCCACAGCACCGGGGGGATTCTCTTCGCACAGTCCATAGGGAGGATTAGGGTCGCCCACCTCAACAAACCCCCCAGGCCGGGCACGGGCGGCAGCATCGCCGCGTCCTGGTCGAGCCGGCGCTGATCCCTATGGATGCAAGACGTGCCTTCTTTTCGCACAGCTCGTTTCTCCCTCCTGGAAGAGGAGCGCTTTCCTGGCAGCAGCGCTATCCCACGCGCAGGAACAGCTTGCTGTCTGCACTCCAAGCGCTGAAGGAGCAAAGCAGCCCAGATCTGCTTTACTTATGGCTTTAAGCACCGTTTCTGGTGTAAGTTGTGCTGATGCAAGCCTGGGCAGATCGCAGCAGGCATCAGTCCTCAAGGCTTTGGGGGTTCTCAATCCCAAATGAGAGACAGCCAAGCAACCCCCAGACCAGCCACCTCCAACACTTGAGGCCCCAGCTAAGTCAAAGGGACATAATGGAAATAATTCTTCCTTGCAGCAGGTCTTCCCTGACCAGCCCAGAGAAGATGACCCATTAGCACAACGTCATGGAGGCTGCATAGTCCTCTCCCTCTCCCCACACTCTTCTTGCAACCTAAGACAAAATCTTTTCATTCCCTCAATGTTTATTCCTCACCAGAATAAGGAGTCTCCAATTAAAAGAAACCAATTAAAGGAAAGTGACCAATTAAAGGAAAAAGCCAAGCTCAAATTTAATAGGACCATCTCCTTCAAAGGACTCTTTCCTTGTATAAGGCCTCTTGTATAGACCCAACATCTCCCTGTGCCACATATGCCCATCACTATCTTTCATAGAGATCACTTAGCAACAGGTTCCTTCCCCTGTACTGACCTCTCAGTCTTCTTGGGCTGCCTCCCACGTCTTGACTCACTGTCAGGAACCTGGCAAAACAGCCACACGGTGATCAAGATCTTGAAGAGACCCCGACATGGGTTTGCAAACCCAAGAGATGCTTTTGTGCAGCCAGTTTCATGGGCTGGTCTCCCTCAACACCTTCTGGAGATGCTATAGGAACAGAACATGCTCCTGCCCAAGCTCTTTTGTTTGTCCCTTCCTCTGAAAAGTCGCTGACCAGGGCACTCAGGCCATCTGGAAGGGTTTTGTTCACTGCTGCTGAATCCAAGGATGCAGGAAACAGGGAGCTTTTAGGAGCATAGAGCTGGATGACACTATGTGTGTGTCCTACTATCTATAACCAATGTCACATCCAGCAGCCAGTCGGACACAGGGAGAGCCCCGTGCCAGATCTCTGCTCTGATAGCGCCAGATGATTCACCAAAGAAGCACTCAAGCCAGGGTCTCCCTCTCCAGAGGGAATGCCCGGTGATCTGATCTCTCAGATACTATATTTTATTCAGCATTTAACACTGGCAAAACACTTGATAGGACCCACAGGAATTTCTGCATCTGCTAATCCACTGCCTTGTCTCTCTGCTCCTCTCCAAGTTTTCACTGTTGCCTTGAATTCCGGCCTGCTTCTTTTAAGGTATGAGGCTGATATAATCACACTGTATCTCCCCAGAACTTATAAACCTACTGACCCATTTCCAGCCAAGTTTATCGGGGCAGGCGGAGACCTCCGAGATAATGTTCCTGCAGGCACAGAGAGACATTACAGGAGAGGCTGGAGTGCGAACTCTCTGCGTAGACACTGCAGTATTCACATAGAGCAACACAGTGATTTTCCCCCACCACAAGGGAAGAAGAAAGAGCAAGCTTCAGAATTAGAGCTCAGGGTTTAATACCCTATTGCTAGACAGGGCTGGAGGAAGCAGGCTTTGCAAGCTCCAGGCTTTGCAAGCTCCAACCCTTGCCAAGCAGCATGCTCAAAACTGTTAATCTGCAAGGTCAGGAGTGAGATGAGAGCTGACGTGTCACCCCGGCCACCTCAAACCTGCCAGTCGGTGCAGAATTAGTCCCCCGAAGCAGAGTTAGAGCAGCAGCCGCTGGGCTCCTTGGGGCGTTTGCTGCAGGAGCTGCTCTGCAGCTGGCCACGCTGCAGCAGCCACAGCTCCCGCATCCCACTGCAAAACACCTCCCCAAGCCTCTGCTCAGCGCCACGCGCTTCCCAGACTTTGCCAAAGGAAAAGAGACCAACATCCACAGTGCTACCAAGCCACAGATAAAGATGAAGGACACTGCAAACATCCCAGGTTTCTGCAAAAGAGCAGCAAAATGCCCACAGGATGTTAGGACAGGAGTCACATCCCATGCTACAGAACGGATTTGCTACCAACACAGCCAGACTCAGAACCAGGAAGCTCAAGTTTTAGACTTATAGACAACCTACCCCAGAACAAGCATCCTGGAGACGTGGCATCCCTGAGGAACACCAGCACATCTTTCCCTTTATAGCACACATCTTGCTGCGCCCCGTCTCCCCATCGCTTTAGAAGATGGCAGAAATTATTTCAGGTGCCAACCTGACACACCAAGGGCTGATGTAGGAAGCCTGTAGAAGCCTTGAAGAAACACGGAATGAACCATGCAAGACTCCCCCAGCAAATTCCTCTCCCTCCTTCCTTCCTCCAGCCATTAGCCCATACAGGCAGCCTCGGCAGTTAGCACTTTCTCAGGAAAACAATGGGAAAGGGGCAAGGCTCATCCGGAATCTCCCGGCCTGAAGGGATGGTACCTGCCCCGTGCCCCATCCCGGACACCAGAACATCCTGCCACCAGCCTGCAGCTGGACATTAGGGACATCCCAGTTCATTAGGGACGAGCCGCCTGCTCGCAGGCTCAGCCTTGCCCAGCTGGCTGCCCAATTTACTCTGCTTACCCCAACTCAGGAATATGAATCTATGTCAGGCGATCTGGAGTTATTATCTGATTAGCCTATTTGATATGGCAGTGCCTGATTCAATACCCATGGAAATCAAAGGCCCCTTGATCTCATCAGGCACTAAATCAAGGCCCGGTTCTCTCCAGCCGAGCGCAACCGTCCTGTCTTCAGCAGCTACTCTAGCAGCCTGGGCCACCAGTGCATAATTAGAGGGCATGATGCTGGGTTTAACCCAATGCACCAACATGTCTTTTCTTATCAGTTGTGAATTCCCTCTTGCTTTGGACTCCCGTTGCAGAGGGAGTTAATAAGTGCCACCAAAAGCTTTTGTAACCATGTGCATCTAAGGATCTCAGAGCACTACAGAGACATGAGTGAGTTATGCTAGCAACTTTCCTAGGCTGAGCCAGGTTTAATAGAAGGCAGAAAAGGAAGCACTGGGAGATTAAATTGGGTCTATCCCAAAACATCCATGGTTACAATTATCATCCTGCTTCCACTGCAGATGCAACTCAGAAGTAACTGCACCGAGTCACGGAGCTGGAAGGAGAGCAGCAATCTGGCCCATTGCAGGCAGGCTGCAATTTGAGATCCTATTTATTTTTCTTTTGCTCATTCAGGAGCAGGGCCACCAGCATTAGCAGACACGTCAGTTCTCGGCTCCGTAGGATCCAGGCTGAAAGACAACATCAGCGAAGGGAAGAGCAAAGAAAAACTGCTCTGCGGTGGATAAAGAGCCAAGGACCATTTTGGAGGACCTGACATTTCTACCTGATATATTCTGGGTGAAAAAGGACGTGGAAACCACAGCCTGTCTGACCACTGGTGACAGAGTCCTCAGTCTGGCCCTTTGCAAAATGCATTTGAGGCAGTGGGAAGACACCCACTTACCAGGCCTTGAAGTACACGAGACCCCAAAAGCCTGTAGGGTAGAATGGGGATTTAAAGCAAGATCAGAGCTCCAACAAGATCCCGCTGTCCTCCCCCGGAGCAGGGAGGCAGCACTGGGAGGGATCGCTCCCCACCACACACAGCAGTTTCACTATTCCCTGCTCCAAGAAATGGGAGCCAGAAATACAGGAACTGTTGCATGAGTAGGATGGACAGAGCCACCAGGCTCCCTCACAGGACAATCACTTCCAACCCCTATCTACTGAGAGCAAGAAAATCCCTTTACAAAAAATAAACTCCTAGGTTGAGTTGAAGAACAGAGAAAACCCCAGCCCTGAGCACAAACACAGCCCGTCGGGCTGGATCCTGCTGGACAGCAGCACGGAGGAGCAGCAGGACCAGCAGACAGGGCAGGTCACAGCCACAGCAGCAGGAGCTGCTGGACAGGTGGGTTGTAGGCCAAAAAGTGGCTTTATAAAAATGTCACATTGGTTTGGCACTGAAATGGATGCAGTCGCCCTGCATCCAGGCCCTGCAGCAACGTGAGGAGAACAGGCACCTGCACAGGAGCACCAGAGACCCCATGTAAGGGGCAACCTCAGCTAAGGGATGTAAGGACAACCCGTCCCAGCTCTCGGCTGGGATTTGTGCTTCCAGGAGACAAAGTCCCCACGGGAGAGATGGAGGAGCAGAGTCTGAACCCCAGATCTCCAAACACAGCACTGACTTGTCCACTATGAACCCACCCCTTCTTCCCCAGCCTGCAGAAGAAACAAACATGAAAACCAAATACGAAGTCCCTCCCTACCTCTCAAAGAGTAAGGATATCTCAAGTTGGCCTGAGTCACCAAATCTGCTCATTTGGGTGATCCTGCTCAGTGCGGACGCAAACACCGGCACACCAACAAGCTAGTGCAGAATTCAGGCTTCCCTGCGGAATGGGAGGACGAGCAGCATCGCTGGGACGGACGGGCGACGGCGGCTGCCCTGGGGGCTGCGGCCACGGCCACACGCGGCTCCAGGGACCGCGCGGGAAGAGCAGGGCCTGCAGGGCAAGCCTGGCACGAGCAGCTTCTAAACCAGCGTGGTGAGAAGCCCAAACTCTTCCCAAAGCCAAACAGTGCGAGAAGGAGCCCAGACTTCAGCGACCTGCTAAAACCCAGCGATTCTTTGCAGCAGCTCCCACCAGCTGCAGACGAGGCAGGAGGAGCCCTCGGCTTCGGCGGGAAGGAGGGCAGAACTGCAGCCTGAGCAGCCAGAAGATGCACGAGGGGAGACCCCCCACACACACATGAACAGGGTCCCCTTCGCCCTTAGGGGAGATGCTGGCAGCAGAGGGAAGACATAGGGATGGAAAGCATCGCCCTGTGCTTGAAAGCTTCCCGAGAGCAAGCAAACTCGCAGAAGGGATCGAGATGTGCGCGGTGCCTTCCCTGCGCACAGAGCCGGTGCGAGCGGCAGCTCCGGGCCTGGAACCCATGCGTCACTGCGAAGGGGAAGCCCGCGGTGCGACAGAAGGGCTCGCGCGGCACGGCCGACTCCTTCGCAGAGGCTCTTTGCTGGGTTCCCCCCCAGCCTCCATCCCTGCATGTGCTCAGGGCCTCCGCTCCTCCCCAGCGCACAACCCCCCTGGCCCTATTGCAGGGCCGGCAGCTGCCCGCGCTGGGGTCCCAGGACGGCCCTGCTTCCTCCGCAGGGGGATTTCGGGGTGAGCAGAGACTCTCTCCCCAGGGGGACCTGCCTGCACGGGGCTGGGAAGAGGCGCCCGGCCAGGCCCCGCAGCACAGCCGCCCGGCAGCAGCCTCGTGCGGACGCCCGCAGCAGCGGGCAGCGCTGCCAGGAGGATTCGTCTGCTCCCAGGAGCAGCTCCGGGAGCAAAGGAGCGCGATTCGGGTGCAACTTGGCAGCCAAGAACGGCTTGAGCCTGCCCTGGCTTCCCAGGCCAAGCCCTGCGGCGAGCGCAAGCTGCAGCGTCGCTGAAACTCCTTCCTCCTAGAAGGAACCAGCTGCAGGAAGCTGGATTCCCGGCCACACTGCTGCACGGCCTCCGTTTCCCAACAACTGCCTCTCCCCGGCTGAGGAGCGCAGGTCATCTCCGCACGGCTCCCTCCCCTCCCAGCACCCCGGGCCGGACACGCTGCCCTGCTATGGAGAGCCCGAAGGCGCAGCTGCAGTGCCGGGGAGCAGGATCGCGCTGCGCCATTCCCTGCTCTTCCCTCCCGCAGCTCTTCACCGAGCACAGGAGGCCTCTCCCGGGCGCCCCGCGCTGCACAGCAGCCTCTCCGGCTCCGAGAACAGCGGCTCCGCCGCCTCCCTCAGCGCTCGATCTGCTCAGCGGCTCGGGAGCAGCCTGCGTGAAAGGTACTGACAAAATAAAGTTGGATCGTACTGCATTATTGAAAAAGTGACCTCCAGTGGTCAATAAAGCCTTTGCCCACCGTTTCCAGGCAGCAGCGCCTGTTGTCAGGCTCTCTCTCCGTTCAGCGGGACGGCGCTTCCAGGCTCGGCTCCCACGAGTGCCTCGTTGCAACTTGGAGGCTGCACTTTGGTAACGAGCAGTTCGAGGTGCTTTAATGCACGGCTGCAATGGGGAATGCAGAGAGGCTGGAGGCGGCAGAGCAGCCTGCGCCTCCATCCCCATCCTTGGGGCAACGGCACTGGATGTGATACAGGAAGCTGGCAGGAGGTGCAGCTCTAGCACGATGCGTTTTGCAGGTTTACGGCACGAGAAAAGGCAGGGGGTGCAGGGGACATCACCCCCTGTATCTCAGCATCTGGTGTGGGACGGCTGATTCGCCCAGCACGGGTCCCACACAGGTCGCCCTCGAGGCCGCGCTGGCCCACGGGCCCCTCATCCCCACTCCTCTTGCGCTTTGCTTTCCATGAACGATTGCACAAGCGGCATCTGCCTCCCTCCCCTAACGCTGGCTACGGAAAGCGGCTCCGTCCCACGCACGCAAGAAAGCCCCGGAGCAGCCCCGGGCCGGAGCCCAGGCACAGCCGCCCCGGGCAGGAGCGGGGCTGGCTGCGAGCGGCGCAGGGCGACGCGTGGGCGCCGGGACGCGCACACACACGTCCTGGGAGCGCGGGGACGACGGCCCCGTGCGGGACGAGCAGCTCCTGCGCGCGCAGCAGCAGCCGCAGCCCGGGGCTGAGCTCGGGGCTCCTGCACCTGCCGCTCCGGCCCCTCTTGCTTCCCCCTCACGGGGCTGGTGCACGAGGGCGGCTGGGAGCTTCGCGGGAGGCTTCTCCCCTCTGGGGTTTCAGGTAGAGCCCCAGTGCAATAAAGACATTGCGGGAGGGCAGAGAAGGACCAGCCCGGACCAGAGAAATGGAGTGGGGGCCGCAAAGCAGCTCTTAAGGATCCTCCTTCCTCTCTAGGTCTCAGTGTCATCATGGCCTCAATTCCGCTTTGAGCGTGAACGTGGTGGCTGCCCTCCCCTCCAGCTCCTTCAGCATCTGAGGACCAAACTACTCAGGAACGACGTCCTCCCACCTAGTCGCTTGGGGGACACTCGTGCCCAGAGCTGGAGCCTTTGTGGTGTCACCTCCCCTTCCCAACAGGAGCATCCACACGGGGCGGTTAGGCAGCACAGACACATTGCAGAGGGGTCACTAGACAGTGGGGTCCGGGAAGTGCGGGCAGGGAAAAACACGGCAAGAAGGGGCCAAATAACAAGCTTCTTCCCAAGGAGGCTGGGTTAGGCAGCAGGAAAGATTAAGGGATGCAAGGTGGGTTGGAGGGAATAATCTGCTCCCATGGACACGGATGCACATGCCTCAAAACTCTCAAGCACAGACAGGACCAGGGCTGGGGCCAGGGACAGAGACTAGCACGAAGATCTCAACAAAATGATGCTCTCCTAAATTTCATGATTGCTGCACGTCTCTCCTCACCCTTTGCCCCCCACGCTTCACCCAGAGGTGCGCAGGGCTCATGATTGCTGCACGTCTCTCCTCACCCTTTGCCCCCCACGCTTCACCCAGAGGTGCGCAGGGCTCATTTCTAACCGTTTCTCTTGGAAGAGACCCCTTCCATTTCAACCGCCCTGCCCAGCGCAGGGGGCCTGCCCGAGTCAGCCCCCCTTTGCAACGTGCCAGCGGCGCAGACCAGACTCCTCTCCACCTCGAGCAACGTGCCCGTGGCACCAGGACAGCAGGTGCCTACGAACCACCCGCAAAGCAGCCTCACGTCACATGGAAACGTACGGAGCGCTGGTATTAAACAGCAGGATCCAGCACATTCACTGCACCCTCCTGGGGGATCATTCCTATCCCTCCCTCCGTTACCGGTGGTTGGCAGCCCTGGGATGAGGAGCAAGGACAGAGCTCTGTGGGCAGCGCCCAGCAGGACAGGAGCTGCAGCTGGAACGGGTGTCTTGGTGCTGCTCTCCAGAGCGCCAGGCCCAGCTGTGACACCAGGGGCAGGACGGCTCCAGAGGCTGCCGCTCCGCAGCCTCGCGGGTTGCAAGGGCCCAGAAGAGACGTGCTCTGTGACACTGACGGGGACAAGCCACCGAGCGCAGGTCAAAGCCCTGCGGCTGCAACAAGACAGCAGGGCCAGCGAGGAGAGAGGACGAAGGGACCAGAGCTTTGGGGGCGATGGCAGAGCAGCGCTCCAGCCACCTCCACGCTGCACAGCGCCTCTCCACAACAGACACGGGTTCACTCCGCGCGGAGACCACCCGGGCGCAAAGCTCCGTCCAGCCGCGGCCCCGCCGCGACGCGCACAGGCGGCCGGCTGTCCCGAGCTGCTGCAAGTTTCCTTTGGGGCATCTCAGGCCACAGGGTCACCTGGTCAGACACTGCCCTTCCGCACATACTGCCTGCGCTCAGCCCCTTCTCCTGGCAGCTCCCGAGTCCTTCTGGACCTCGGACACCTTATCCAGGCTGGAGAAGGCGATACAGAGCCTGCCTGGTGGCCACCTTGTTCTTGGAGAGGCAAAACCCTATGAGTTTATAAGGCCAGCCCCCGATGAGGCCCCCCTGCACGCTAGGCGCGAGTCGAGTCGACGTTTCGGGATGCCAGGAACAGCCGGCGTCAAACCCTTGGGGCTTTGACTTCAAACCTACAGTCTAAAGCCGAGGCCCCCGGCTGGATGGATCCCGAGGGACAGGGTGGGATCCCGCGGCTGCCTCTCCAGGTCTCATTCAGAGCCGCACCAACATTTCTGCGGGCGCACTGGGATCACGTGCCAGTCACACAGCCTCATGTCCACCGCACCATCCCTGGTGGAGCCGGTCTAGCAGGCGAACCTGGGCACGCGTTACCACTTAGCAGCTCCAGAAGCTTTCAGCAGTAGTAACAGCAGAAGGCTGCAGCCTGCCAGCTCAGCTCAAGCTCCATTTTGCATCTCCGAGCGCAAACCAGCCGGGCAGGCCCGGACGCTCCCGTCCTAGCGGCGCACGCGGCCGGGCTCCCCAGCGCCGCCGG
>VZSV01000244.1:600249-629504 GCA_013398735.1 Nothocercus julius | reverse complement strand
GCCCTGTGCTCCAGACCCCGCTTATCCCCACGGAGCCCCCGCGCGACCCGGCCCCGACGCACCCGGCCAGAACCTCCCCTGCCCACGGGGGCCGCAGCCCCGTCCGATGCACCCAAGTTTCGTGCAGAGACCGGCATCGCTCCTGCGCTCGCCAAGACGCCCCTTTGCTAAAAGCAGCCCCGCGGGGACGGGGACACGGACGCCAGTCCCTGGCACGAAGGGACACGGGAAGATCCCGCAGCTCCGCTGAGACCCAGCAGTTCTCGGCATCGCGGTTATTTATTTATTTGCAGCCTCCGCTACGTGACATTTCCCTTCTTGCGACAGCAGCCGCCCCATCACAGAGTGTCGCTCCTGTGAGCGAGCGGGGCCCGGGAAGCAGCGGCTCATCTACATATTCATCTGCGCCTGATAAATTAATCATGATGGCAGGAGCGCACAGCCTGCAAGGGAGGTGACAGGGGGAGCGGCACCCCCAGCCCCTTCCCTGCTCCGAGGCTCCCCCTGCTCCCAAGTCGCCGCTTCCCTCCCTCTGGCCGGTGCTCCCAGACCCAGCGGCAGCTGCTGGGGCGAAGGTGCCTCGTGGTTAGAACCGCGTGACAGCCGCGGTCCCGGCTCGCTCCCGACTGAGACAACTCGAAACGTGGCGGGAGCCAAAGCGCAGCGTCCCCAAGAGCCGCCACCGGCCTGGTTGAGCGCAAGGGCCGTCCCTTCGGTTAAGGTGCTCTGGGCTCTGCTGTGTAGGGCCAGAGCCCCAAAGCGCTGGCAACTCGGAAAGGCTCTCTGGAGGCACCTGGATCTCACGGAGGGGCAGGGAGAGCCCGAGGCGCCGGCTGCGGGCGGAAGTTGGACACCAAGCTCCAGGTGCAGCAGCACCCGCCCGCTCTCCCTAGGGATCCTCAGCGGAAGGAGGGATAGGAAACGGCTGGGAGCTGCTAGCAGCCCCCGGCTCCCGCAGCAGCCCTTGATGGGTCCCCTCCTGCCCTGAGGGACTGGGACGGCCACGCGGGGGGGAGCCGAGTCCCGCTCGTCCGGGGGCTCCGCTCGGCACCGGCTCCCACTGCTGCTCCCCGAGCGAGGCGGCCGCGGCGCCGCTCTGTGCGCGCCCGCGGGGAGACCAAACCTTCCCCCCGTTGTACCTAACGGCAGAAGGAGCACGGGAGAAGGAAAGAGCCCTCAGCCCCCCAGGAACCGGCACGGACCGCAGAGCGGCCGCCTCAGGAGCCCCGTGGAGGAGCCAGGAGGGTCTCAGCGTCCTAAAGCAGGAGACGCCCCAGCCCGTGCGCAGGGGCGGCCGCGGCCTCCCGCTTTGGCGCTCGGCAGCGCCGCACGGGAGCAAACGCTGCAGGAGCAGCGGAGCCCCCCGGCTGCATTTTCACCCCCAGAGCTGAAGGAGGGGGCAGAGGGGGGTCTCAGGAAGGACCCCCAACCCTCATCCACCAGAAACCCCCCAGACCCACCTGCCCTGTTGCCATCGCCGCAGCCCAGCCGAGGCGCGACCGGGCCGGACTCACCTGCCGCCCGGGCCGGGGGACGGCGCCCGCCCCCGAGATGGGTTTGTGGAGACCCCTCTGCGCGGGTGCTCCTGCAGCAGCTCCCTGGGCGCTCCCAGGGCGCGCGTGGGAGACGTTATCCACACGCTGCCTCCCAGGGAAGGGCCCGGCCCCGGCTCCGGGGCAGGGATTGGGGAGTCCCAGCACCTGGGCAGGGCGCGGGGCCGGCTGCCCCGCACCTGCGGGCAGTAACATGAAATCAGCGCCCTAACCCTGCACCGGCTGCTGCCGGGGGACATCCCCTCTCCGTGGGACACGGGATGTCCCCTCCCGCTCACCGGCGGGGCCGGCCGGGGGCAGGAGGCTCGAGGGAGGAACACAGCAAGGGAGAGAGCACGTCCGCCCAGTCCTGTGCGCGCTCCTACGTGTCCACACTTTCTCATTTGGGGGGAATTGGGGTTTTTCAGCTACCAACAACGCATTGCTTTTTTCCCCTTCTCCTCTCCAAAATGAGGCTTTTGCATGGAAACGTGCAAAGAGCTGCTTTTTCTTCCTCTCTCTCTTTTTTTCTTTTTTTTTTCCCCAGGTTTTACAACATGAAAGTGGATGCTGATGTGAATGGAATTTTGAGGCTGGAAGCGGGGAAGGCTCTGCTTCGAAAGGCGCCCGGCGCCCCTTTCCCAGCTCCCCAGCACCCGTCGCTGCCGAAGCCCCCGCTCCTTCCCCGCTCTGCATCCGGCCCGGCGCCGCTCGGCCTTTTGTTTCTCGCGGGCTCCCTGGCGAGCGGAGCCGCAGCCCGGGCGGCCGCTCCTCCTCCCATCGGGCGCGTGGGACGGAGCCGCTCGGGCGCTCCGGGGCAGCTCTGCGGACGCCCGTTACTGCCGTTGTTTTGGAGAGCCCCCCGCGCTCGTGGGACGGGACGGCCTGTCCTGCGGGAGCCCCCCGCCCGCGCGTTTAAAATTCTTGTGTATTTAAAACACTTCATGCCTGGGTTTACAAGGCAGGACCCTGCCTTTATTCTTGGTGCCGAGGTGGGAAATCAAGGCCCCGTTACGGTCACAACCGGCGTCTGCAGGAGCAGCAGGAGCAAATTGAACCCCCGTCATCTGGATGTGCCCAAAGCACCGGGCAGCTCTCGTGCGAACGTGTAAATCACGGCTGAGACTGTCCCCCAGGGATCATCCCCCTTCTTCCACCTTTGCTGTAAGAATTAGTAGGTTTGAGGTATTTTCGAGGAGGCTGTGCTGACGAAGTGCAATGCCTGATGACTTTAACCCCAAATTCTCTGTGACACAGATAGCCCGGCAATTATAAAATACCTCCAAGCTCGCTCCATAAACCCCTTTGCTGTTGCTATTAGTATGCATTAACATTTTATTGGTGTTACAGGATGAAACATCCAGTCTTGCAGCTCCAGTGGGCTTGGGGATTTCCAGCATCCTGCAATATGTATCCGTGCAGAGGAAATTAAAATGTGGATGGATCAGCAAGATACAGTCAAATCCTCCACAGTAATTTGGAGAAGACTAAACTCTGGTGCTAGTGGAGCATATTCCAAGCCATCTAATAGAGAGCTGATGATCTCGGTAACAGCCTTTTTGTAACTTTTATTCTTGCCTACAAGGGAATTTTTTCAAAGCAGATATGTAATACCTAAACTAATATTTTTTAAAACTATACGCTCTGAACACACTCACACAAAGGAAGACACTTCACCGAACATTCACTTTCAGAGATCAGCTAGTACCCAATAAGACTATATCCCAAATATCTAGCTGGAATTTCTCTGTAACCACTCCACCAGCCAATTTTATACAGTTCATAGCCATTATAGGACATATTGACTGTTAGAAACGTTGGAATAGTTTGCCCATTTAGCAATAGTGAAGCATATATTTCCCTTAGCACTGTTACCATTTTTAGCTGAAACCAAAATGTTGTTTCTGCATTAAGGCTGGGAAGTGCAGTGCTGGCGATCCTCATTAATTCCGTGTACATGAAGCGGCCCAAAGCTATGCAGCCTTTCCCCAAATTGGGCTCCAACACTCTAGACCTCACGGTCTCCAGCAAGGCAGTTTCCACACATAAAATTGAGAGGAATTTATGTAAAAGTAGATCATTTGGGTCTCTTGACTTGTGCTGTGCAGTCTGCTTGGGTTTATTTCTCCCAGGTGTCTTAGAAACATAAGGACTGATAAGGAGCCGCCGTTTGGTTCTCTCGCCTTCCTCCGTTTATGGACTCAGCAAATCCTCGAGCGCATCCTTAATCTGTTTTTATAAAGGGAAGCGAGCACCCGCCCAGCAGGACTTAAAAGTGCACTTAAGTGCCCCGCGGAACGGGGGCCCCGCGCCGCAGCTCCCCGGCCCCGCAGGCATCGAGCACCTCGAGTCGTAATGAGGGATCGGGATGTTATTTATTACCCGCGTTACATTTGGAACAGGGAACACGGGCAGTGACTAGTTCCAATTTTAGCAACAACTGTATTTACATGCCGGGTGCAGCCGGCCGCTGTGGACATTCCCAAGCCGGGGCTTTTTATAGGAACCCAAAGCACCTACTCCACCCCCTCCAAAGCCTCTCCTGCCCTCGGGGCCTCTCCGCACAGCAAGAGCAGCTCCAAGCGGAGCCACGGTGCAGCCTAAACCCTACCTGGTTGGGATTCAGCACTTTCCCCTTTCTGAATTTAGCTTGTTCGAGTGCAGTTTTTAATGAGGTTGTAGCAAAGACAAGAGTGGTCTCGGGCCACTCGAGGAGTTTGTCCTGATGTCAGTGGGACGAGTGCTGGGCCTTCCTCTGCCAAAGGGGAGGCTGCATCTGTCACAGGAAAGGTCTGAGCTCTCTCCGCTTTGCTCTTAGAGCACAGAATCATGATGGTTGGAAAAGACCTTAGAGGTCCTCGAGTCCAACCGTAAGTCCTTGAACACCATGCCTGTTAAACTGTGTCCCTAACGCCTCATCTACACGTTCCTTGAACACTGCCAGGGAAAAACATTCTACACATCTACAGGAAACGAGCCCTGAAAGCGCTGCCAACTTCTGCGCCTTAGTCTGGACGGTTCTTCCTTAGAGCAGCGATGGGACCCCCTGTGCTTCTTGGCTTGCACGATTCACAGTGATGGGTTCCCATTTATCGGTGCTACCGAGTCCACCTGAAGGCAGCAACTCAACCTAGTTGGAGAAACACAGGGCCACTCTGCCACTGCTGTCACCGCGTCCTCCTCCTGCTCGCAGGGCTCTGCAGGCCCTTCCCATGGCTGGTGAGCCCTACCCTCTTCCGAGCTTTTTGCCACCTCCTCTAAGGTCCCAGATGGATCAGACCCCGTTTGGGGGCTTTCTGAAGCAGCCAGATTCTGCCAGCCCCAGGGCCATCGCGCAGTTCAACACCAAGGTCCTTGGGCACGAAACGTCTCTTTACCCTGGAAAGTGCCACCCAGGATCTCACTGTTCAACAAATCCCGCTGCCACAGCAGGGACATCTTTGTCTCTTTCACAGCAGGAACCCAGCGCTACATAACGGCCAAGAGCCACCTGCCAGGGACAAGTTAACCCTGCAACAACGGCATGAAATGCTTCTGGTTTCTTGTTCTTTTGCTCCTATCGCTGCCTGAGGCTGCTTCTCTTACCTCTTACTTCATTTATCACCCACTCTCACGAACGATCCTTTACAAAGAAGGGCCGCAAGGAGACTGAGGACAACTTGCCAAAGGGGAGTGCGGGGCAGCTGCCCACAGGACCCTCTCAGGAGCCACCCAAAGTGTTTGAGACCCCAGAATCCAGGTCTGAAAACCAGCTGGGAGGGTTTCTGAGAGACAGAGAGACCTAACAAGGACAGAAAGACAGTCTGAACATACTCACTTCATGCAGTTAAATAACAAGTCAATTTTGGTGCAAGCAAAAGATCAACCAACATGGTATTTGTCTCGAGAAAGTCTCTTCTCAGCTCCCCAAGAGCCCCAAGGTGGGAACAAACCGCAGTCCAAGAGAGACCAACACAGTCACCGGTGCAAAACACAGAGACTTTAATTAAAACCACAATGTCGGAGGTGGGGGAGCGCTGCTTTAGACACGGAGCAGCCCTGGGCGCTGCTACACGCGCGGAGCCACCCGGAGAGGAGCAGAGCCCCGCGGGGCAGCAGGGGACACCGCTGGGAGCCGGAGGGACGTGAGCAGCCGACCGCCCCGCTACAGGGGGACAGGTCCCAAGGGGGGTGACACGAACCAAAGAATTAAACTGCTTCAGGTCCGAAAGTGCCTAGTGGGACAAACGTGCAGATGCAGGCAAGCAAGAAACACAGAGCTCCACGTGAACCTCCGCAGGACGTCCCAAGCCCAGGGACACGGGCTCCCCTAGGGCAGCTGCAGTGGAAGGAAACGCCTCCCTACCCTTTCCCGGGGCTCTGCTTCACAGTCGTCGTGTCCCTCCCAGCGTCGAGCAGGCAGATGTCAACATTTCCATCCACCTTCTTAGGCAGAAGCCCAGTTTCCATAAAATTACTGGGAGAGACGTGTTCAACCCCCAGGGCAGCTCTGAGAAACCATAAGCTCGGGCTGAGCCCGTGCTGGCCAGATGCTGCGCAGACTTTGCAGCCAGGTGGCACTTGGCAAAAGCCACCAGCAGAGACAGGGGACACAGACTGGGAAGCCCAAGTTCCCTCATCGCTGCGCCAGCAGAAACGGACTGCTCCGATCCCAACGCGCACCAGCAGCGCTCCCAGTGTGGATTTATTTGGAAAGCCGAGCTGACACACACATCCCATTAATGACTTACGGGTAAAGACCTGAGTCTCCTTCCCTTCCACTTAAAATGCAGCTCTGAAAAGCTGGTTTAGGTAGAAAGATCCTTGCCACCGTCCCACAGAGATGACAGGCAGCCCAGGGCCAAGCAAGGGAGCAGATGGGACAGTAGCAGCGCTAGAAAGCTCTGCTTTAGGTCTACAAACACCTGCATTTCACTGCCTCCTAATTTAGACTCCTCTTGTTTTCCCTCCCCAGAGCATCTGAGAGAACCTTTTGTAAGAGGGAGCAGCTAAGTCTGGCAACAAGAAAACTGTAAAAAAAAAAAAAAAAAAAAAAAAAAAAAAAAAAAAAAAAAAAAAAACACCTAAATGCAAACAGGTTTTTCTTCCAAACAGTAACAGTAAAGCAGTGCAGCAGCAAAGCTGAGCATCCTGGCTGGAGGCAGCACCACCACCCCCTCCACAGCCCAGGAATATGCAGGGAAAGGATCTCGGCTGTCCCCAACACCCCACACACCCTAGGCCAGGTCCTCTCACCTCCACATCGGGCATCGGAACCATGGGGGAAACACCCCATGCTGCCAGAAACTTGCAGAGCACCGGACATGTGGGCACAACAGCTCTTCCCAAGGTCACTTCCAAGCGCTTCTGCTCTCCCCGTGACAGTGTCAGGATGGTCTGGCTCATGTCCCCCTTCATTCCCCCGCCTCCTGCATGCTGCTGCTGCTGGTGCACTGGATGTGTGGTCCCTCCACCTGAGCTCCAGCAGGCCATGGGGAGAGGAGAGCACTGTCTCCAGGTGTAAATCACTCTCCTGGGCTACTGAAGTGCTTCGTTACCAGCACGGCTATGTAAACACAGCTAAGGCTGCCTGTTTGCCCCCGTGGTGCCTCGGCTCTGCAGGGGCCTCCCTGACAGCGCTGGGGAACTGGCTGCTTCATGGGAAGAGCCCTTTGCTAGGCGGCTGGCACCAGTTTATGACCAAGCGGTCGCAGCCACAGTCACCTCGTGCCATGGAGGCCAGCCCAGGCACAGGGCAGCAAAGCGCCAAGGAAAAGGGCTGTGCAGAGGGCAGGCTGGACCCAGCGCATCCCCAAACAGCAACGAAGTGATGGCAATGGGGGAGGTTTTCTGCCCATTAACCGCAGAGGGGAGGGAGCCCGAGGAGGCTCCGCTCAAGCCGGGTCTTTGCATCGCTGTTCCCACAGAGCCGGGACCCTCAGGAGCCCTTGGCTCCCATTACGGAGAATGTTCAGACCCCCAGGACCCACGAGGCTCCTCACTTCACCCTAGAGAAGAGGCGGGGTGTAAAAGGAAGACCTAGGGAACCTTGCAGGAGAGATGGAGGGAGGAGGAAGATAGATTTCCTTACCCAGACTAAGGGAGAGACATCACCCTGCGCTTCCAACAACCTTCCCCACAACTCCCTTGACCCTCTCAAGAACAGCCTGTGTCAGCAAAGGTGTTTGCAGACAGACAGGTGCAGGCTCACCCCTCACCGTGGCTTCCCAAACCAAACAGCAACAGGAAACTTGAAATTCAAACGGGAAATCGCAGTTACCACTGCCCAACACATATACACGGGCCTTCCTCCCCTCCCCAGCCCCTTCCTCCCGGGAAGGGGAGCGCAGGGCCTTGTCGGCGAGGCAGCCCCGGCTCCAACCCCGCCTGCATGCCCAGGTGCGCAGAGAGCAGCCCCGCGCAGCGTGCGGACGCACGGCCCTGGCTTGGTCGCTTGCGAGAGATCCCCATGGCAGGGACTTGCAGGAGAGCTCTCGGTCCCGTCTCCCGTGCAAGGCCGGCGAGTGCTTTGGATCTGCGGGTGCCGATGAGGATGTGCGGGAACGGAAGGGCTGTGCGGCAGCGAGGCGATGAGGAGGGGGCGAGGGGAGGAGGAAGAGCGCAGCGCCTCTGCTGCCTCCACTCCTCCAGCCGCCTCCTTAGGACATCATAGGCTGGATGGGGAGCAGGCTGCCGAACTTGAAGTGCTGGATCACGGGGAACTTCTCCAAGCACTGCAGGAGGGGAGATAAAGAGGGGTGAATTCAGGAGACATTTCCACCTTAAACGCAGCCAGAGCGACATCCGCCTCCAGGTGGGGAGGCGCAGGACAGCTCAGCTCGAGGCCATGTGCGGGATCACGCTGCTGTCCCTCCCCGCTCGCTTCCATCAGGCTCTGCAGCTCAGGAATGCTGTGCATCCCCAGCCCCTTCCCTGGGGCCTGAGCTTGCTGAAATGCGGTCCTGGAGCACGAGCAGAGGAGGCAAGTTTGTATCAGCCACTCCTCACTGCTCAAGCTGATCTCTTTGAAGAGCTTCACCCTACATATCCCTTGAGAACAGCAGAATCTCCCTCGGGAAAAGGCTCTCCGTGCCCAGGATGGTGCCCACACTCTAGGCTAGAGGCACCATCTTGCAGCCGGAAAGCGCTGCTCAAATTGCCTTCCAGACTGTCAAGCCTTTGGTAAAGAAACACCACTGATTTGGCTGCCGGGGTTTAAGACATCATCCACCTTCCCAACTCCTGAAATTCCCACTCCCATTGCAGGGTAGTGAGAGAGGAATATGGACCACAGATCAATCCTGTATGTCCACCACAAGGCAGCTGAGCTCGGAGCTGCCCTGTCCCAGAGCCAGCCCCTCCTGCCAGGCAGGAAGGCCAGGGACCATGGTCTATAATCACACCGAAGTTGGCCAGAACATGCATAGCACAGCCCTCCAAGTTGTATTTATTGATTCATTACAGTTCAGACTGCTGAAAACCCACACAGAGCCTGGAGCAGCATACCCAGGCTCAGCTCCAGCCACACAGACTTCAGGACAGGGCACCAAAAAGCAGCCTGTCCTGTACCCATTGTGTCACACGTCACCTTCAAAGCTTCCCAAGGCATGGCACAGAGCAGCCACCATCTCCCAGCACAACCACTGTTAGAGGAACCCTCAGAGGATGCAGCATTGGAACACAATAGTGTGAAAGAAGGACAAGGAGAAATAAATCTGTGAGATACTGACAGCCAGAAATGGCAACCCAAGTAGCTCCAAGAAGCCCCATGGACGATTGGACTGGTGGGCTCCTAGTGAAACATCCTTAGCACGACTGGGAAGAACTGGCATCCATTCCAGCAAGCACACTGATGGCCCAAGAAGAGACGAGCAAAGAAATTTCTCATCCCATATCCAGCAAGACCAGCACAAAATTGCTGCATTATTGGAGGTGCCAAAAACCAGGACCTTCCTCCCATCACTCGGTGAAACCAATGCATCTGACACTAACTTGGCGTGCTTGGAGGGGACAGGTTTATTCCTTCTTCTCGTCATCCCTATCGTGCTGATAGCCCGCTCAGGACTTGACTGGGGAGTTAGATTCATGCAACTACTCCAACCTTTAAAGATGGAACTGGGACTAGATTAGTTGCAATGGGAAGTATTTCCCATCTGACTGCAGCAGAGAAGGAAAGGTCAGGAGACTCAAAAGCAGGCTCGGGGGAAAACATGAAGGCTGCTGCTTTAACCACACTCTAATTCTGTCGACTTCTTTACTTGCTTTGATGGAGAGAATAAGAAAAGCCCTTGCACTTCCAAGGGAACTGTTCTTCACCCATTATAAATAGACACATTTAAAATTACATAAACATACAGAGCAGAAGATACATCGTCTTCAGGCTCCTGCCCATCCATACACCTTGTAGTGCCTGGTTCCAGCTCCCAGTGACAGACTTACCTGGGCTTTGTGTTGGCTGCTTAAAGTCATCCCGTAGAGGGGACAGAGAAGAGAAAAAGTGGCCAGATGCTTTTTAAAGAAACCAAGCCTGGCAATGACCCCACTTCTACCAAAAGAGAGCTGATTGCAAGTAAACATTAGATTTCTCTTAGCCAGCTTCTACTGAGTCACACTGTTGCCCAACTGGCTCCACTCAAGCCTGGTCACTGTAGGCACCGTCAGCCTTCAAGAACTTCAAGAACTTCAAGAACACAAGTGTTAAGGAGCTGGATCATCACCAGCCAGAGCCTCCATCCCAGTGTCTGATTTCATCTGATCTGTGATTAGAGGATGGAGACACAGGCAGGGAGGGAAAGAGAGAGAGAAAAAAAAATCTTGCTCTCACCCAAACCAGTTAGACAAAAAGCAAGAAAACAGACAAATCTACCACCTCTTTGCTGCCACAAAGTGTCAACCGAAGATGCCTGCCTTGAGCTGGACAGACCCAGGTCAGCAGCTGAGGGCTGTTAGTTCACTTACCTTCTGCTAATGCTGGCAGGGAGAGAGACTGAGAAGGCAAAGACAACACAGCTGCGAATAGCAGGCAGAAACTCACTTCAGGAGCCAGTAACAAACAGACAAGATTCTCAAGGGTGATTGTGAATGTCTAGCTTGAGACACGCTAGCAGGATTCAGTTTTCAAAGTAAGAAGCCTCGGTGATTCCCAAACATTGGGTCCTTCCCAAAATGTCATTCAAAAAGATCCCTCAGTTGCAGATGTGGTGGTCAATAAATACTACATGGCCAAGCATACCGTAACGAAAAGCTCTGCCCAACCATGCTGCCATCTCCGTGTTTCTCTTCGCTCAAGCTAGCAAGAGCCACATGAGTGGGCCAGGGGGTGGGAGACTTCTAGAAATACCAGGAATCAGGGCCAATTCCTCAGCAAAAGTCCCTCTCTCCGCTCCCCATCCAGGCGAGCGCATCTAGGCACAGTGCACATCAGGAGAGCACGCTGTTGTGTGCGAGTCACATGCTTAGGAAATGAGACTAATATTCTTCTAAAATCTGCAGACATTCTTTGAGAAAAAGCTAAACGTAAAGTCATGTACCATTTTCAGCTACACTCAATAGTTTCTACCCTTAGCCTATGCCAGTGTCCTTCCTAGCAGCTTTTGCTTTCTTCTCCAGACACAGCTACCCTCCTAGATATTTCTAGAAATCCACCAGCATAAGATCCAGAACTTCCACACAGAATCTGCTCTTTAGAAGTGATCAAGGCCTCCAGAGAAGACCATGTCACACAGACAGTCAATGCTGGAGTCTTGGGTGCACCTAGAAATGGCCAGAGCTTCTCCCAGGAGAAGAGACATATATTATAATCCTCTCTAGAGGACACCAGGGCTGTGCTGTCCCCAACAGGCCAGGGGGATCTGCCAGAATGTGGTGACCCCAAGACGTGAGCAGATGTGGGCACATCACCTCCTGCAGCGTCAATGGTGAGAGCACCATATGGAATGGTGCACGTAGGGTGTCACACAGGATCACCTGAGCAGCACATGGAGGAATCAACCAAAAGCAGAGAGATGACCAAGCAGCAGCAGCTTGCTCAGGAGACCGCTGTTTGACTTCAGCGGCCCTCTCCGGACTGGGGCCTTCCCTGCAGACCTGCCGGCTCCCATCCCAGAGCCTCCAACCTGTGGCCTCCCACCCGGCAGCACCTCCGGCTCCAGCGAGGAAGCTCCGGGCCAGGGCAAACCTGGAGGAGCAGCACGGAGGCAGCCGGCTGAGCAGCCTCGGGGGTCGGCCCCCAGCCCGGCTCCGCTCCGCGGAGGCCGCGGGAGGAAAGCTGAGCTGGGGGCGGAAGGAGCCGGCAGGCCGGGGAGTGACACCTCGCAGATTAGAGAGGTATGTGGCCTGGAACCTAAACACAGGATGCGAAGTGCAGAGGAAGGGCTGGGGGAGGGAGCGCGCCACCTCGGCGCACTTAACCCCTTCGCGCGCTGGGCCACAGGGCTGCCCTGCAAGCCCAGCAATAAAAGCACGTCTGACTTGCCCAGAGACCACTGGGTACAGGATTAACTCTTTCAGGCCTACGCAGTGGGGCTGGCGTGTCTCCAGGGCCAGCCGAGCTGTCCTTGCTCCTCCAGAGGCATCTGGCACAGCCGGCATCTCCCCGCAGAGCTGGTCCGGGCCCAGCCTTCCCAGCAAGAGGTGCCGTCTCTGGGCCGGCTCCCTTAGGAGGCCCAGATGTGGCGGTTCCTGTCCTGCTTCCTCAAGTTCAGGGTTAGCTCTAGCAGGAAGGAGAGATAAGGGACAGCCAAAAGTGCCAGTTGCACAGGTCAGGGTTCACCAGGAAAGCCTTTGGGGCAGTGCCAGCAGGGCTCTGGCAGACGGAGGCTGGCCAAGCCACGGGAGAGCGCTACGGCCTCGGCTGCCCAGCGCGCTGCGCACACAGCACCCACAGCAAGGCCAGGTCTGGAGAAAGTTCGGGCTGTTCTGGGTTCCCTGAAACAAGCAATGAGAATCTGAACTCATTTGCCTCCAGTTGGAGCAATGGCAGCACAGGGACGAGACACTCAGATATGTCAAGACGTCAGCCCTAATTCAGACACTTGCAACTTTCATAACAGAAAGACAAACCACGGCAAAGTCATGTCAGCAAGGGAGGGACAGTTTAGGAACTGCTTTTGGGGTTAACACAGGCCAGGCAGGAGCCTCCTTCCAGCCAGCAGCACCTGCACAAGCTGCAAGCCAAGGGCAGCCGAGCCACATTCAGCAAGGACCAGCAACTGGCTGCGAAAGGGACCCCAGGCCAAGGAGCGGCCACGCAGGCAGCAGCAGAGCTGCTCTGCACTCAAGTGGAAGGGAGAGTCGTGCGGCCAAGCGGGCAAGACTGACTCAGCCTCCCGCTGCCCGCGGCGCTCACCTCTGCCTTGTACATGCGGATGAGGCCCTGGTTCACCTTAGACCAGGAGGGGACGGCGCTGATGTTCCAGAGCTGGTTGGAGTGCTCAGCGAAGGGGCCCGTCTTCATCTGAAAGAGAGGCGGAGAGGGGCTGGGGGAGCGCGGCCAGGCGGGAAGCGCGCGGCCCGGCAGTGACTCACGCTCACAGTCTCTCCGAGCAAACATTCCCACCAGGCGCCGTGACCCACGCAGCAACCGCCTCGCCGCGCCGGCCCCTCCCTCCGTCCTTCCGCACTGCCTCCTGCGGCAGCCGCTTCGTGGTAAATAGCGGCAATTCAGCTCCCCACTCCCGGACAACATGAAGCCTTTTCTTGCCACACTTTTCTGCTAATCAGATCTCCCTCTCCACACCTCCCTTTTAATGACCGCATTAAAAAACCCCCACGTAAGCCCCATTCTCCCCCCAGCAGGGCTTGGCTCAATGCTGTTCCTATTCTACCCAGAAACCTCCCAGTGCAGCACTGCTGGGCTTTCCAAGAAAATGACTCATTCCCCATTCAGATCAACAACAGGCAGCAGCAACAACGGCCGCTGCCTTCACTGAATACGGAGGGCAGCGCAGGTTGGCGGCGGCTCGAGTGTCCCCAGCCTGCTCGGCCCTGCCTCGAGCGCCGCGGGGCCCACGCTCGAGCCCCGCGCTCCGGCCCAGCTCGAGCTGCGAGTTGCCAGTTTGCAGCAGACACGGATTTTTGTTGTTGTTGTTTTCCTTTTTTTTGCCCTAAACTCCAGCCTTCTTCCTCCCAGGGAGAGGGGTTTGGAGGAGGGAGTATGGGGGGAGCTGCAGTTGTGGACGTTTGCACGACGATTCCCTGGGTAGCTGCCTCTCCTCTCCTCCATGAACAAAAACAGACCCTCAGGGAGAAAGAGAAATATAACGCAGCCATCCCGACTGAGCAAATTTCCCATGACATCAGAAACCACAAGGCCGAAGTTTACGCTAAAAAGGAGTGTGGGGAGACAGGAATCTCTTGGACTCCCCGTCTCAGCTCAGGCTGGGGTTTAAACAACCAACCCCTTCCCTCCACCGGCACGCGGGCCTGGAGCGAGGGTGGGAAAAGAGCTTCAAAACCAGATAGCTCTGCCTGCTAGAAAGGAAGGAAGAAAGGCCAAGGAAGCCGCTTTGGGAAATCACGGCTGCCCTTCTGCAAGGTCTGCGCGGCATCCGTCTGCAACAAAGGAAGCGGGAGCCGAGCGAAGGAGGGGGAAGCGCCGCTCGGAGGCCGAGGCGCCGCCGTCCCGCTGCCCTCGGCCGCTGCGGGGAGCGGGGCTGCTCCGAGCGGCTGCCGCAGGGCCGGCCCGGGCTCTGCTTCCCCGCCGCGGCTCCGGCGCAAAGGGAACGGCGATGAGTGATGAGTCGCTCCCGCTCCGCAGGGCGGCTTTTCCTTGCGCGCATGAGGTGAATGGCACGGCTGCACCAAGCCTAGCGTCACCCGCCGGGGCGTCAGGGAGCGCGAGGACGCGGCCGGCTGGAGGACGCACGTGGCAGGGGACGCGTAGGCCGACAGGGCACGAGGAAGCGGCCGGCCCCGCGCGCCAGCCCTCGTCTCCGCCTCGACGCGGGGAGGGAGGCGAAGCGCGGCGGAAAGGGGAAAAATGGGCTCCCTGCAGCCACAAAGGGAGAAGCTGGAGAGAGAAAGAGCGAGCGAGGAGGCAGCGAGCGCCGCAGTCCCGCAGTGACCCCAGGGGAACGGAGTGAGTCAGAGCAGCCATATTGAGCAGGAAATTACTCACAGACGCTGCGTTCCTGCCTCTCCGTTCCCAAGAGAATCGGCCTTTTGTAAATGGTTCCTCTGTCAGTAACGGGGGGAGGGGGACGGCTGAGGCAGTGCTTTCCTGTCAGCTCCTTCCCTTCCAGCCGAAATCCGAGCCCTCCCTTCCCAAACCTCCAAATTTAGAAGCCAGATTGAAAGCGAAATTCTTGCTGCCTGCCCTTGGCTCTTAAAGCGACACGGCCCCCGGCCGCCCCGCGCCTCCGTGTCCCGCGGGATGGCTCCGGTTGGGAATGCCGAATGGCAGCGGGGGGCTGCTGCTGGCTCGCCAGGGGGTTGGGTTTCGGCTGCTTCCATGGCAGGCGGAACCATCTCCATCCTCATCTCTACCTTGCTTTCCGCTCCAGAGCGGCGCGCTTGGGCAAAATCCCACGCAGCGAGGCAGGGGAGGGAGCCCAAATCCCGGCCAATGCAGTGAAATTCATCTTATTTAAGGGAAAAATAAACAAAAATTAAGCATTGAGGTCTCCGAGCACCTGACGGATTTCCCAAGGGCGGCCCCGCTGCGGCGCGCGAGGCGGGCGGGTGAGCGGCTTTGGGCTGGACATCATCGTGCGGCCGCTTTAGGAGCTGCAGGTTTCACCATCCACGTGGCGAACACCAGGACACCGCAGGCCCCGCAACGGCACCCGGCCGAAGGAAACACGCATCTGCTCAGAGGATATTCTCTCAATTAAAAGGAAATAACCCAGCGTGACAAAACAAGAGCTGCTCTTGGGTCAGCAGGATGTGCTGGACCCAGTGTGGGAACTGGAGGCATTTGCTATCTGTTTCAGTAACGCCTGTAAAGGCGGGCACTTTCCAGCTGAAAAACTCTTAATTTATTAAAGTCTTTAATCCCATCTATCTTCTTTTTTCCCCCTGATATTTTGTTTATTTCGTTGTGGATTCTGGAGAGAAAGCAGGCGAGGGAGAGGCTGTCCCAGCCCCACCTAGTGGTAGCTGCAATCTTGCCCGGCCTTTGAGAAGGAAAATCAGATTTTTAAATTTGAAAACAAAAATATTTTTTTAAAACGGCTGCCGCATTCCCATGAAAACATGCTGGAAATACCCTGCGTTGGATAAACCAGGTTGTTGCCATTCTTTGGGAGCTCCCACTAAGAGGGAGTAAAAGCCGGTTCTCCTACCACCAGGTGGCACTGAGCAGATCAGCTGAAGAGCTATCGCTGACAATACAGGGTGGAAAAAGAAGTGAAATCACATATTCTAAATAAATAAATAAATAAATAAATAAAAAGATACCAAGAAGTGAAGTTTCTGCAGGCAACGTGACTCGAACCAGTGAGCTGCTGTGGATTTTAAACTTATATTTTTCAGGTTACTGCACTGTTAGCCCCGGATTAAAATAAATCTTAGAGCATCTTGGCTCCTGCTTTCAGTGAGGATGAAGCAAGAACAGATTTCCTGTCCTCTTCTTTGTCTCTTGAGCCAGTGTCTCCTCACTGGCCACAGCACAATGCTGCGTAAAGGGTTAAAGCCTGTGAGCTGTTCTGTACCAAAGCACTGTACCAAATTCAGCAGGACTTGACTCGGCACCTCCTGGGGTTTGGGCCAACGGCTCCTATGGATGTTTTCTACATGGAAGGCTAAATTCATACCCTGAAACCTCCCTTCTCATCTCATCACCAACTTAGGGAGGCGAGAAGGGGAAAAAGCAAACGGAGCGAAGGGGAAGAGCTGCACTCTATCCTTCAAAACTCATCACATCAACACCTTCTTGCCAGAGACAAGAAATCCCTCACCAGAGCAGAGCATGTGGTTCTTGCTCTGCCTGCCCAGACCTTGCAGTAAGGGGGGGCAGTAAAAACAGTCAGGTCATTCACTTTGGCAGAGGGCAGGAAACTGCTAACTCTTGCATTTAGAAACACTGCCCATGGCTGGCAACACACCAAATATCACCAGTCCCTTGCCCAGGGGCCCTAGAGTCCTTGAGCAAAAACATCGGCCTTGAGGGTGCTGCCAGTTGGGTTAAATTCAGCACCATTTCCTCTTAATAGTTTACAGAAATGCATTTTTTTTTTTTTTTTTGCAACTTTTATGGCACAAACTGGTCAGATCTGGAAGAGACCAAGCTGTGTGGAGGTTTTCGAGCTTGCTGTAAGGAAAGGAAAGCTCACAGCCTGCTAGGCAGGGTGAAAAGGCTGGAGGGAAGGGAGGTTATTTTGGCAAGCACAGCCATTTTGCAGCTCCTGCTTTATCTTCCTAGCACACATGCAGGCACCAGTCTCCTCCATCTGAGTTCCCACTGACTGATCCAAATGATGATCCAAGGTTATTTGTTTGCTCTTGTTAGAGCTCCCTTCAATAGCTATCCACAGCCCATCTAGCTTAATTATACTTTTCTCTCAACATCCCTGTTCAAGTCATTCAAGGAGAGTGTCCCAGACATGCAGCAACAGCTCATCCACACAGTTCCATGAGAGGAGACAAACAAGCAGAGGAAGAGAAAACCACAGCTAGAGCCTAGTGTCTAGGATCAAGAGAACTTCCCTGTGGGACAAACTTCCCAG
Source organism: Nothocercus julius (assembly GCA_013398735.1). Taxonomy (NCBI): domain Eukaryota; kingdom Metazoa; phylum Chordata; class Aves; order Tinamiformes; family Tinamidae; genus Nothocercus; species Nothocercus julius. Next base: position 612,328 of record VZSV01000244.1, on the reverse strand, counting down.
TCCTCACCTCTGTAATGAAGAGGATGCACTCCAGGAACATGAAGTCCTTATGGTTTTCATTTACCACCTTCTCATCAACAAAGTGCCGAGGCTCCAGATTTGGATGGTCTAAAGAGTAAAAGAAAATAGGAAGTAACCTAAATTCAAGCAGTCGGGGCTTTTGAAAGCAGAAAACAAATTTTCTGAGCCCCAAGCAAACTCTTTCACTGTATTATACATAATACTGACACATTTATGTTTAAAAATTATTGGCAAGCCTCATCAGCCCTGCAACCAAAACCAATGGGCAGGATGGGACAGCTGGAGATTTATATTATTACCTATTAGCTGGGAACTGCCCCATATGAAGGGTAGAAATTGGAAGTCGTCCAAGCCCCACACACCCTGGCTGCCAGCAGGTTCCATCCTGTAGGTTTTCTGAAGCTTCCGCATCACTTCTAGGTATCTAAAACAAAAGGGAGAAAGAAGATCTAAGGCAAGGCAGTTTTTCGAACCAAGCTCAGGTTTCTCCCTCCATGGAACAAGAGGGAGATGAAAACAGAGAGACCCTCTACCTTAAAGGGCCTCAAGCTCATTTTTTGACCCAACAGAAGAGCCCAATTCAGGCTAAAATTGTCTTTTATACTGAATTCTCTAAGAAAGCAAGTGCAAGAGGTTTATATTATCCACAGTGTCTTAGGATGGTGCAGATCTTTCCCCATTCCCACTGTAATTTGAGAATATTGATACTTCACTCTCCTCCAATAACTTCCAAAAGAGCTCAGAAAGCTTTCCACTGCATGGCAACTGCTACTTCAATTTTTTCAGGTGGAAAACTCATGCAAGGAGGAACCACTGAGGGAAATCATTTCCACACCACCAATCAATTCTCTATCTGGGATTAGATCTCTGGACTCCAAATGCCCATTCCACTGGTTTCATCACTACCAACTCCACCTCCTGGGTTGGAAACACACATAGAGTGGATGCCTGCCAGTTTCATAGATTTTTTTTTTTTTTTAATGCTTGAAGAGACATTAGATCATCTGGTCAGACATTCCAGTCTATCACAAACCACAGAACTTCATCCAGATACCTCTGAAGAGCTTGATAACTTGTGTTCAACTAACATAACTTTTCAAAAAAGATATCCAGCCTCTAACAGACAAGGTGTCACCACACTCTCTAGAAATAGTCATAATGAGTAACAATACACTCCACTAAAAAGTACCTCTGCTTCCTAATTCAAAATTATCTACACTTGTATTCAAACATGGTTTTCTTACTCTGCCCTTCTTCCCTAGGCCAGCATGCTCGTCAGCACTTGTGTTCTCTGCTACACATACACCTTTGCAGAAGGATCTTGATTTTCCCAGATCATATCCCAGGAGGAAGACCTTACAATTTCTTCCAAATGGGTGCTGACAGGGGGAAGATAGGGCGCACAACCTGCCGAGACCACAGGAAGAGACTGATGTACAGAATAAGAACATCTCAGACATCCTGGACAGTTCGAAGGGGACACTGTCAGACCTGGCCCCTAAACAACCCTTCTCCTTCCATATCTCACCTGTTAAACACTTTGAAGACAATGGCCATCTGGTCATCCACTCTGAGAACACCGATTTTGCAGAGGCAGCAGAGAAAAGCTGCGAATGCAGCTTCGTGCCCTGAAGTTAAAAAAGATGAAGAGATATGACATAGGTGTCTCCAATTCCTGGGACAAACTTTGCGTAGGCACCACAGTGGCTCTTTAGAAATCACAGCAGCCACATTTCCAGGGCAAAAGCCCCAGCCAGCTGTTCCTAAGGTGCTGACAATGTTTCATTCCCACACAACACCCAGCCAAAGTGCCTTCCAGGCATTTGTAAGATCACTCTTTAGTTGGAGACAGAAAGAAAAAAGTTTTGAGGAAAAGCAGCTCCAGCACTGGGTGTGCTGGGAGCAAGGCAGGGCCTTTCCCAGGGGCTCGGCATGGCAAGGGAAGCGCAGCACTGCAGAAATGCTCTGGAGAAGTGAACAGGTCTCCTCCTGCTTCAGAAAGACCTCTGTGCCAGAGGGATGCAGGTGCCAAGGCAGTGCTGGGAACAGTCCCTCTCACAGGGCACCAGGATCAGTGGCTGGAGCTCTGCAGCTCTGTCCTCCAGCCAACAGCAAGGAGAAAAAGGCAACCAGCAAAACCAGAGCAGTCTCCTGGAAGGGACCATAGAGCAAGGGAGATACAAGATAAGCAGATTTGCTCTATAAGGAAATGTAGATGCCAGTGTACGAACAAACTGCACCTGCAGTCCAGCCACTGGGGAGATCTAGGACATGGACCCCTGGCACAGGACACACAGGAGGGGAGAAAAGACTGAATTTTCTTCCCTAAGCTGTCAAAATCCCAGGCCGTAGGTCCCTTTCCAAGGCCAACATCTCCCCCTGGTGCCAGCAAGACGTAGCTCTCCCAGCAAGGCACCGCTCAGCCTCCGCACTTCAACCCTTTACCTGTTTCCAAAGTCGTGTTTCCTTGCTCCTCCAGTGTCCCAATCCCCTGGCTTTTGTTGAGGACACCCTTCTCAGCACCCCTGCCCTCCACATGAAGGGGCAGAGTGTGGAGTAACCACGTGGTTTCACACCAACATTCCTGGATTTACATCTAACCGAAGGCAGTGTGTTTACCCCAACCTGCAATTTTGTACTTTCCTAGATACAGAGTGTGTCTGCACTCAGTTTATCTGCACAGTGATGCTGCTCCTAGGAAACACCAGAACTCAAACCAGAACTTCGCACTGAACACAGATTTGTTCCCCACTCTAGTTCAGTTTCATGCAGTTACATTTTATTCCTCCCAACTGCCTACTGCAGATCAGCTGTGCAGCTCCCCAGGTTCATCCCAGAACAGCTTGCAAGGCTTGATTCATGCTCCTAAACTACTCTGAGGTGCTTGGATGAGACATGAGAAGGGGGCCATAGCTCCAGTACAGCCCAGTCCCCAGTACCAGCCCTTCCCAGGCCCCATTCAGTCAGAGTCCACACTGCACATAGAGTAAGGAGGCCCAAGAGGGAAGGTGGGCAACTTCTGGCACTAAAAGCAGTGGCTATAGTATACTTAAACAAAGCCAGTATGAGGCTCCAAAGAGCAGCTGCCCTGGGGCAGCCTGGGGCAGCCTGCATGCCAGGGTACCTGTGCCATAGTCAATGCGGGTGGAGTTCCCCACGGATTCCTTCAGGTACACTGCTACCTCCGGCGCAGCATCAGCCAAGTGCTTGGGGATCACTGTTGCCACCAGCTTTTCTGCTTCCTGAAAGACATAAAAGAGCCTCTTGAGTGAGCACAGATCTGTTGCAGCCCCCGAGAGCAGGGTGTCCTCTACTCACTGGTGCACTCCTACGGCACCCAGCCTGACAAAGGAATAAACTGTCCTGCTGAAGAAGTCACCTCCACAGAGCGATTTAGGGACAGCTTTGTCTGATGCTTACCATGAACACATGGAGCCTGCAGGGAAAAAGACACTTCAGCATCCAGGCACATCAGCCCAGTTACCCACGGAGTCATCTCAACGCTGAAAGAGCAGGGGACTCCTGCAATCACCTTGCTGCCTGGACTCTGCCTCTGGCACCTCCCCAGCTCAGTGCAGGGCAAGTGCTCTGAGCTGAATTCAGGCACTTTCACAACCTTCCGCTGATGATCTATGTCACCTAGCAGCTAGTGATCACAATGAGGAGTTGCAGAGCACAGGATTCCTTGGAATGACACAGTGACCCAGCCTAAAGCCAAAGAGGGATTTACATGGAGCCTCTGCTCTTGTAAGAGATAAAGACGCCACCAGATCAGCACTAAGTGATGCATATCGAGCGGGGGATCACTCCACTGCTTATCAGAGACTGTGCAACTCCCCTGCAGACTGCCTGGCTACCAGAGGGATGCAGCCATTCTGCTACCACTGCTTTTTGTAACTGCACTTAATAGTAGGGATCAAAGACACGCTCACCTGGTCTAGTTTGCTATACCAAGTCCTGAAGGCTTTGTTCCCAAAGCGAGAAGGTTGATCCACCGGTGGAGTTTCATCGATCCATCTGTCAAGGGTGTTCAGAAGAGCCACCAGCTTTTCAATGGGCTATAGAGACAAGAAGATGAGGGGTCACGGTGATACAAAGCAGAGCAGTCCCTCAGTAACTGCCCTCAACTGAGGTTTTTAAAGCCAACATCGTTCTTCCCAAGGTGAAAAGCAGGAATGGGATGTGCCAAGTTTCTCTGCAGTGCAGAGAGGCCAGGCCAAACCTCCTTTCCCTCAGATCAGTCCAACACAAGATGCAGTCTGAGGCTCTCCAGTAGTCCCCACAGCCTCTCATGAGCTGCAACAGCAGCACGCTCAACCTTACAGCAGAAGAGCTAAAGCTCCTCGGTGTAGGACATACAGGGCAAAGAAGGCAGAAGTGCTACTGAATTGAGGCATCTCCAACACAAAACTGAGGATTTGCATCTTTTCCTGGGATACAGGGGATGGTATCCTCACCCATGGCGGGCTGTGTGGTCATACATGTAAACCTTTCCTCTCGAGGCCTTAGTAAGAGCATGAAGCTGGTGGGAAACAAAGGAAACAAGAAGACAACAAAGCCATCTTCCCTGCACCCAATGCTGGAAAGATAAATTGAGGAACCTGTATAGGATGTAGGAGAGTCAGAGCCTGGAGGAGGCACTGCCATACCATGAAGGGAAAGGAAAAGAGAGGTACAGGGGGCAATAGGCCTGGCAGCGCAGCACCTCACACCTCACTCTGTGCCCATTGAGCTGGGGAAGGGCCACAGCGCCCGTCCTCCCAACCCGGGAGCACTCGGAGCAGCTCCCAGCAGGTTTAGGAAGCTCTGCCGACGGGCAGGCAAGCCGGCCAGAGGGTCCGGGATTCTCCTCGCCCAACCCCAAGGAGCTGGAGAGCCCTCAGCCGCTGCAGCAGCTGCCCAGGCTGAGGTTTCACTGTCTCGAGAGGGGATTCCTCCGTCAAGAGGACAAAAAGGACAGCAGAAACGGAGGCTGCTTTGACTTTGCTGGAGGCATCAACCATGCGAAGGCGGCTGGTCTCCTGGGCCATGGTTCAATTCTTCCTGCTGCCTGTCGGGAGGACAAGGAAACAGCCGAGCCCAGCAAGTTTCTAGCCCTTGAAGTGCCACTTGCAGGGGGCTGGGAGGACGGGCGGGCAAGGCAGAGCCCTGGCCATGGATCGCTCCCCATCCCTCCGGCGGCCAGGGAGGGAGGGAGGAAGCGCCGGAGAGCAGGGTCAGCCCCCGCCCAGGCAACAGCACCTTGGAAGCAGAGGACACAATGAGGGGGAAAGCAAAGAGTTGGAGCAGGGAATCCACCCGGCAACCTGGCTGCGGACAGGCTGGGACCGGGGCGCACCAGGAGCGTGGGGAGCCCGAGTGCTGACAGACACAGCAGCACCCTTGGGTGGGCGCAACCTGGAATGGGCACCCGGCTGGTGCCCAGGATTTGTGCAGAGGGAAGCAGCTCAAACCCCTGTCTCAGCTACCCCAAGTGCTGCACAAAGGCAGCATCTCCCCTGCGCTGGGTCAGGTTTGGAGCCAACTCCTCCCCGCCTGGCTATCGCGCTCCCCTCCAATTAAGCGACAGCATCCCCAGCACCGGTTGTATTAAATAATTAAACTGCGCTGGTGATTTATCCCCGAGCAGCAGCAGCTCATTATGAGCAGCTCCCGTATTTCAAACCCCTCTCGCCGAGCGCTCGGCGCTGCCTGGATAAATGGCTGGCAAGGGCTGCCTCCTTCCCCCTCCCCAGATCCGCCCGAGGCCTTGGGGAGCCAAGGCAGAGCCGACCCTCCCCTTCCCCGCTCGCTCGCTTTAAAGAGATTAAAAAGCCCAGCCCCGCTGAACACGGGAGAGCAGGACCCAGCTGCTGGCTCAGCCAGGCCAATACATAATTAAAGAGACGCGGCTCGTTTGGGGCTCAAGGCCCTTTGAAAAGGGGGTTATTTAAAGCAGCAGCTTCGCGTTGTCCGCAAAGGAGACTCGCGCGGGCGGCGAGAGCGGAGCTTACGGGAACGGTGGCATCGGCGCTGCTGCGGCCCTGTCCCGCCCAGCTGGGGTTTTAGGCTCTATTTCTGCTTTACCTTTCCAGGGATCAAAGCAAGGGCAGCCCCCCTGCTCTTACTGCGGTGCTGATTTTGCATCCCGTTCACCCCGAGGCTGCCACTGGTCCCCAAGGCAAACGGCAGAGCCTCCTACGGGGCAGGGACCTGCCAGCACCTCTGACAGAGCAGGGGACAGCAGTGCTGAGGTGGCATCCGCAGTCAGCGCTGCCTGCAGGGACCAAACCTGCCCCACTGAGGGGGAGCTGCTGGAATGGGGCACTTGCTGCATCCCTCCTGGAACTGCAAGCCACAAGGACAACGAGTTTCCCGGTGCTGGCTGAGGGGAAGGGCCGGTCCTTGCACGGCTAAAGCAGCACACACTGCTCCGCGTCGGTGGCCCCGGCTGCAGCCCCAGCAGCCGGGGCACAGATGGCCGTGCTCCCTCCAGGAGGGGACAGCAGGACACAGCCTGTCAGCCACACAGCTCCGTGCCAGGCGCAGGGGCTACGCCGGGGCCCTCGACAACAGCGCTGCTATCGCCCCTTGTCAGCCGCCTGCAGCCCGCCCTGCGCAGCCGGGCTCCCCGATAAGCACAGCAGCCAGCTGAGCCCCCAGCTTGTCCGTTTTGGTAAGAGCAGAGCAAGCTCAGCAGCCTCCAAAGGGGCTCAGCCCCACGGAATCCAGCCCTCGCTTGGCTGGATGCTTCGGCATCGACACGCTCTGCTCTGGGAGCCATTAAGCCTGCGCTCTGAGAGCGGAGCGGCCCTCGCTCCCTTTTTCCTTTGGCAAAGCAGCACCAATAAGTCACAACGAGGATACATGTTCCGCGAGAAGGATTCCAGGAGGTCATTTGCCGAGGGAAGGCGTCTCCAGCATTTGATCAGGGAGGAAGATGGGACGGCATGAAAGCACATCAGCAGCAGGTACAGCAACAGAGAAGAAAGCAGAGCAGAGATGCAAGCAGAGGCCGCAAGGGGCTGAGCCCTTAAAAGCAAGGATAAGCAGTTTGATCTACAAACGAACCCTTGTGAACAGGCAACCTCATCAACAAGGCAACCCAGGGGACGCTCCACCTGTGCCTTGAGTCACAGGTTTCTGCTCCGCGCAGTGCGAGGGGAATGAGACACGTCTGCTGCCACTTCCCAAGCCGACAGGATCTCTTCTGATCATCCCGGTGCTGGGAGCGCAGATGGAACATGTTCGTTCCAAGAGAAATCTGCTGCATGGATACAGCCCTAACGCTGCTTCTCTGAGAGGGCCCACAGCTCAAAGGAGTTGGAGGAAGAGGGGTTTTTTTTATTATTATTTTCATAGTTTTGCTCCTTTTTCATGCCCTGTTTCCCTAGGACCTATCTAGGAATGACTGTGAATGAGTGAGATAACAACAAAAACAAAACTCAGAAGTGAAATACAAATAGTTAAAAGAGCAGCAGCATGTGAAGGAAGCACCTCAGACCAGCAAATTCTAGTGGACTAAAGAAACAAAATGTAGACAGAAAGTCTGTTGGAGACGGATTCATTATCCATGATCCCCCCTATGAACTAAAAGCAACTTTCTCATTCATACACTTGCTCCTTGAAGGGAAGGCTGGACTTAATATGTCAGTTTCAAACACAAAGGACTAGGTTACAGATCATTTTACGTTGCCTTTCCACACCAGAATGAAGCTGTAAACAGACAGAGTCCAATTTTCTTCCCATTCTGTCCAAGCGTTCTCCAAACAAACCATTTGCAGCTTTCCTGCACCACAGCGGTTAAGTGTGAGGAGCAAAAAGACACCCAGAGAACAAGGCAGAAATTCAGGCTGGCCGCCAGGAACACCCACTGCAGGTTACTGCAGCACTCAGGATGACCTCAAGAAGTAAACATAGCCAAGGCTAGGCAATAATTCCAGCAAGGAAGGCTGCTCTTCTGCTCTGACCTCCCTCTGTATCCCAGGGCTGGCTCCAAACAATCCTGTCACGCTGACAGGGCTTTGCCTCCTTCGACTAAGATGCGGTAATGGGCACTAAAAACAGCCAAGGCAACAAAAAGAACTAGGTGACATTGATGCAAGGGGAAAAGACCATTTCCACCGAATGGCTTGGAAGAAGTGATCCTGCCCCAAAGACTAAACTCACTGCCCTGACCCACTTCACCTTCACGCACCTCAGACTTCACTGTAGAGTGCAGAAAAGCAGCAGTAAAAAAAGGGAGAAACAAGAGGATCCAGCCCTTCTCCTACCTCGGAGACTTTGTATTCACAGGTCAGCTTCTTGCCCCTGACACCTTCGTTCAGGGTGAGGATGAAGCCCATATAATCCGCATATGCCTGCAAACACAGCCGGGAGAGCAGGGCGTTAGGGAACACACAGAGTTGCTTTGGACAAACAGTACACAGAGGGAGCCCTTCCCAACACACAACTCCATTCCTTAAAGAAAAAAAAAAAAAACAAAAAAAAACAAACAAAAAAAACAGGAGCAGAGCTTGCTGTGAAGTTGCTGCTATTTTTTGCAGACCTCCAAGTCAATTGCAATTGCACTAAGGACTCTGCATCACTAAAGAAACTGCAGAGCTTAAGAAAGCTCAAACCTCCCCTGATATCCTCCCGTTTGCCAGGTCAAATTCAAGCTCGCGGGCTCTGCAGATTGTCAGTCCTGCCTGCACATCCTGCTCTGCACTACTTCTCCCAGACCTGTGCCAGTATCTCCCACTTCCAACTCTTCTCCCACATGCATACCCAGCAGAAAGCAGGAGATAGCCCAGGTTCCTCTCTGCTCCCCTCTTTAAATTTGATGCTTTTGAAGCATCATATCCAGAGTAGCTCAGCTCCCCACTGACTAACATGCTGCCACCTCTCCTTCCTCAGGGGTCTCTGACACAGAGACATTGATCAGGAGAGAGTCCTTAAGTCCAGGAGATTTCACAAAGGAAGTTGCAGCCCTGAGTGTTCTTGAGCCCTTGCTATAATTTAAGTTTCTTTTAAGTCATCGCAGACCAGTCATTATGCAAGAAGTTGCTCCTAAAAGGTGGGGCCAACAGGAGGAACAAGTTTGGGTCACCACCTCGATCCCTCAAAGGCAGAGGACCTGCCTGTTCTGCCAGCTCCACATGTACAATAAATAACTATTATCCAGGAAATTAAAGGTCTCAGCTCTAGGCCCCAGGGACCAACCCAGCCCACTGCTACTGAAGGGCCACACAGCTGGACCATGTTCAAGCTGAGTACAAATAATGTTGTGGAAATCCAGTTTTGACATGACGGCAAAACTACAGGCTAGGCAGGACAAGATAGCTATCAGTTTCCAGACTAGCATGTTGGAATAGAGCTGGGATCATTTTCTGGTCACCCTCAAGCCTTCAGGCCCTCTCTGGTTCTCTCCTTTGTCAGAGTGCTTGGCTGCCAGACTCTGCACTTCATAGTCAAGTTATTTCCCTAGAAACAGCTGGGGACTCTTGTTCTTTAGAACACAAATCGATTGATTTCTCAACCCCCTTTTACCTAGTGGCTGTTCCCAGGCCCATCCCGGCTGCCCTGCTGGGTGCAATTAGCAATTCTCCCTGAGCCCAGGGTCGTACCTGGGAGCGCTTCCACTTGGCCATGTCAGAAACCATGTTTATCTCCTTTTTGGGGATCATGAAGCTCTGCTGGAGTGGAGGAGCTGCCTCCTCAGAGGCACCTGGGACACACACACACAAAAAAGAGAGAAGTAAAAAAGAATCAGTGGAAAAGAAGAAATCCTCTAAAACTTGATTTTCCTCAGAAATCAACCTGAATTTCTCAGCACAGAGTGTAAACAAATCTGTCCCAGCTTTCACTGTTAACCCACCAAGTCCCACCTGCCCAGCAATAGTCTCTAAATCCCAGGATTGTCCTTGGAATCCCAAGGACACTGCAAAGCCTCAGGAAGTTGCGCTACACTTTGGTTTCACGCTGAAGACCAGTAAAATGGAGAGCCTGTTGCGGGAGAGATCTAAGTCAAGGCCTGGCTAGATAATTTATTTCTACCCAGTGAAAACAAGCCTCGGGTGAGGCAGAAGCATTGAACTCTCCTAACAAATTACCTGCACTTTGGTTTGGGGGTTTTGAGCCAGAACTGCCGTCCCCTAAAAAGCACAACTCTTGCAAAGACAACGCTGGAACATTCCATAGATGGCACCGAGCCCAGCGCAGCCCGGAGCCCCCTGCCCAGGTAGCACGGAGGGCTTCGAGGATACTGGGACACAGCATCTTCCAGGTGAAATACGAAGGTTATTTAACTTTAAAGCTCTCCAAGAGCCCAGCATGCAATATTTAATGCGACTGCACACTGTTAGTGCGTTAGATCCGCTCCTCTCCCGGGCATCCCGACCAGGGACGCGGTGCTGCCTGAAGGGAGGCTCCTCCTTCCCCGGCCCTGCACAGCGGACGCAGGCGCTGCCTCTGCACCTGCACCAGGGCTGCAGAGCCAGAAACACTCCACAAGGTTAAAGGCAATTTGCATCCTGTTTTTATAAGCAAAGCTTTAATAGCAAGAGGCAGTGCAGCAAGGCATAGTTAAGGAAACTATCTGTTAATGTGAATTTATTAATTCTATCAGAGTCACCCAGCTCCTCATTTTAACTCTGGAAAATCTGAAGTTGCTTTTTTCCCCCCATCAGCCACCCTAGAAATACTTTAGCGCAGCTCTCCACACTACAGCGAGTTCTGGCACTGACTCTGCAACACACACCAACAAATCCAAACTCCTTAAAACAGTATAACTTGTATTTACATAGAAAACGCTACCCAGAAATGTCAGCAGCTCTTTCCCTTTTGCCCCGCAGAGCGGTGCTGTCCAACAGGATCACTGAGGACTCCGCTACAGACTCAGCACACAATCTCAGGGAGAATTTAACTTCCCGCCTCTCGAGCTCCACATCTACAAAACTACTGGAGCTTCCCCACCAGCCCAGGATGTTAAGGCATTTGATTCATTTTGGTTCATAAATTAAAGGCTCAAAGACAAAGATGAGAGGAACAATGTGCAAGGAATTAAAATGAAAGACACTGCCCCTCTCTTCGGAGAACACAACAAACTCCTTGCAATAATTAGCCTCATAATCATGGAGCTGTTTATTTTTAAGAGCTTATAACATAAACACAATAAAAAATGCTAGAACGGTAGTTTACAAAAAGACTAACATTGTCTTGAGAGTTTATACAGACTATACATAAGAACCGATATGCCCAATGCAATGTCCTGGACCACAGGGACCCAGCTGGCTCTCTCATGGAAGAACTTTTTCATCTCTTTGCACTTTTTTCTTAGCCATCACTTCTTATGCACACTTTGTGCACTTCCTCTTGAGGAAGACACCAGGGATATTTTTAAGAGGAAAAAACAAAGGGGGGGAGAGGGGACAAGTCTCCCGGAGTTACAGTATTATAAAATTAATACATAAGTAGAAGTCTAGGAACAATGGAAGAATGACACAATGGAGACAGGAGCCGACAAGGTGGCTTTTGTCGTGACATGTGACTTTGACACAGAAGGCATTTCCAGCCTTATCTGAGTAAGGGGGAAAAAAAGCCCGAACGCCAAGTTCAGCTGGCAGACAGACTCCTACAGGAGCGAGCGCTGCCCATGTCCGTGCCGACAAGGGAGAGCTGCTGGATTGTTTCCCCACCTGCTCCTTGACCAGAGCACCATAAGCGCTGAACACACAACATCCTCCTGGTGAAGCCATCGGCGCCAGGCGCGAGGCAGCACAAACCAGCAGGGAGAGACACAGTAATACAAACCGCTGCTTTTCAACTATTTGTGACCGTTTGTGACGACGGCTCCCAGACCTACGCGCACCGCCTCGCCTACGCGCCCGTCGCTGAGGCTCCCAGCGCTCCGGGGGGGGGGACGTAAATCCAACCATCGGCAGGAAAACGAGGCCCCAGAGATGACCGAGAGCGCAGGGCCAACTGCTCCGGTAGCTGAGACCCGGGGCACCCCCTCACCCTGCACAGCCCCCCGTGCCCTTTGGCACCCCCAGGCCCTCCAGACCCCATGGGTGCCAGACCCTCCCCCACAACCCAG
>VZSV01000244.1:584455-599054 GCA_013398735.1 Nothocercus julius | reverse complement strand
ACCGCGGTACGTGACGGGGTTGCTGCCCGGGACGCCCTCGCGGGCGGGCTGCGCGTCCCAGCGCTCGCGCGGCCTCCGGCTTCAGACCGGGGAGAAAAAAAGAGTGCAGCAAATCCATCATCCGGCACTAAATATCCGTGGCCGTGCTGGGAACCGGACACCGCTCCGGAATCGCGCCGGCTGCACGTGGGCGTCCCGGCGGAAAGGCGCAGGAAAGGTCAGCGGCTCGCGAGGCGCCCGCAGCGACGCCAGCCCCGAGCTGGCCCCCGCGCGCCCAGAGCCCCGTGCAGGGCAGGGTGGCCTGGCTGGTGCCAGGGACCTGCTCTGCTCGCTGCCCACCAGCGCTCGAGTTTGAGCTCAAAACGAGCAGGCAGAGGGCACAAGAAAGGCACAAACCCATTTTGACATGCTGTATTGTCAATTAATTTTTCCCTGCTACACCAGGGTTTATCTGAAACTGCTTGCAGTCGTGACGCTAGAGATGGTTGCTGTGAGGAAGAGCTTCTTTGCTGCGAGGGTGACAGAGCCCTGAACAGGCTGCCCGGAGAGGTCGTGGAATCTCCTTCTCCGGAGATCTTCCAGACCCGCCCGGATGCCACCCTGTGCCCCGTGCTCTGGGTGTCCCTGCTGGAGCGGGGGGTTGGACTAGGTGATCTCTAGAGGCCCCTTCCAGCCTTCGCCATTCGGTGATTCTGTACGTAGGGCTGCTTACGTCTCACTCTCACTGCCCTCTCACTTAGCTGCACCAGGCAGGCACCGAGGAGGCTGATGGTCCTCGCGCCTGCTCGTTCCGTTGGTGCCCTACTTTGGAGATCCCTGTTCGTTTGTTTTTAAGATTTGACAGCCTAAAATTCACCTAAGTCCCAGCTTGCACTAACAGTCATAGCTGCACTGGGCGTGAGGGCAGTAAGCTGCTGTCTTTTGTCCCCAAACTGAATTTGTTCCCGTGTGGGGCTAATCTGTCTACAGGGATGCTGGATTAGGATGCGGTTCCTGCTAGAGTTGTCCCCATGTGACGCCCTCTGGTCAGCCTTGCTGCCAGCCTGAGCAAAGGGACTGACTTCCCCATCGCCTCCAGAAATTCTCCCTATGGCTCATGCCACGTGATGACAGCCCAGAGTGCCACCTGCTTCCAGGACATAAACTGAGGTCTCCCTTGGCCAGAGATGTTTTGACTTGCCCCAGAACTGCTGCTGTAGCTTCACATGCAATGCAGGAGCTAAAGGAGAAGCCCCTCCTAGCTCGAACAAACCGATGGGATGGCTTCCCAGTGCCTCCACCTCGCCATGGCCGTAAGCCCAGAGCGAGCGAGCGAAGGGAGACTCTGCCCTCTGCAAACACGTGTCCCCAGGGGCAAACAAGAGGATAAAGATAAAGCGGCAGGTCAGGGGCCCAGGGCAGCCTTTCTGCACAGAGGCCTTTGAGGCATCTGAGCGCTTGGTTGGCGTTGATTGCCCCGGCCTCTCCCAGCCCCGTGGGTGCCCTTGAGCGTCCCAAGCAGAGCAGTCGCGGGGCGGTTTGCGGGGTGACGACTCCCGGCGGGCAGCGCGTTGTCAGGTGGAAGACGAAGCGGAGGCAGGCGGAGGGAGAGGCTTACGCTCTTTTCTGTCCTCCCAGCCATGGACAGGAAGCAGGAACAAGCAGAGAAGGTACAGTATCCCCTACATGCCACCATTAACCTCCTTCATTTCTTCCCTGACGTGCTGTTCTTTGATGCTTCAGTAATTCACCCTTCTCTTTTTTTTTTTTTTTTGTTTTAATACAATTAGTGAAGAAGGTTTAAAAAATTAAAATTTGATCCTCTAGTTCTTGCCACATCCTACAGGGAACGGAGTATTTTCTGTGGGGGCTCGGCTCCAAGGAGAAAACTTTGCAGGTCTGGCCCTTTCTTTCTGCTCCTCTGTGCTCAGCTGGGGAGGAGGCAGGGGGTGGCTGTTTTCTCATCGCCTCGGAAAGCAAAGGGCACGTTCTCCCCGGCTTTGTATCCCAGGGCAGAGTCCCGAGTCCTGTAGGAGACTTTGATTCACTAGATTCAACAGAGGGGGAAGAGCAGAGGAATCCCAAAACCTGTGGAGTTGAATTCAAACATCTTCAAGCAGATGGGTGTCCAACCCTGCTTGGGTCCCAAGGGGATGTTTTGGGATGTTTTCTGAATTTGGAGGGAAAACTGGCAAGTGTCCCCATCGGCAAACAACAGGATAAAGATAAAGCAGCAGGTCGGGGACCCAGGGCAGCCTTTTTGCATAGAGGCCTTTGAGGCATTTGAGCACTTTGTTGGCGTTGATTGCCCCGGCCTCTCCCAGCCCCGTGGGTGCCCTTGAGTGTCTGGAGCAGACGCTCCAGATGCTTTCTGAATTTGGAGGGAAAACTGGCAAGTTTTTTTCTGGATAGCAATGGATTTGCCTTTTCCCTGTCTGGGGCGGTGGGTGCCTTGCTTTTTAAGGTTTTCACACCCACATGTCACAGTCTGATCCAGTGGAACTGTTAGCATCACCCACACTTTTCCAGGCTGCTCTTCCTGCTCATCCCCAAAGGCAGCTGTAGTTGGGCCAGGCCCACGCTAGTATAATGGGATGGAGGAGCTAAATAAGCTCCAGCCCTTGTGTAACTGGGAGAATCTGCAGGACTAGAAAGCGGCAGTGGGCCAAAGCCTGCACATCAGTCCACCCTGCCCTGTCACCATTAGCTCTATGCGCTCCCTGGCCAGCCAGAGAAGGGGGATTTCAATCTTGCCTCAGACTCAATGAAATTCTGCCTCCTAAAAGCCCGCTGTGCAGTTTGATTTGGGTTTGATCTACATTTTTAAGAAGGAATGAAACAGTTTTTGACAATACCCAAGATTCTCCCATAGCTTCTTCCCATTTACCATGGGATGGGAGGGATTTTCTGTCGAACACGTGGAGACCATTGGCTTGAAGGTGCCCAGGATGTGGCAGATGCCTCACTATCCTGGCAGGCAGCATTTCCTGCATTTTGCTGAGAATCAGTATCTTGGGAGATCCTGTTTTTCTTTTGCGTTTTTTTCAGGATATATTATGACCGTCTCTAGCATGTGATCCATAGATCTGTATCTTGCTTTTGTATTTGTGCTTTTGAGTGCTCTTCTATAATGAGGCATCTGTGTGTCCTAAGAGAGATTGGGATGGAGATTTCCAGATGGAAGTTACTCGCTGCCTCATTGACAGCGGGAGCAAGTTCTGTTTCAACCTTTCCTCTGTGCTTTGCAGGCCAGGCCCTATGGCCTGCTGAAACCCACAACTTTGGGCAAGATCCCAGGCAGATTCCTACTTCATCAGGAAGCCTTGCCCAGTCTCCCGGTGCCACCGCTCCAGCAGACCCTGGACCGTTACCTGCAGGCTCTGCAGCCCATCATCAGCGAGGAGGAATGGAACCACACGCAGGAGCTGGTGAAGGAATTCCGCAAACCGGGAGGCGTTGGGGAGAGGCTGCAGAAGGGCCTGGAGAGGAGAGCCAAGAAAACGGAGAACTGGGTAGGTCTGCATCTCTGGGCTGTGACTAGAAAGGGTGGAGGTCTGACACGGCTGCCCGAAGTCCTGGGTGCACCCTCTGGCATCTGTGCTTTTATGGCTGCATCTTCCCAACCAGTTGGCTGCTCATGTTTCTGCTGCATGAGCTTCTCACAGGCCCTGGGTTTGCAGAGACACACGGCAGGATAAGGAGTCATTGACCCTGCCTGTGGCTGCTGAAGCCCCTGAACGTTTTAGCCTCACACAGCTGCCTTAAGGAGCAGGAAACCCTCTGTTCTAGCCCTGCACCAAGATCTCCCCCTGCCTTGCTCAAATCCCCCCCTTCCCTTACACACGTGAAGCATAAAAGCCAAACTGCTTGCAAGGTGCGGGACGGAGCTGGGGGCAGGATGTCGTGGCTGGTGAGCTGGGCTGGGGCCGCACAGCAGCAGCTGCCATGCCCGCGTGTTGCCTTTCTCCATCCCAGCTCTCTGACTGGTGGCTGAAGACAGCTTACCTGGAGTACCGCCTGCCAGTTGTGGTTCACTCCAGCCCAGGCGTGGTTTTACCTAAGCAGGATTTTCTGGATCGGCAAGGTCAGCTCAGGTAAAGTCCTTTTCTGCTTCCCCGAGGTTTTGGATGGGATGTGCTGGACAGGGAGGAAGGTATTCAGGCTGGCTGGGGAGTATTAGTGTGTGGTCCCCAAATCTGATAGCTCTCTGTGCTGGGCAAGAGGGTTGTAGGGACAAGGAAAGACTGATGGGCTGTAAGGAAGTTCCTGATCGCACCAGACCACATAGGTCACCAGTGGGGAAAACAGAACAATACAGTGGTATAGGCACCAAACTGGGCCTCAAAACATTGGTTTAGATCTTTGTTGTAACACAGATCTCTGCGCGGATAGACACAGTAAAGATCAGAGGCATTAAGGTTGTGCATGCAGTTAAAAAGAAGCATAAAAAGTAGCCCGGGCTCTAAGAGAGACCACACAGAAATACTTCTGGAATCTGTCACCCCACAGGGATGGGGGGAGCTTGCTGCTGTGATTCAGAGTGTTTCTGCAGGGGGCTGTCCCCTCCTCTGTCATTACACTTGGGGATTTATAGCTTAGAAGATGAGTCTCTTTCCACCTCCAGCTCTTCCTTGCAATCAAACCCTGCCATTTCTTGCTCCTTTCTGCTAATGAGCATCACAGCATCCCACTGCTGAGCCCACCCCACTGCTGCCCCTGAGCACCCACTGAACTTGCCTTGGATTCAAATCTCTCCTCCGCATGGGCCCCCTTTAATTTTTAACTACCATCACGCGCACATATCAAACTTTAGCCACAAACCTTCATGTTGGCCTTTATACAGGGTTACCTTTCCCACAGTAACCAGTCATCACTGCTCCAGCAGGTTAAAGATACTGGCCAAGGGCGAGTGAGGGCAAGAACAAACTCCTCCTTTCCACGTACAACCAGGGGTGCAGAGGGTGAGCCCTTCTGGAAAGTACGAGACTAAACACCCTATTTTAAAAGCTCTTGATCATGTTATCCACTTTTAAGTCACCCAAGTGGAAGATGAGAAGTTGAGCATTACCTGGAGTCCCAACTGCTGGAATCAAGCAGCAGCATAAACATCTGAACTCCCACGTAAAACAAAGTTTCAAAGCATGATTGTATAGTTTGCAGATGCAGAAAGAAGTTTGACAGTATGACTTGCAGCAAAAGATTTAAAAAGCAGAACGCAAATGAAAAAAGTGGAGTTCTCCAATCCTTAATCTGGCAGCACGGCAGGTCGAAAACAAGCCAACTAAATAACCTCTTCCCACATCTCCCCCTCAGGCCCTGCTCCCAGGATGTTTGCCCTCTCACTTTTGCTTCCCATCTGTTTTACTTTCTCAAATTTTTGCAATAAAACTAGGAAGATTTAATTGAAAACTACTTTAGAGGGTGTCTTATTCAATAGCCCTTAGGTTCTCAGAGATATTTCCTTTGATCTTTACTAGGGCTGGGGAGGCTGAACAAATCAAGATGACACTGCCTGCAAACGCTAACTGCTCCTGCCACTTGGATGCTTTCGAGGTTCTCTCTTATCACAGTCACCTCCTTCTCCTCCTAGCATGAGTGGGAGCTCCTAGGTCAGAGGAGTCCAGCCTGAGACCTCCTGCCCGGCTGGGAGTTGGCATGGGAAATGTATAACGCTAATCCTGGTAAACACGGCACCTTAGTGTCAGCATGCAGCACATCTGCATTTCAAACCCTTCGATGCCAGAGGAATGGTCTCAGGGTTGCTTTGCAGCAGCATAGTCACTGGGGAGGAATGGTAAGTCAGCAAGGGTAGGGCTTAGGCATAGGTTGATGCAGCTGCAGCTTAGCCTGAAACTCAGAGGTGGCTCCCAGCCAAGGAAAGGCAGAAGTCCCCTTTTCAGGGCAGTTGTAATGCTAAGACTCAGAAGTAGGAGTGACAAAAATCACAACACATCCATGAACAGCGCTGCTCTTAGGAGGTCATCTAGGCATCTGAACCGAACCCTGCTTTCTTGAAGGTTGTCCTTGGTTACACAAAGAAACATTAAAGTGCTACAGATAGGACTACCCAGCAATCTCAAATCTCAGACTCAGAGTGGCTTCAACAGCTATCCAAAGACACAACAGGGACTCGGCAGAGGCACTTAATGCAAGGAGCAGAGCCCTGCCCTCAGGCCCCACTGTTCTCTCTCCTGATTACATTCGATTGTTTTCCAGGTTTGCTGCCAAGCTGATTGAGGGTGTTCTGGATTTCAAGACAATGATTGACAAGTGAGTTAATGGCCTCCCAACCTTTCCGAGTTCCTTACTGCAACAGGGAGCTGAGCTCACTCCACACCTCTCTATCTCAAATGGAAAGCCAAGAGAAAACAGCACATATCTGAAGACAGATATAGAAATCAATATCGTTGCTTATTGCTAAGGTCATCACCACTGGAAAAAAAGCATATTTACTTTTCTTTCTTTATGCTCTTTGTTTACCTAAATGCTTGCATTGGCACATGTGCATGCTCAGAGGGAGGGAACCTGACTGACAGTCCTGTAGAGTTAGGTACTTCGTTTTCCCAAACAATAAGTTGCAGTGCAGGCAGCAGGAATGCATCTTCTTTGGGCTTCTGGTGTTTCTCAGTTCTGGGCTAGCCAGGATGAGCTCCGGAGAAGCTTGTTCATCCCGACCTTTTCTCTTCTGAGCCTCAACCAGCCTTTACTTAACATGGCTCATTTATGTTATATTTTCCAACTACATTTATATGCATTTAAGACAGAATAGTGATTTTTTCCCCTTCCCAAGTGAAAGGCCAACAAACAGACGCTCTGTATTCCCTGCTAAGATGGCTGGTGAAAATGGCAAGAAATGGCCCCATTTAAGACTATATATACCCATGTGCTTCGGCTTGCTGGAGTAGGTGACAGCTGCATAGCTAAGCCTGTCCTGTATGGGGAGCGCAGGACTTTTCACTGCTGTTTTTCATCCCCTCCTTCCTTACCTTGCCGTGTTCTGCAGCGAAACCCTTCCAGTGGAGTACATGGGTGGGAAGCCCCTCTGCATGAACCAGTACTACCAGATCCTCTCCTCTTGCCGCATTCCCGGGCCCAAGCGGGACTCCGTTGTCAACTACGCCAAAGGCAAGAAGCAGTCCAGACACATCACGGTGGTTCACAACTTCCAGGTAGGGCTTTCAAGGAGGTTGCTTGGAATGGAGGTGTCCCTTTCAGTTGGCTCTGCCAGAGGAAAGGGAACAACCCACAAGGTTTGCCTCACTGGGGGTTTATTCCCACTCCCTTTA
Source organism: Nothocercus julius (assembly GCA_013398735.1). Taxonomy (NCBI): domain Eukaryota; kingdom Metazoa; phylum Chordata; class Aves; order Tinamiformes; family Tinamidae; genus Nothocercus; species Nothocercus julius. The sequence goes on along the minus strand of VZSV01000244.1, from coordinate 591,789 downwards.
TCCCCTTTGGCTTCAGCTAGCAAACACCTGGGATTGCCCAGTGAGAGCAGGACAGAAAGGTCTCTCTTCCTCTGTTTCTTGTCCCCACAAATTCTGTCTTTGAAAGCCCAGACTTAACAGATCAGGTCTGGAATTGTAAATTGTGAGTGGAAAGGGGATAATGAATGCTGCCACCACTGACAAGTCTCAGAAATGGGAATTCCTCTTAGGTATTGACGCTTGTTAGCATGTTTTCTGAGATCCTTAAGACCTTGGCTGTATTTATGCCCTGCAAAGGAAGTTGGTCTTGGGTCTCTCACTTCTGAGCGGCTTTTAAAGGTCTCCTTGTAAGCCATATTCCTATGTTCTTAGCTCTTCAAACTGTATTCTTTTTGATCCTGGGGCTGGACGCTGGGGAGTTCTCATTTTCTGTCCTCTCTGTTCTCTCTGTCCTTGTCCACTCTTCTCATCTTCAGTTCTTTGAGTTGGATGTTTACAACAGTGATGGAAGTCCCCTTACCACTGACCAGCTCTTCATTCAACTGGAGAAGATCTGGAACACTTCCCTCCAAACAAACAAAGAGCCCATTGGGATCCTCACCACCAACCACCGAAACAGCTGGGCAAAAGCCTACACCAACCTTCTCAAAGGTCTGTGCAGCCCCTGCCATGCAAGTGCCATCAAACTCCACCTACCAGCCTCTCCACTGTGCTGTTCAGCATTTTACTTTGAAAAGTCTTTGGAGGCTCATTCTGGACAGATAAGTGAGCTTTCTACCCCCAGAGCAGCAGCTTAATTTCACTGCAAAGCATTGCCACGTCTATTTAGAAAGCTACGTGGACAAAGTGCAAAGTTTGGCTCACAAATGACCCGAAATCGTAACAGTTTTTTGCCTTACAAATGGGTGGGATGTGAGAACCATGCCAAGAAGAGTGTGACTGTAACACGCTCTCATCCAGAACAACTCAACTCTGTACAGTTTTAGTCAGTGTATACACCACTACTTCATCAATATTGTGTTGAGGTATAATGAGGATCAGCACTGGGTCCTTTGATCCTGCTCTTTCAAATTTCACTCTCCCTCCAATTAAAACAATTTTTCTTTCACCTTCTCTGTTATTTCCTGTTCCCTTTCTGTCCCAGATAAGACCAACAAGGAATCCGTGCGTACAATTGAGAAAAGCATTTTTACAGTCTGCCTTGATGCCCCTATGCCCCGGGTGTCTGATGACATCTACAAGAGCCGCGTGGCTGCTCAGATGCTGCACGGTGGAGGAAGTCGTTGGAACAGTGGGAACCGATGGTTTGACAAAACCCTCCAAGTAAGTGCTGATGCAACAGAGACACCAAAAAGATGTGTCTGGAGGTGCTATTTTTTTCCTGAGACCGCAAATGCCTAAGACTCCAGACACCTTTAGCAGGAAAGTTTTCCTCTTAACAGAGAGGAGGAATAAGGGGGGCAAGGTGTGGAGGCTGACTGTAAGATCCTTTGGTTTCCCTTGCAGTCACCACAAACACTCCTTCCTGCCTCAGGGATTTTTCTGCTTTCATTGCCTCTGCCCACGCTTGTTCAGTGCAGCCTTCCTCAGCACAGCTCTTCTTTATGTTCCTTGTAAATCAATTTTCTGCCTGTGGTGAACAATGCCTTCTCTGCTTGGAAGCAGCCCAAACATAGGGAGGTCTGTTTCTTGTATTTCCCCCAGGCTTGTCACTTTTCCTGTCTCTGCCAGACACTACCCAGGTTATTTTCCAAGCATCAGCTGCCATCCCACAGTTTTTTCTCTGATCTCTTCTCCTTTAAGTCGTCAGGATCCTTCAAGAGCAGCTGCTATTTGAGTTTCTCCTTCTGTATTAGTTGATCTGTCCTGACTCCTAGACAGTAGCGGCGTGCTTTAAAAGAATTCTTCCCATATCTGCTGAATGTTTCCGTTAGTTTGTTACTGTTTGGAACTCCTCACTGATGGAATAAAGCTTAAATGTTTCAGCTACTTGAAAAGTAAGGGTTAGTCAGCAAAAGGTGAGATTATCCTTCTATTTTTCCAACCTTAAGCATTCTATGATTCTATTTCCACAGTGCTTCGGCACTATGTGCCAAAGTGCTCAATGCTTTGGCACTATGTTGGACACGTTCTTCTATCCACATAATTTCTGCAAATCCATGTAGCAGTGATACTGGATCCTCTTGGACACACTGGAGGATTCCCATTGCTGCTTTGCTCAATTTGTTACCTTTCCAGCATGCAGGAATATGACCACTATCCATTCAGATGCAGAGCAGCTAAGATACTAAAACCCCTCTCTGGATAACCCCTCCTTCACACTGGATGTGTCTCTTCACCACGGTGTCTTTTCATACTTCTTTCATAGTTCATCATTGCTGAAGATGGCTCCTGTGGTCTTGTATACGAGCACGCTCCTGCAGAAGGCCCCCCCATTGTGGCTCTTGTGGATCACGTTGTGGAGTACACGTGAGTCCTGCTGTCTGATTTTTTTCCTCTACTTTGGATATAGATTTTCAATCACCTGCTGCCCCAGAATATACTCCTTACACCTCACCACCTAGGAGTTTGCTGTGGAGGAAGGGTAGTTATTGCAGTTCTTTACTGAGTGGTCAGGACTGAGTAAGCCCAGCTCCCAAGTAATTTTTGCTACTGCTCCCATTCTTAAGGGAAAACACTTTTCAGAGCTGACAGGAGTTTTGTGTGGCAAAGTGTCATAATGTGCTAGGGATGATGTCTGATCATTTCTATCCAGAATTCTGTTGTGTCAAGCCCAGGGTCAAAGGCCTGGTTAAGTAGCTTCACAACCACTTCTTTATGCAGGAAGAAGCCAGAGCTGATAAGATCACCTATGATTCCTTTGCCAATGCCGAAGAAGCTTCGGTTTAACATCACTCCAGAAATCAAGACAGACATAGAGAAGGCAAAGCAGAACCTCAACATGTGAGTATGAAGCAACAGAGAAAGCTGCGGAGTAACTGAGGGAGTAATTCATGGTCCTATTTGGAACATGTCAGTGGTTTAAGCAAGAGGTTTTCCTCACTGCAACCAGGACGTTTTCCCAGTGACTTCTTATGTCAATGCTGAATCTTGCCAAAAAGCACACTAAAGCCACCTGCCAGGAGAAGATTCAGCAAGATGGTTGCTTAACCATCCCCCTTTAGTGGGAAAGGGCAGGCTTTACTAGATCTGCCTAGAGATACTGGAACGTACAGAGACATGAGCCTGCCTAACCTGGCATGCTTTCAGCAGTGACCAAAAATCTCACCTACACATTCTTGTCTGAGCGCAGAGCTTAATTCTTTTGCACGACGTCTCTATGTGGATCACAACCAAAATCCCTCTGAGCCTTGTGCAAGTGAAGCCTGTACCTTTATGTTACAGGAACCAATAGGCAAGTGAACAATTTTACTTCCTTTCCTTGCAGAATGGTCCAAGATCTGGATGTGAAAGTCATGGTCTTCCACCAATTTGGGAAAAACTTCCCTAAATCAGAGAAGATAAGTCCTGATGCTTTTATCCAGCAGGCCTTGCAGCTAGCATATTATAGGTAAGACCATCAGTAGGTAGCTTTTCAGCCTCCTCACCCTTCAAAATCAGGCTCAAATATGAGTCTATTAAAGGTGTCACAGCCAAGTCATCACCAGCCTGTTGTGACAAGACTCTTAAACCCTGTTTTATTTCCCCATGCACTGGCTTGGAACAGCTCACCTGTGGCAGATGCCACAGAACAAATGAAGTCTGTTCTAGGAAGCCTGTTAAATCCTTGCAGAAACACTTCACAGACCAGTTCAGTGCCCCCTCCCCACGCCGCCTCCCCAAAAAAACCCCCAAAACCAAAGCCACAAAGCTCTGCTCCGCAAGAGGCTATTCCTGTCAAGTGAAACTCACTCCTATGTCTTCCTCCACCTCCCAGAATGTATGGCCATTCCTGTGCTACATATGAGAGTGCATCGCTGCGGATGTTCCGTCTGGGCCGCACGGACACCATCCGCTCTGCTTCTGTGGACTCTCTTAAGTTTGTGCAGGCAATGGACAACGCTGACAAATCGGTGAGGATATCAAAGAAGCAGAGTAAAAGGACTGCTCTCCAGAAAAAGAGTAAAGCTGCCGACTTGGGTAATCCTGTGTCAACTGGTTTCAGTTAACCAGAACTGAAGCTGGTAACTTCCAGTTGGGTTAAAACATAGCTTAGAATATACAGTTAATAGATATATACTTTGGGTTTCATTTGGCTTTCCTTTTTTATGTACTCATAGCCAGGAAAAATGCATGTAGAGATTTCTAATCACACCAAAAAGTAACACATTTAAATATCTGTTTAACTAACTCACACTAAGCTCCACTACTGATGGACAACTTCATTTAGAACAAAGCAACCCAGCCAAAACGGTCTGAGAAGTAACATTATCTTAGACTAGACACAGAGGGCAAATATGTCCTCGATCCTAGAAGAGCAGCCAAAATAATCTTATTAATTCTACAGCAAAACTGACAGCCAAATCTGTGTGTTCTCCTCAGGACCAGGAGAAAGTAGACTTGCTGAGGAGAGCTACCCAGGCCCACAGGGAATACACTGATATGGTGAGTGTCCTTCATGAAGCCAGGCTGGGTGTTTTGGTGAAAGAGACCTTAAGAGCTTTCAGTCAACCAGCACAGGACTCTCGCGCTTCCTACTCTTGCACAGGACTAACTCTGATCTAACAGTGCTCTGGGACCTGACTGCTTCCCCTCGGGACAGTTGTTAACTGTCCTTGGTGACTAGCCTAAAGGACAGAATCAAATGTCAAAATAGCTTTAGGTCTCCCCCTCGCTGTTGTTGTTAAATGCCACAGCTGCTCAATGACCCCTTAAACCAGATGGCCTGTAGGCAGGAACTATGATATTGATTCAACTGGGGTGTTTGATTTCACAAGCCTTACAGACAAGGCTAAAGGCAAGATCTAACTTTTCTTCTAACTTTAAATATTAAGAGATTTAGATGCGTCCATTTGTCCCCCCACAAAGGAGGAGACAATTCAGTTTGCTTGTCTGCTAGATAGGCTCTCATCTAGTCTTTCTTCCTTATAGGCAATAAGGGGGAACGCAATCGACCGCCACCTCCTAGGCTTGAAGCTTCAAGCTATTGAAGACCTAGTGAGCATTCCCGAACTGTTCATGGACACGGCGTACGCTGTTGCAATGCACTTTAATCTCTCAACCAGTCAGGTAGGACTCAGCATAAAAACAGAAGCACACTCTGATTCTCTGCATTGGCTTTTTCTCCTCTACATTTTTCCATCATCCCTTTTCCTTAGAAACTAACCTCCATTTAGGGACTAAAAGTTTTAAGCCTGCTTCCAAGACTTTCAGACTTTATGGGATTACAATTGCTACAGGCCTCCTCAACTGTCTCAAACACCAGCAGAACCAAAGGCCAAGATCACCAGAAGCATTTTGGTGTCTATCTGTGGAGTGAGATGCATAAAAAGCTTTACATTCGTCACCTGTGCTGTGGTGTATCACTCATACACCTTTGCTAAACAAATTACAAGTTTATCTTGGCAAGCAGTTCTCCTTTGCAAAAACATATGAAAAGACACTACTACTAAGTGCAGAATCCAGCATGGGTGTGCTAGTACATGGGTCTGGCCAAAAGCCCTTCTTCTAGAGGATTTTTGTAAGATGGCAGTGTTTTTCTGTTTCTAGTTGTTAGTTTGTCATCTACATGTTGTCTCTGGGTGAAGTTTTTTTAAAATCACATTGTCTCCACAGGTCCCAGCAAAGACAGACTGCGTGATGTGTTTTGGTCCTGTGGTTCCAGATGGCTATGGAGTCTGTTACAACCCCATGGCAGACCACATCAACTTTGCAATTTCAGCATTCAACAGCTGTGCTGAAACAAACGCAGCTCGCATGGCCCATTATCTCGAGCAAGCACTGCTAGACATGAGGATATTGCTCCAGTCTACTCCCAAATCCAAACTGTAAGAGGCAAATATGATGCAAAAGCTCTAAAGGGGCATTCTCACATGCACTGAAGTTCCCAGTTCCTCAGAAAATGGCTGAGAGGACTGCTTGCTCAACAGGATCCTAGCAGAGCATCTACCATTTCTTTTCAGCAACAGCTTACAGAACAGCTATCCATAAGTATTTGACTGTGCAGCAACAGGAAACACTGCCTTAATCCGAGGTGGAAGTGACTAGTCCTCTCCTGTTACTGCAAAGTGCATCTTTCCGTCCTCAGAGAGGACCAAAACGTGATTGTTTTATGGAACTTACTGTAAAGGAATACAGAAAGCACAGTACTTACCAGTATTTAAGTCCATTTGGTGAGGAAAGTAGTTCTCCAGGAAGAGCAGGGAACGATGCTTATTATATGATGAAACTACTCTAAGGTTAAGACTTTTTGCTGGTTTAGGCTTTTGATGAGTCTGCAGAATCTTTCAAGCTTCACTGAAGCACTTTCTGCTACTCCAGCAACTGAACTTTGGCAAGAGAAGAGAGAAGTTCTCAAAATCAGTGCAGATTCAGTTTTGTTAGGGGGCACTGCACTGCTTTTCCCAGGTCCCTGACCATTACATGCTTTACAGGCATGTGATCTCCCTTTGTTGCACTGCCCCTGCTAACAATATCACCACTATAGGTTTCTTTATATTTGTTTTAGCCTTTCTGTTAAGCATGCTGCTGTGGTCCTAGCTACTGATCTTCAGGCTCAGAGTGAAACTTTCCCTCCTTCCCCTCACAAAGCTCCTACACAACAAGTCTCACACAGGTTTGGCCAGCTTTAGGTTTATATACTTGAATGTTTATAGAGATAAGAAGGGCTTACACCTCTATACCTTTCACAGGACTGTCATCTAAAGCACCTCATTGCACCTTTCTTTGGAAAGGGGGAAGAGAGGCAGAACACTGACCTTCTGTTTATGGATGTCTCCTTCATGCCACACATTTTAATCTATAATGTAATTTTACACCTTGCTGTAAGGGGCAGCATCTTTATGCATAATGTGTTATGCTTAAGTTTGTGTAACACCAAGCGTTTCTGATCAGGAGCTCCAGAACACACTTCCATTTCTGGCCCACACCGTTAAAAGCCATTACAACCAAAGGAAAGAGCTGCAGAATCATTTTCCTTCCACATCATTCTGCTTTAACAAGACAGAAGATCTTGAAAAGTAGGAATTAAGCTGAGAACTAGCAGGCAGCACAGATGTTTGTTCACTGTAGCGGTCATGGTTCTGGCAGTAACAGTGCAGCACCTTTTCTGCCACTCTTGAATTTTTTTTCTTGTTGTAATATTACTCAGATTTATACTAGCTCTATTCTGTGAAAAATAGAGATCTCATGACAGTATTTTTATGCTGGGTTGACAA
>VZSV01000244.1:546633-584090 GCA_013398735.1 Nothocercus julius | reverse complement strand
AAAAAAAAAAAAAAAAAAAAAAAAAAAAAAAAAAGGAAAAAGAAAAAAAAACCTTGCACTAAGCTTGTTTAAAGGAAAGAAAAATCAGTCTAATCTGCTTCTTTAAAAATTCAATTCAAAACTATTACGTGTTTGAGGTTTTTAGAAGGGTGTTAATTTCAAAGCTTTTATCTTATACCTAAATAAACCTTAAAAAGGAAAATTTAACAAACTCACCTGCACAGCCAGTGATTGTATGAACTGCCACTTTCACATCATCTACACCGATTTAGATTTTGTTGATTTTGTAGAAGAATCCTGAATGGAGTAAGAGAATCTAAAAGCAATGGGAGCACTAGAACCTGGGAGCAGATGTCCCTGCTGACTCTTCCACTGTGCATTAGACTGGAACTACAAACAGGATACTCAGTATTCAAGATTGAAGTGATTATGTTAACATAAAAGACTGTACCTTGCTGGAATAAAGCCTGCTTTTAAGAAACCTTTTACTCTTGAGGGAAAAAAAAATATATATATCACACACACACATATATATATGTTTTTCTTTGGTGAAATAATCTTCCTCACTCAGCTGAAACAACCTGTGTACTAGGGAATAAATTATTTTTCCCTGTCTACAGTGCCTTTAACCACTGATACTACAGCATTGCCACTTAAGTATTTCAGACTGGCCCTTTTCCATTTCCTATCTGAAAGGGGAAGCCTCTCAAAGGAAGGTGCCTATTAAAGATTAAACAGAAGTGTGCTCTGCTGTGAATGTTTCTCTGAAGATGAGTTTGATATAGACTTGAATCTAAATCTGGATATCCCACTAGTTTCAGCACAGTACAGCTGTAAGCAGCACAGCATCCCACTGAAAAACACACAATTCTTAAACCATTTTGTGCATTCTTAATTATATGGAGCTGAAATTCAGATGGACTTTTTTTTTTTTTGAAGGTTTTTCCTTTAGAAGTGTTTCTTATTGTCCAAGTTGTAAATTGTAATATCCTTCTGAGTTAGCCCTTCTAGTTGTTCATTTTTTTCCAGTGTCTACTTCCAAAACACTATCCCCTTCCTGCTTTTGACTGTCTGTTTCTTTTTCAAGAGATGTCTGTGGTCTTACTAAGTACAAGAACCTAAGTTCTAGAAAAACTACTGATTTGGAATAAATTCAAGAAAGGTCATTCAAAAACACTTGGGGCATGAGTGCAATTTATGACACAGCCAAGTAGTGTTTGCATGCTTTGCTGGTTAGTTGTATTAAATACCATTTTGATAATGTAATCTTGTCATGCAAAGATTTGATGTGTTCTTCCAATAAAAAGACAAGTGTTATGAGAAGGTTTAAATCTCCTTAGAAATTGCAGAAGCTGCATAACGATCCTTCTAGGAGAATGTTTGTGGGGACTACAAGAATGAACCACAGTGCTCTATCACTTTCCTTTTATTGTCTTAGTGCCTCCATCCATCCCTTGAGGACAGGGGAGGAACCAGAAAGCAGCTGCTTGCAAAGCCATGTATTCCAGAGAAAAGATTTTGTTTCAGAAAACTAGTGGCAGGAGGCTTCATACAAGCACAGGATAACAAAGTAGGGCCGGAATCTCTTTTCCGCACAGCACCATTGATTTAAGAAAATAAATGGGATCACTAAAGAATTTCTGCTATCCCAAGTTCTGCAAAGCTTTCTAGAAATGTGCAGCAGAAGTATGCAGAAAATGCAGATTACAACTAGTAGAGAACAGTAGAGAGTTTATTACAGACTCTTACAAGAGCTCTTCTCCCTCTCCTTTACTGCCAAGCATCAGTTGTAGGAAGCTCAGATCTGAAGGCAATGTGAAGTGGTAGAGCTTTATACACTGCAGTGCTGCCTGCAAGGAGATGAACTCTCCCCGTCTGTGCTCTGGTTCTCAATCAGCATTTTTACACAGTTTTTCCAGGCTAAGGAGGCACTAGCTGTTCTCAAAACAATCCAGCTGTTCAGCCTTGACCCTGGGAAAGGGAGCTGTGATCCCTCTCCTGCCTTTGTAAGTTCATCTACAAGAAATAAGGAACAATGAAGTGGCTTTGCAAAAAATGAATAATTAATATCACCTTTCAAATTCAGACATAAGGTATTGCCACGTTGTGTTGCCTACCTGATGTTCTGGTCTCATTTAATAAAGCTTTTCTAAGCTAGATCTAACACTCCTGTAAAGGCTGGAGGCTTCTTTATTCTGATGCACCTTCAAAGCAGACCCAGTGCTCAGGTCCTTCAGATGTTAACATGACCAGTCCTGTTTTCAGTTATGTGAAGCGGGGCAGGGGGGAAACACAACATGAAAACAGAGTTCGCTACTCAGAGAAAAGATTCTTAAACACAAAGTGGCTTTCATTCCTGATCCCAGCTAAAGGACAGTTAACAGTCATCCAATGGTTTCTACAGCAGCCAACTCCCACTCCCTATCAACACACACACTCCTATGGCAACAGACAGAGATGAAAACTTGAAATATCAAAATCAAGATGAGCAGAAATGTATCCCACTTCAAGCATCTTTATAATGCAGGAATCTGGTTAGAGATTAGCAAAACAGGCAGCAAGACTGAGAGGAGGCAGTTTTGCCTCTGCTCGTGTGACCAACAAAGTTACCCTGATGCCTTTGAGCCAGTTCAAATGTCCTTTAGCTGTGACAGTTCAAGTCAATTGTGCTTTGAATAAATATTTCTTTGTAGTAACACAGACTACTGCATTAGACATGAGAAATACAAAAGTGTCCATGCACAGCTCTAAAGTAAAGCCCTCCCCAGGTTATCTCACAGACCACAGAGGCTCTGGGCATCAGCAGCACGTGGAGTTGTTGGGCTGACCCCTAGGGACACGTCATCCAGGGAGTCAATGAGCAAACAGAGAACTGGAAAGGAATAGGGAAGAGCACCACCCAAAGCTGCTCACAGGAGCTCAGCATTCAAGGTCACTATTACAGAACCAAGACCAAGCCACTGTAATGGGTACCTGCCAGGACAACCTCACTGCTCGAGCTCTCTGCTGGATTCAAGCTGGGCTCTTCAGAAATAACTCGGACAACAGCTGGGCTAGTTTCAGTTGTCACCTTGTTCATTCTTTAAAAAAGTCTACCTAGAAGCTTTAACAAAAAACTGAAAAAATAAACAGAAATTCCAGGGTTTAAGGCAGGGATCAGCAACTGAATTTCATAAGGCTTTGGGCTGACTCCTTTGGGAGTGTCACATTGCTTAAAACTGAGCAGCTCCCCAGTGCCATCCAGAGCACACTGAGTACAACAAGAGCTGCACAGCACACAGCAACCCTGAGATAATGGGAGTATAAAGGAAGAGAAGGGGTAAACGTGAGAGGCAAATGGAGTCTTGCCACCTAGAACAGATTGTGAGAAAGACTTTCTTGCTAATTACACAGCAGGAACAGCAAAGGAATAAAAAAAAAAAAACAAGAAAAAAACAAAAAATTATACAGTATATTTCAGTTTTTCATCTGTTTTACATACACACGCACACACATTCCCCTTAATGGTATCCGTGAAAGCTTCCCTGCAGAACCGTCACTAGTGTTAAAAGCAAATCTGTAGTACTTTCTTCCTGTCCATACAAAGTGCAGTTGGAATTGATTTTGATCTCCCAAAAGGGCTGCAGAAAGGAAAGAAAACCAGAAAACCTTCCTCTCCCTTCTTCTCCCTTCCATTTAAGTCACTCCCGTTCTAGTTCCCCTCCCTCCCGAGGGATTTTTAAAAATTAAAACTCCTAATTAAGCATGATCAACTTGAGACTAGTTTTGTCATCTTCCAAAAAGGAAAAAAAAAAACAAAAAGCAAAACCGAAACACACAATCAATGTCTCACCCACCCCAAAAGTAATAGTTCCATTTAAAAAAATAAATAAATAGTGTGTATATTTCATGCTGAGAAAAAAAAAAAAGTCACAAAAATTATTCAATTTTGGTTTTCCCCTCCCCAAACAAGACACCAGGCATTTTCTTCCCCCTCCCGACGTAGACATGGTGGTACATTCCAACCGGCAATGTGCATCTGTGTGGAAAATGAGTTTTTTTTTTTACTCCTGCACGGTCCCACATGCATCAGGGAGCATCCAGCTAGCTGCTAAAGCAGAGCAAAGGCTTTCAGGTTTGGGGTTTGGTCCCTGCCTGGTCCTTTGGTCCGTCTGTTAAAAGGCTTCTTGCTGCTCCCAGGTCTCTGCTCTTATCTTTCACTGTCCAAACGTGCACTCTGGTCCTCACGAGTCACTGCAGCTTCGTACCCAACTTGCGCTGTCTGTTTCTGCAACAGTGACAGAGAGGGCAGGGTGAGAAAGGTGGCCCTTAACCCCATCAACGGGTAGTAGGGCAAACCACTGGGTAAAAGACACAAGGATTAAAGTCATACTCTGCTTATCTTAAAAATAAAGCTACCTCCACCGTGCTCTCCATGGAGATCAGTCCCTCCTACTGTTTACAGTCCTACAACAGCCACCTTGGCCAAGTGTGCAGAAGTTCACACAGGGATGTAAGACTTGCTTACAAAGACCACAGGCCAAAGAGTCAAAATATTGACTCTTCCTGAAACTTTGATTGTAACATACCCCAACAGACTCACCTTCCAGATGCTGCAGTTAACCCACAGTTTGATCCTCCTTTACTCTATGCTATTCTATTCACAGAAGCTGTCTACATATTGGAAAATCAAGCAATCGATAGCTAGAGCTGACAAGGGAAACCAGCTACAGCTCCTCCTACCCCATCGGGTCACTTACCTTGCCTCTGCTCTTGTGACTGTGTATTCAAACCACAGGATGTTGGGAATGAGGCTGGTATCTCGGATTAAAAAGAACTCTGAAATTGGCCTTAAAAGAAAAAAAAAAAAAAAAAAAAGAGGAAGAGCAAGTTAGTACACACACATGCACAGAGAGTTTTAGATCAGAACAAAACGTAACACAAAAAAAAACAGAAGATGCCTCATTAATCAGGAACTATATATACACATACACTCAGCTTTCCTTTCCTTATAATGTTTCCTGACCCCATTAAATTTAAATGGGATTACAATTTCACTAGCTCATCAGACATTGATTAAGAAGCGCCTTATGTACTTGAAAGTTACTTCTTTGTATTGTGCCTTCCTCCACCACTTTACCACACCTCACAACTTCAGTGGAACTTTAGAAATTTCTCAGCTTCCTAAAGCTCCTTTCTCTACTCTCCATATGAGGCAAGAGTATGTGATCCCTTGTATACACACACACACACACACATAAGAAAAGCAGAGAACAAGTTACACAGCCACACAATAGACAGCAGGCAAAGCTGGAACAGAATCCAGGAATCCTTGCTCCCTTTTCCAGCATCTAGCACTTACGCAGGTTGTAGCAACCAGCTTACAATCAGGACTTGCATCACTACAACTAAACATTAGAGGCTTAGGTATCTTAACATTTGTTTTCCTTCAGATGGAAAGTAAAACTAGTCTGGCTGATCACAAAATATTTTCTTAGCAGGGAGTTCTGTTTCATTAGGGTTATCACCCCATTCCAAGGGACTCACTTTACTGGACAAAACAGCACTAAGCAATCCAGGCTTGAAGGAATAAAACCTTACCAGAATAAAGACACTTACCATGCAGCTATCCTTGGGAAGAGAGGAGTTAGTATCTCTTGTGTGAAGGCAAACCAGGCTATGGCCATGATGCTTCCTGCCACACCACCATATAACACTTGGCTCCAGGTGTGGTAAAGCAAATAAACCCTGGAATGGAAGAGAAAGGGTCACCAGACAGGCTTTCAAGCAAGAGGTGGCAGGACTTGCAGGTTGATGTTTCACTTGGACCTTCTAAAGTGCAGAATGAGCCACATCCCTAATGGCAAAAGCAGATGTTCCACTTGCTCATTTGTGAAAATGCTGGGGGGGGAGCTCGGAGAGGGAGAGAAACAGGAAGCAAACTGGGTTTTCCTTGCTGAAGCATTTTCAGCTCAAAGCACTTCTACTTTGCCTTTAACTTAATAACCCTCTACATTCCTCCTAACAAATCATTAGGTCAGTAGATCAGTGGTGTTGGTTTCCATGCGAGATTGTTTCAGAGCCAACACTAGAGCAAGCCCCCTCCAAACCAAAGCTGTGGCTTAAAGAGTTTCAGTAATAGAACATTTTCCCTCACCATGTTTCGCCACTCTCAAATGCAGCAGCATGAAGGTCGCACCACTACAGAGCCCTTGCTGCAACTGTGGCATGAGAACGTGGTACTAATGTCTGCTAAGTTACTCCTGCACACATATTGCATGAGTCACACTCAAAATTCTTTGCATCCATATGTCATAAAGCCCTTAAGAGCATCTCTCTAATACGATCTTCTGCCTAGCACAGGCCACTGGATTTCCTCAAATTAATTTTTATTCAGACTAGACCACATCTCTTTTATAAAAAATGTCCTGTCAGAATTTTTTAAATAAATAGTAATAATGAATCAGCTCTAGTATACTGTCAAGAGTGCCAATAGGCAATGGCTTATTTCTAGCCTGAATGCGTGTGGTTTCCAACTACTGGATCTCTCTCTCTCTCTCTTTTTTTTTTTTTTTTAATCTACTAAAGGAAATAAACTTATCAAAATTTCATTTTCTTGATTCATCTTCTTAATATAACTAAATCTGGCAAGTCAAACAACTCTAAATGTTTATATTAACTAATGCTCAAACAAAACACTCAATCAGTTTGGTCAACTGTAAGCAATCCACGCGCTGCAAATTGCAAATGCTGGCACGCACAGCACGCTGCGCTGCTTCTGTGACTAGCGCTGGAAGAGGCCGGCAGCGAGGATGCAGCACAGCAGTGGAGCTGACAGGGATCTGATACAGGCTATGCCTATATCCCTTATATCCCTATAACCCTTGTTTGGGTTTTGTACACTACACATGTAATGCTTCATATGCTTGCCTAGTGGCTCATGGCAACACTGCAACTTCCCCAAAGCTCTCGTTTGTTTATGTGATCACCAAGGAGTGCCAGATCTACTGCTGTTCAAGGCCAGAGGACTGGCAAAGAGTGCAAGACAAAGTTGCTCCATACCTACTATATGAGACTAGCAAAGCCGCTGTCACGAGGCAGACGGACAGCACATGTCGCCATAGTAAATCCAGAAACCTGGCATTGTTTGTTTGGTGCATTCTGAAAGACACAAAAAGCCATTATCACAATGTCAGAGAGACCAATTAAGGCTCAGAGATCAATCAAACCATCACGACTCAAAAGAGCAAATCTGCAACATGTTTTCGGATGCACTCAGGGCAGGGCTCACAGCAGGAGGCCCTTCCCTACCTTTCACTTTCTAGCAAGTGAAACTCCAGCCCTACACGCAGATTGAGGAAGGCAGTTTCATCAACTCTAGCCACATAGTAAATCATACAGGTCTTCCAGTTTAATTCTGCTACGTAACTGAACAGGAAGCCACGTATCAAGGTGCTTCAACATGTTAACAGCCAAAACCTGACAGAGAGATTTTTACCTTAAATAAAGGAAGAGAAATGAATAGACAGAGAAAAACCACATGAACTGGGAGTGGCTGGATGGCATCCCATATTTTGTGGTCACTGTTGAATGGGCTTCTGGGAAGAGAAGAAGAAAGAGTCTGGTCAAGGTCTATTCTGTAGAAAGCAGCTGGAATGCTCCAAAGGTGAAGCTGAAGCACACAGGCCACATCATTGTCCCCATGGCTCTGCCAGCCCTCTACGCCCAAACACCCAAAGTCAGCAAAGGGCAAAATACCCTCTAAATCCCATACTAGCATCACTGCATTCAAACAAATAAATTAATAAAATAAAAATAAAAAAAAATGGCACCACACAACACAAACAGGCCATTCTATACCTTCACAGGGCCGTGGCTCCCGGATAACGTGTTTTATTAACCAGTTCACTCCTTCGTTGAAAGCCAGCCCTCCCAAGAAAGAGATCTGTGAAGGCAAAACATCTGCATCATCGTATTTAAAAGAACCAGCTACTTATCATGCTCTGTTTTATGATAAAACCGAAGTCATATGTTTCCCACTTGTTTTTTTGACTATTAGAGTTAAAAATCAGCAGCCCCAGAATGCTCTAGTTGAGAGAGAAAAGCATTTCTTTTTCAGCCTACTTGGTATATCTGACAACACTTTCTATATACACAGCTGTTGGGTAAATGACTTATAGGTGAAAAACAATAAAAAGAGAATACCATATAGCCGTTACAGTCATTGCTTTAGCATACTCCCATCAGCAAGGGCAGAAAAGTGCACTTTCAAGCAAGACAAGTTTCAAAAGATTATTATTATTTCTTTCTGATTACCAACAGGGGGAGCACACACATCATTATTTGGGTAAATGCCTAAAAATTGAAACTACCGTCTTCAGTTTATAATTAAAAGTTGTGGATGGTGGCAGGCCAGTAGCATTTGTTTTTACTGCTTAATTCCATGGTCCATATTCCATCTCTAAATTCTCCCTGTTGCTGGGACCAGGTTCCTGTCTGGTGATTGTACTCTGCCTCCTCACTGCTCAGTTCCACTTCAGGTGACTAAGCCA
The DNA here is from genome assembly GCA_013398735.1 of Nothocercus julius. NCBI lineage: Eukaryota > Metazoa > Chordata > Aves > Tinamiformes > Tinamidae > Nothocercus > Nothocercus julius. Next base: position 575,559 of record VZSV01000244.1, on the reverse strand, counting down.
CATTTTAGGCTGCGTCCTGAGCTATGGATCGGGCTACTGCAGGCCAGGCAGCAACTGCTTTGCTCCAGCTCAGCCGTGACTTCCCAAGGCACAATCGGGAGCCAATCTCAACACTTCCCTTGTTTACCAGCATCAGTCAAGCTCCAGATATGCGAGTGCCTATGAATGTGGGACAGGAGTTACTCGGGCTTACTCTCTGCTTTGTATCAACAAGAAATCTTTGGATCACAGCTTTTAACTCTCTGCCTCTCATCACTCTCATCCTCTTTGCTGCCTCTCCTGACTCTCATCAGGCTTCAAAACTGGAAGCCCATTCTCAGGTCCGACACCAGCACCTCAGGCCGCAAACCCACTGCCGGATTTCTTCCGCTGGTCCCATTTATTTGTCCGAGGGCAAATATGCTAAGTGGTTTATGCCTCCTAAAGGGAACTGAGCCATGAGATTGATCCTCAACTACCTGTCAGGGCAGAGAGAAAGCATTATATAGGACAAAAAAAAAAAAAAAAAAGTCCCTTTCTGCTCACTTGGGAAGAAGCAAGAGTGCTCAGTGCACAGCAAGAAAGTGGCCCTTATGTTATTAATTTGCACTCTACATTTTTTATTAAGTTTCAGCCTTCTCTCCCCAATACTTTTAAACAGGCAATGCCTAAAATACAGCACAGTCAAAGTCAGCAGAGGCAGAACAGCCTTTTAACCTGCTACACGAGGTGGGATCTCCTGCTGTTCTTTGGCAAGAAGATGACTTTATCTAAACTTGCTCTTTAAGGACCCAATAAACAAAGAGAATACAGGAGCAGCATGTCATGAAGAAAAAGATTATTGTTAAAAGAAGATGCCAGGAGGGGAGAGAAGGACTTACCGTGTGAAGCTCCCTCTTGAATATAATGAGTGTTATGAAGCCAACAATTATGAATATTGGACCAAGACTCAAATAAGCTAAAAGCTGACCAGAGAAATCACCTAGGGAGACAAAACAAAACAAACAAATCAGCTTGAGCTTCACACATACCTGCCTGCCACCAGGACTTGGGTCAGCTGGTGCCCCAGATGACACAGAGCAAAGGGCTAAGCTCAGCACTGCAGCAGAGCAGCAAGCCTCTCATTTTGCAGACTGGTTATTCCTGCCCCAGCCTGCGAGGAGCCAGGCAGGGGAGGCAGCAGTGCTTACACACAGCTTAGAGAGAAGGGATGACAGGAGCTTGGCATCCTTCAGCAGATATCACTGGCAGCCAATTTACAACAGCAGCCACTGGTGGGGGCCCACAGTCACTTTAATCCAACATGAGCAGGGGCTGCTGTGAGAGGTAGCATCTTTCCCTCCTCTTCAGTCCTATTGCCTCTCCGTGCCAAAAACTACCAGCAAACTCTCCCCAAGCAAATTTTTTCCCTTCCCTTCCTAAATGAGGGAAGGAGCCTTGGACTCATTTCTATATTAACTCCAACACAAGATCCCAAGGCTCCACGACCCACATTTCAAAGCAGCACTTGGTGTAACGGACTTCAACCTCAGCCACCCACGAGTGCAGCTGAAAAGTCAGGGCACTGCTACAAAGTTCACGCTGCTGCTAACTGCTTGTGGCCAACTTGGGTACCCTGCACGGGGCTACTCTCCAATTCCAACTCCATGTTAGATTTAGGAACCAGCTACATCACAAGGAAAGAGAGTTTAGAAGAATTTTAGTTTTAATGCCTGGGAAATTTGGAAAAGCTGGAAGGAAGGGAAAAAAAACAAATAAACAAAAAAAAAACATTGCGTTTCATAGGAGTTAGGTTTGCCTTCCCCCTCCCCCACCTTTTCTCTAAGGCAAGAAGCATTAGGAGACACTGAATCCAAAACTCGTTTCCTGGAACATATGCAGCACTTACTGAGCTGTCAAGTGGGTGCCAATTGCTACCAAAGCAGAACAGCAACATATCATGGAAAAGCAAAATGGATGCGAGCGACTGTCTCAGTTACCCAGCAATAGAGAATCAGGCCCCTTACAGTTTTATACAGACACCCTACAAAATGAATCCTTTCTTAAATGAGGAGAAAATGCATAAGCTGAGAAAAGAGCCAGCAGGTGACCAAGATTTACCTGAAAGCCCCAAAAATGCTTCCCAGTGATCTCAATGCAGGCAGAGCACCTTTCACACTATCTCCCTCTTCCCACAGTAGCTCCCAAAACATTTCAACTTTGCCCATTTAGACTACAGCAGAGAGAACGCTATAGTATTTTGCATTAGTGCAGCAAACAGCAAGCAGAAATAGTTGCATTTCTACAGCCACCTCTTCTAGGTCAGCAGACAAATAAACAGCTGTGCATGAGCCGAAGGCAACAGCCTTGTTATTTCCTGGGAGCTACCCCAGAAACTCGGGTAATTCTGTCATGAGAGTATTCATGAGATGAGCAGATTAAGCCAGAGCTGTTCAGCTAAAACAGTTCTGCAATGGCTGGAAATCCCCAGTCCAGAAGGACTAGCTCCTGTTGTCACGGCGCAGCGTTCACGGCACCACTTCTGGCGGCACTTGTGTCTATTCTACACTCCAGTGCATTCGGAGACCCATTCCTGACAGTGTGATGTCCAGTGAGATCTAGCAAGCAGGTTCCTCCCTGCCTTTTCTAATTCATTTTGTTAAACTTTGGAATTTTAGAAGTTCCTACAATTGGCAAGAACTAAGCTTATCAAAATCAAAACTTCTGGAATAATTTAAGAGGAAAACTCATTTAATAGAAAGCTTGCTTTCCCCTTCTTTTGTCCTGCCTTCTCCAGGTACCACCTGGGGCTCAAGATGAAGGTCTACTTTTTGTAAACATACACAAACCTAAACCCAACCATCTCATTTTTAGGCACCCAAGAATGAGCAGCGTTTCCTCCAAAACACGTCATTTCTTCAGACTTCATTCAGTACCTGCTTCGGATCTAATTCAACATTTAACTCTGCATCCTTCCTGCACCCAGTGGAAGCAGACAGAGTTTAACCGCACAAACTTAACCTGCATGTGAAAAAAATGTGAATCAAGAGCACTCTAACCACATCCTACCACAAGGCCTAGCTTGACCACTGCTTCCCATCGGAGCGCCTATGCACGGCAGCTCTGCCGGCCACGTGGGCTTGATAAGATGTACGGGGGCAAGATGCACAGACAACACAACAGCATCTTCGTGTGCAACATGAAATATTCATAAGGGATCGTGATTTCTTCTAGCACAGCTTGTGATGTCAGGAGAGGGACAGTAATGCACCTTCAGGGAGGCTTTAAAAGGCACACAGCACACATGAAACTTTGCAGTAGACCAGCCTCAAAACCTACTGCAAAAAGAAACAGACACAACTGAGCAGTATCTGCTTCTTCCAGATATTACTCAGCTCTGAGATGAGTCTCAAGTGCTCAGCTGCTGCCCCAAACACAGAGCACAGGGAGGATTATGAGAACAAGCACTCACAGCAGCTACACTCACAGAGCCTGAGCGTTCGGATGCTGGTCGCTGTTGTTCAGATTCATCTTTACACTGATCAGTTCATTCTGCACTCAGTTCTCCAGCTCCACCTGTCCTTGGCGAAGCACCTTCCCTATATAAAAAAAGGGCAAGATTCTCTGTTCTCCAGCTATGGAAGGATTTACATGCCAGGTTGCTCTTCTCTTTTTCTCCCCTTAAAGAGTTATGCCCTATAGAGGAAGGGTCCAGAAAGTCCCAGAGTTTTAAGAACCCCAGCTGCACTGAAGAGGAAGATTTTTGGTTTTATTTTTTGTTTTGTTGTTTTTAAGTTAAAAAAAAAAAAAATCCAAACAAATTGGAAACTCAATGTTTCTCCAGTGAAACCCGCCCTACAGACAGGAAGTCGTTGAAAATGAGTTTTAAGGACGTAAAAAAGTCATTCCACACACAGCAACACACACGGGGAAAAACAATCCTAATTATCCATGGGCAGTGACGGGATTTAGTTCAGCTGTTATCAAACAGAAGATCTCAGAGGTGGTGTGAGCTGAGAACAATCCCATACACTGTGGCAGTCAAAAAGGCAATAAGAATGTTTTCCGGGGGGGGAGTTACTGATATAACACTATAAGGAATAAACAAAACAATAAGCAAGCAAACAAAAAAGATGAACAGAAATGGGACAAAGACAACAGATACAGAACTGTATAACGGTATCCATTCAAAAATATTGAACTCGGATTTCCATCTGAGAAAGGAGGACAGAGAGGATAACGGTCCCCCAAGCATCGTGAGTGATTGGAGGGGGAAGCAGGACAACAAAGCATTTGTTATCTCTCACCTCACATAAAATAGAGGGTGTTCAATGAAATTAGTGATCAAGGAACTTAAAAGTTTTTCCTTTTCTACATTTCAGTTGCAAAGCTCAGTGACAAGGATGCCAAGGAGATGCAAAGTGGTAATGGACTCGAAGAGCAGTTACATATTCAAACAACACAGAGCTTTTACGCCTCAGTCACAGGACAACTGCCCTGCTGCAGTCGCCAGCTGCTGGCTGGACACAGGGAGGGATTCCTGCTGCATACCTGCTCCTCTCACCTTTTCCATTAAGGATCTATCATTGGCTCCTATCAGACACTTAGCACTCAGCCAAAGCATTCTTTGGTCCTGCCAAACGCAGGCGCTGATACACACAGCTCCGTGACTAAACATTTCCAAAGGTGCTCTCGGGACAACAATCTTTAAGCCTGTCCTCTTAAGCAACAAGCTTTAACACGCTGGCAAATATTGTTGCCACTGCTGCTTTCTTCTCCCTAGGTTTGACATTTAGTTCCCAGCTAAGTCCACAAAGACCCCCTGGCCTAGGCCAGTTTGCAAGTGACTCTACCATAGTGCTCATCTGCTGCTCCTCATTTGATCTTGCTCGAAGTTTACACCACAGAAAGCCCCAAGGGGCCAAGCAGCCTCGCAGGCTGTCAGGATGGCTGTTCTGTTTTGTACAAAGTCTGAATTCTATCACTATTGATGAGGAAATGTTAGATATAGAGGGAGGACGAGCATCCTTCTGGAGGCACCTCTCCCCTTCACAGTTACAGACAAAAGCCCAAGAGCTTCATCCAACAGACAAGGAAATCAGTAGCGACTACTTTTCAGCTGGTCCCCACGAGCGGGAGCATCACTCTTGGCAAATGAAAGCCAGGATGACAGCGGTTCTGCACTGGAAGTCTTTAAAGATAAGAGATTTTAAGAACCGATTGCCACAGCAGCTCATCACCGAGTGCTCCAGGCCAGTCACCTCTCTGGATCAGCCAAGAGAAAGAGGGGGACGGGGGGAAGGCTGCCACCCCAGAGCATGTGACAAGCTGAAACACTTTAATAATTTATGCTGCTAGAAGCAGGAGCTATTTCTCATTCTGACCCCTCTCTATCAGCACAAGGTTACATTAACTCCATTTTACTGCACATATTGCCAGCATTATTATTTTATAAACGCACATTATCTAGATGCTTTACGGACCTGGATTTGAGCCCTACACAGACAAGGAACAACTTTCTAAATAAAGTTAAAGCACTTTATTCCAAGTCCACATAAAACCTCACTAGCATCTTATTGCAACTCATTTTTTGTAGACCAAGCTAACCAAACGCACTTCTGCATCTCCTGATTTTTTTTACTGTTATAAACCTTTGTCTCCATTTTATGGGCTTCCATAATTACCTGTTTTAGGCCAACATAAAGTAATTCCCTAAAAAACATAACCTTAATTCTGTTGTCAATTCCCCCCACCCCAGACACACACACACACACACTCAATTATCTGTGTTTTGCTTTTATAAAAGCAGCAGTGCAGACAGAAAACAATGGGGTTATTACATTACAGCCCTAAAGATGTGACAGATAAGTCTTGCGGAGCAAAACCTGCTCCTTTCAAACACTTCCTTTTCCAAAGCCAGTCCTACAAATAGTGTGCAGGACACTTCAAGTATATTGCCAGGCTTGGTTAAGGAGATGAGCTACAAACTTGTTATTCTCCCCCAGTCAGTTCTCAAGCCTTCATAGAAGCATATTTAAGACAAGAGAATGGCAGAAGCAGAACCTACAAAGTGAAGGAAAACGCAAGAAACAAAAAGGAAGTGCGGATCGTTCATATAAAGTGTCACAGAAATCACAATAAAGCAGACATATTTAGGAGAGAAGACTGCACTTTTAGTGCCAGATTTCATTTAGCATCATCATGCTGCAAGTCTCATAGCTAAATGGGGACTTGGAGCCCAGAAGACCCCTAAGCACTCTAAAAAGCTCTAGGTACTGCACTAAAGAGAGGAACTTTCGGCAAAAATAAAATTATTATTGAAACAAAACTCAGTGATCAAAACGAGACACTCAGCAACACCTTATGACAAGTCAGGGACTTGATGGAAGAACTAGCGATACAGAGAATTATCTTAACACCAAACGTGTTTTTCATTACCCTGTCGAGAGCAACACTCCGCTACTTCACATACTGCTCTTTTTTAATATTCTTTGGTTGCAAGAAGCCCAAAGCGGCCGGGGAGGCGGCGCAGCGCCCTGGGACAGGCTGACACAGAGCCCTGGTATCGGCGAGGCTCGGGGGCTGAGGGAAGCGGGAGGCTGCCGAGGCAGGGCGGCTGCTTCGAGGCCCGGGACGGCCGCACGTGGCAGGACAACGTGGAGGGAGAGGAGGCAGCACCGAGGAGCGGGCGGGCGGCAGGACCGGGCCGGGCCGCGGACCCCCCTTCCCCGCCGCCCTCACCACCCCCTTTCCCTCCCGGGGGGCTCGGCAGCCCCTGGCGCTTAGCGCCCCGCCATGGCGCATGCGCAGCGCCTCGCGCCCCCCGCGGCTCACAATCCGGCAGCGAGTCCCTCGCCTCAGTGCGCACGCGCGCCTCGCCGCCCCGGGGCAGCCACTCAATGGCTCACTATCTCGCAGCTGCCAGCCCGGCCCTTAGGGGTGCCGTAGAGCGGCGGGCGGGGCGCGGCGCGAGCCGCGGCGCCGACGCCGCCACCGGGAAGGCCGGGCGGGCCGTGAAGCGGAGCGTTACCTGCGGGGTATTCGACGTGGGTGAGGGAAACCGGCCGCCACGGAGCGGGGAGCGAGCACTCTCCGACTGCGGCCATCTTACCCGGATACCGGGCCGGGCCGCCGCGGCCAATCGGAGCGCACTTAAGGGGCGGTGCGACCAATGGGCGGGGGCGCCGAGAGCGCTGGCCCAATAGCACGGCGTGGCAGGTGAGGCGCCGGCCTACACACAGCTACCCAATTAAAAAGCCAATTCGAGGAGCGGCAGAGCCAATAGGTGCGAGCATCGCTGCCCAATACAAAGCGAACGCAGGTAGCGGCAAAACCAATCGGGAGAAAGGCGGGCGTCGATCCCCGCCCTCATTGGTGAAAGGGGCGATGCAGATTAGCCAATCAGCGGCTCTCACTGCCGCGCGCTCTCGGCCAATCAGCGGCGCGGCTGGGGCGGTTGGCACGCGGCGCTGAGGAAGGGGCGCGTTGCTAGCGCGGCCGTTAAAATGGTCCCGCCCGGAGGTGCCGGGGCCGCGCCTGCCCCAGGCACCCGCAGCGGGGCACGGGCCGGGGGCTGCCCTAGCGCTTGACCTCCCTCACAGTCCTGTGTGGGGGCAGCAGAATAACCCTCCCTTCTTGTATCTGTCCAGTTCCCACTTCAGGGATCCTTCCTCCTCTATCACCTGAGGGGGGATGGCAGTGCCAGGAGGTGCCATAGGCCAAGCTAACAACAACAAACTGTACTGGGAACTTTTGTTCCTCTCCTGTCACCCTTTACCCCAGTGAGATATATTTTAAAGATCTGTGTTCATTTTATAAATTATATTGTTACAGTTAATAGTACAGAGGAAGATAATTTTGTGTGACAGCAGCTGTGCAGAAGGCCTGCAGAAATAAAGCACGAGCCGTGAGTCCCCTAAGGGGTCCCGAGGGAAAGCAGGCTCTGCTTGCGATGCTCTGTGGGGCCGCGAAGGGAGCGCAGAGGCCTGAGAACGCCTGGTGCAGGCAATGAGGGTCTTAAACCTTGCTCCACCGAAAACACCACTTTGAAGAACAAATGAAAATGAATCTTTCTGTGTCTTAGGCCAGAGAATAACCTTACCTGGGGGGCCTGAGCAAGAAGCAGTGCAGTGCTTCCAACAAGAAACACGCTAGAGCATTACACAAAAAGCCTGTAGAAGGCAAATATGCCTTGGGCCCCAAACCACCAAAGTTCATTCGAGTTAAAAGTAATTTACAGAAAACATACGTAGGAGTAGTGCGGGAAGTAACATGATTTTTAGATGGATTTTTAGATGGAAAGAAAGCACATCGGTTAGAGTTTCTCTCTTAACCCTGTTCAGCTTAGGATTTCAGAAAAGAGAGAATGATCCATCTTTTCCTACAGTTAGTAAGATGCCTGTTTTCAAATATCCATTACAATTTTGCCCAATTCATTTTAACAGACTCTTAAAGTTGACACTTCCTGACATTCCAAGAAGAAAAAGAGAAGAAAAATTAAAGCACTATTATTTGGAAAGAATACATATTTACTGCAGAAGTTGGGTTCATCTCAGAAGACAGCAAAAAGGCAGAATGAATGATTTACTGCTTTCATTATTCAGGTTAAATAAATCTCCACCTTTCCAAGCTATTGAAAACGCCAGAATATAAAGTTATGTTGGCAGAACAGATTACATTTGATCTATGTACCATGACAAGTACTGAAAATTGTGGGCTTCATTGCTGTATTCACCCACTCCTTCCTGAATACAAGAATAAAGTGTCAATACAAAGAGCAGCCTTTGCTCTGTTCTTTCAGCGTAAGAGAGCATGAAGCTGCTCTGAAGATGTAATGAGTACACAGGCTGGCTCCATGGAAACAGGGAGAAACTCCCTTTTTAACTCTTCCAACTGACATTCAGGCTGTGGCATGAAACAAACATTTTCCTACTCAGGAACGTTTTATTTGCATATATCATAGTTCATGACAGGTTAACTCTAATGCTAGCAAAGGCTTTTTTTTTTTTCTCTCTCTCTCTCTCTCTCTCTCTAGCGTATGGATGAAATCTTAATCACTGTGGAAGCAAACAACTTATCTGATTCAATCTGGTTTCTGTATCACTTGAAAAGGAAAGTATTTAAACATACTGTAATTGCTTCAAAAGAGTAAGAAGATGAGTTTCCTGCAGAGCTCAGCAGATGGGCATCTCTGATACCAAGCCACAGTCTTTAGTCTGGGTTTCTTTCACATAGTTGGGGAGGTTGATAAGTGTGCTATAAGAACTTGGAGAATTTTAATGGATTCTGCTCCTCATTAGGATTACTGTTATTGCTCTGTCACAGCCTGCGAGCATAGTCCATGCCACACCCAAACACAATCAAACCACCACCGAAAAAGAAATCTGCAAAATGCAATGCCAGAATTTTCAACCATTACCAGAAGTACGATGAGTTGTCTTGTTTATTTTCTAGCTCACTTCATCTAAAGACTTATCTTTATAGTACCAGTATCCATGCAAACAAAATCCTCAGAATTTATTTATGCTTAGCTTTTTGACTCTAGAAAGGAAGCGCCTTGTTTTATGCCATCTAACACAAAAGGTATCACCAGAACTGACATCTAAATCAGAAAACTGAGACTGAGAGCTTATAGCAAGCTGCACTAGCTTAGAAGCAAAAACCAAGATTGCGAAGGAAAGTTTCATTTGACTTGTTTTAATGCCCACATCCTAAGATTAGAAATATTAGAGAGAAAAAAAAAATGCAAAGAAACGGAAAGAAGCAAAACAAGAACAGATAGATCTTTACATCTTGATGAAAGCAAGAAAAAAAACTAGGCACAAATTTACATTCATTAGCTTCAGATATGGCAGAGGAATGTTCTACTGAAGAAGGGTAAATAAAATTCTGCTTTCTCACCTCCTAGTATTAGACAGCTCAAGTCATGCTCTTCAAAGCCACACTGGTCTTGTAGATAAAACAAGGCAGTTTTTCTTTTTTTTTTTTTAAATAACATGATTGTGATTTAAAGATCATAATTTTAGAGCCATTTGGTATAGTCTCTAAATATATATTAAAATATTCAGTAGCTACTTTAGCCACTAGTGAAGCTTGTTATAACAACGTCTATATAAAAACTGAAAATCATGCATATTTGGAATTCTGTTTAAGCGTCAGAAACTATTGAAGGATTTTATTTTGCAGCTGCTAAACCATTTTAAATCCTCATCAGTGTTAAAATCTTGCAAGTGTCAGCCAGAATCATTTAACCCCTTGAGAATAAGGGTTCATTACAGAAGAGGCAAATACCTTATCTCTAGAGTTTCTACACAAATATATATCTCCTCTGCTACTAATACTGAAAATTTTCCTTTATATACAATATGCTGGTGAAAAAGAAAAAAAAGAAAACATTTTGTAATGATATCTCACTCGCTAAGCTGGAAGGCATACGGGTCCTCAGCCATAACCTTTTACTCCACGCTGCAAAACAGACGTGTGTGACGTGGCTGCTCTGCCGAGCTCTGCTCTGAGGGGGTCAGTAGGAGCTGCGGGAAGCCCAGATTGGGTTCACGTTGGAAGGAGTTTATTGCAGCAGGTCACTTACCAAGCCCTTCAGGTCGGGAAGGGCTTCTCGCACAGGAGCACCTTTGAACCGAGGGATCTGAACGGCATCCTTTAAAGCCTGCAGACACCGCTTTTGTTTGCTTTTCCTCCCTAGCTGCAATGCATTTTACTGCAGGAGGGAGAAAGAGCACTAATGAAATAGGGACTTTTACAAAACTCTCACTTCTTTCCCAGTAAAGGGAAAACCAGTTAGTCTCAGGAGACATTCCTGGCTTGTGCCGGAACAAGTTAGTGTTGGTGGTGAAGCGGGGGAACTCAACCTTCAAAAATCTCTAAGTGATTCCTCTTCACCTTCACTGGAAGGGCACCTTCCCTGTTTGGAATAGGGGCTAAGGAATAAAGAAGAAAAAAAAAAAAAAAAAAAAAAGAAAAAGAGAAGTAGTAAAAGCATCTTACTTCCATATGATTGACTAAGAAATTACAATTTCTTAGCTTAAAAAGCCGTAAGGCTAGCTGTAAGCTAGCATTTGCTTCATGGGACTCTTTTTTTAGTACCCTCTCCCGTAAGGATGTGAAAGACTAAAGTCAGTCACCAGTGTTTCTGTCCTTACACAAGGCAGCCAGGCTGCCTCAAGCACCAAAGCCTAAAGACATTCAAAACAGTAAATAAATACACATAAAACAACTCTAAAAAACTGAAACGAACAGCATTGATTCTTTAGAATTACAACCCAGCTTATTACATTAATCTTCATATTTTAGCATCTTCTTAACTACTAAACAAAGCTGCTGAAGTTACTCTTTCTTCTAAACCAGCCATATAAGAGCACACAGCACTGTGAAATATTTTTGGCAAAGTAACTTGCTTTCAGAATTTAACATGGTTTCGAATCACAGTCCACATGTAACACATATGGCATACTAGTAATGCAACCTCCTCTGTTTCTCCTTTCACTGCGTGATGGCAGGAGCAAGAAACCTCAGAAACCTTTCCTAGTTTCAATTAACTGCCCTTAAGTCCTTCTCATAACAGTTTAATTCCTGAAGCTTTAGCAAGGGTGCTGTTCCTCACTTTGCCTCACCATTTTCCTGCTTATTGCATCAATCTAGTCTTCAGGATAAGCCACAGTCTGATGCACTGGTAGAGCAGGAGATGCTATATGCTCTACACTTACCTTACTGTAAGAGTCTCAGGAGCATTATCTACTCATTTCACATTTACTTTTTCCTGCTTATTTCCTTCCCATACTTTACAGCTGAAGCCATTTGAGAAGTCTGAAGAGATAAAACAAAAATATTTATATTCTCCAGGTCCATGCACTGACTTTACCCTTCTATGGAAGCTCTGGCTTCTTTCATTTTTTCACTCATAAAAACATATCTGGATAAGACTTACGCCTGTTACCTGGGACAGACATAGGGGGTAACAAATCACTTTCGAAAAAAAATTGAAGCCTAGTGTTGTGAAAGGCCCCATTGCCTTCTCCCTGGATACCTCCTCAAGCAGAGGTAGGGATTTGGGGCCATATGTGGACTGAAACAGGAGATAAGACAGGCAAAACCCTGTACCCTCGTATGTGGCGTTACTGTCAGAGGGCTAAACATATCACTGCAAATCTCACAAAACCAGGACTGCCTGGAGGCCAGCACGCTCCAGTGCTGCTACCTTGCGCTAACATCCAACTCAGCACATGATCCAAAGCAGCCACATTTCACGTGGTCCAAAGCAGCCACATTTCAGGTGCCATCTCTGAAGTTTCATGACATTTAAGCAGAGCCCTTCTCAGCACTGCAAGGACATAATACCCATTTGGTATCTACCCAAAACTACATTTATTTATTTATTTTACTATAAACAAATTACACATTAGAAGTTGTTTCCTCTCTAGCAGCTTGAGCCCAACTCTCCAGCTACCTGCACACATAACCCTTTTCCTACCTCACATCCAGCAGCTGTATCTCTAACTGCCTTACACATACCAGTGATCGACACTGCTCTTTACCAAGTCTCTGCTTGTGGTCCTCATGGAAACTGTTACTGGCCAATTCTGAAATAGAGCAAGGCACTTTGATGGATGTTAAATTCTTTGTGCGTGCACAGGTAGGATACAAATCCATCCCCTCCTCACGCTAGTTTGTCTGAGAAGCAAACACAGACTTCAGTGGTCTCCTGCATGAGGATGACCACGGTACAGAGTCAGTCATCTGGCCTGCCAAGAACAGCAACACGGAGGGAACAGACCAACTCCCTCAGAGCTTCAGACTAGTTGCAAAAATCTGAATTTTACTTCAGTGCTTTGCAGAAGTATTTCTTCCTTGGTGGGAGAAGAAATCTCTGCTAGTTACATTGCATGTGTTAAAACACATAAGGTACGATCAGCAGTAATGTCTGTAGAGATACAGCAGAGAAATCACATTAAAAATTCCCAAAGCAAACGAATCCCCATAAATTATCTTTTAGAACCTAAGGGTGAAGTAGAGAATTTACCGATGATGTTCCTGCTCCCTCAAGTGATCATAAACATCAGGAAACATCTCCCAGATAACACATGGCTGGAATGGGTACACGTGTTGCCCCATTCCAGAGAACGGGGCAAAAATCTGGGCATAGGCAGTTCATGGTTCATATGACACATTAAAAATAATATTAATAAAAAATAGAACACAAAGGCAGAACAAAGGAAAAATCCAAACCATAAGCTGGCAAGTGGTCCAGGATCCATCCCAGCAAACACTACGGGCTACAAAAGCAGAAGGTCCCACCAGGTTACTGTGTGTTGAGATAGTCTTGCTGCCACCACTGACCCTTGCAGGTAGTTTTAGCCATTTCGGGGAGGAAAAAGTGTTCTTGTATAAAACTGTCTTTCTTCCCATGATTGCCATCAGATGAGCTCTTTCAGTGGTTCGTTTTCACCAGGAAGGATGCCGTTCATCTCGGGGAAGGTCTCGGTGCCCAGATATCCCAAGAGGATCTCACTGCGACGCCGTGAGAGATGTAAAATGTCTTCGGCCAGCGACTGAACCGATGTGTATCTCACGTTGTCCAGGTCAAACATGTCCTTCAGGTATTGTACTATCTGGTGCTGCAGAGATACAAGGAAGGTTGACAGAAGGAGACCTTCCCTCACCTTTTTCAGTACCAACTGCCTAGACTGCAGCAAGCAAGAGAATCCTGTAAGGAACTGTGCTTATCTGCCAGCAAGTGAAGATCCACTTCAGGCTACAAATTCCTTCTGTGCTAAACCACTCATGCCTATCAAATAGGATAGCAAAGCTCTTAAAGTCAGAAATGCAATACTAATCTCTATGGCAATATTCACTGCAAACATTTTATGAATGCAAAATCAGCCTCTCATTATTTCATCAACAATAAAACAGGATTTAAGCTTTATGATCAAACATAGAACTTGAAAGATGCCTTGTACTCTTAGGCAACTTATTCTTTCAGCATATGCATATATATCCTTACTCTTTTCCAATGTGGACAGTACAAAGTAATCTATCTCATCAAACCTATTTTTGCTTTCAGCATGGTAAATCATGATAGGAATTCTTATCGATCTTAATTCAGCAATCTGCATTTCAAAGAACAGTGATGTTTAGAAGGCTTTTGTACAGAGACAAATTGCTTAATAGTATTTCAGTCAAAACAAGCAATCAAAAGCACCTGTTAGATTTAAGTGACAAGACGGTAGGACTCCCCATGCAGACAAGGTTTCGAAAACTCAGCTTACCTTGAAGAATGCACAGACTTCAGATAGCTGCTGTTTGGGCCCCAGAAAACCAAAGGCTAAAACAGGACTGACATGCTCCGATACGGAGTAGAAATGAGAGATAAAGCCATCTGGTACCTGCCATGAGGAAGGAAAAAAATTGATACTTCTCAGTTCTCAGGCAGAATTATCGGCTTACTCCATATAATCCACCAAATTCCATGCCAGAAAGCATTGCATTTCAGTAACTAAAAAGCTACACAGAACATCTCTTCCAGCAGAATTACGTGAATTTATCTTTTAGACTCCTTGAAGGATTACTAGAGCTTACTATATTTGTGTTCTGGGAGGAAAGTGAAAGAAGAAAATGGAAGGTAACCACGAGGCTGTCTATACAGTCCGGAGATTATAGAGTCTTTGGTGTAACATGAGAAAGAGCATGCAAATATCTATGCTTCTCAAGAATGAAGCGACTAGTTCAAGAAGAGCTACTGCTTGACAGTGCCAGGCCAGCTTCCAAAGCTCTCATTACGCTCTGCATCATGCCACGAGGCAAACCCAGTGGTACCATCTGGTTGCGGGATAGGAATTGAAAACTTGCCAGATGCCACAGGCCCTGTAGCAAAACTGAAGTTGTGAAGCTGTGGTTTCCTGTTCTCCAGGTCCACGAACTCATCTGCTGTGGGACTCTAGGAAGCCATGGGTTTAAGGGAAACGCATTAAGCAAAAGCTGGTCAAATGGCAGTGCTGGGAAGCAAAGCAGTGCAAGGGTGCTCTGCGCTGCCAGTAGGGAAACTACAATTCGAGAGCAGTTCCTTGCTGTCTGTGGCCGTTTCTACAGAATTGTAAGCAGGGAGATGCAAAACTGTATAGGGAAGATTTGTTTGAATCCTCACATTAAGAAAAACAAAGAATAAAATCAGAACTGACGCTGGATTGTTGTACTAGGGCAAAGGCATTAACAGCAGGACAGCGCTCCCAGTGTCACAAAGAACACAGTTAAGTTTATTCTTATACCATCTGGCTGCTGCATTTTGGCAAGATCCAGGTTATATCTTTTTAGCTTTGACTACTCTACATTCTTTCCCTTCTAATTTATTTTACTTACCATCAGCAGCCTCCTTTTTGCTTTCAGGACTGACCAGCAGGCAGTTGCTAGGGCCTACAATTAAGGTAGAGAGACAATCACATACTGGATTTACTTTCCAGAAAGAGAGTTCACCAACACATTGCCAGCAAAACATTAAAGTGGTGGCCCTTTTGTGACCAGCTCTAAAATTAGTTACAAAATCTAACAGAACTGGAAGCACATTTGGCCACTCCAGATTCTTTGCAGATCAGCCAGAGTGTGTTTGAAGATTGCTAATGCAATCTTGCACAGCTGGCAAGCACCCCAGCATGCAGACTGTAAGCAGATGACTGTTGGAAGGTACTTTCCAACCATTATTTCAGTCCTCAAAAGGAATTATTCTTACGTATGTATCTGGCCAAGATTAAACTGAAGTGCTGCTGTACATGTCTCTACTGAGATACTACCAGAGAGCGAACCAGCTGCAAAGAAAACACTTTTTTTCCCCATCTTTTGATCCTCTTATTCTCATTCATGAGAATACACACTGTTATCTTTTAAAATCTCCATGGCATCGCTGATAATGGCTGTTAAGAGAAATAAGTCTATTGGAGCCAACCCAGCTGCTTTCACAGGACAGCTTTCCTGTAAACAATTTACATGTACCAGAAATCTGTTGTTTGGAATTTCAGGAAGGCAGGATATTTTTAAAGGGAAAAAATCATTTTAGCCAGGACAGCCAAAGTTAAACCCTTTTCTAGCATTGGCACTTGCTCCGAGCAGGGACTACCCAATTCACGCACCGTCTCCTTGAAGCTGTCAGAGAGCCAGCGGTTGCGCAGCACAGCCAGCACGGAGGAGGGAGGGTTCTCCAGGTCCTCAAAAGCATCCATGAGGATGAAATCCAGCACGATATCAAAGAAGCTCATGCACACCACCTGCCAGAGAGCAGAAGAGTCTGTTAAGGAAACATGCTTAAAAAGGGACCATTTAGGAGATGAACTTTATTCTTTTGGTATTCTTTGGGCACACCCCAAAACTTCCCCCACCATCTACAGTACAATTGCAAAATAATCTTATTTCAGCAGCAGGTCTTTCATTCCCGGGCCATTCCTACATATCAGTTACTCCAGCTTCCCTGCAATTTTCTACAGAGAAAGTCTTTACCAACCCCTCTTCCCTCCAGTTCCTGCTGAGTGGTTGGCCACGTCTCTTGCTTCAGTGCATAATGGAGCATCTCTTCGTAGCTTTCCAGAAAAGCTTTAGGATTCTGGAATAGAGGGGGGAAAAAAAAAAAAAAAATTCAACCAGTGAAATGGTTGTGTGGACATTTTAAAGTCTGACCAATCTATTTTAAACTTGACAAAACATATGCACCTGGCAAAAGCTTTTAGCCCAAATACAGCTTGCAAAAGAAGAGAATTAATTTCTGGAAGGCTTGGACAGTCTCAGGCTCAGCTGCTGTCATTGCAAGCACCTGTGTTGCTCAACTCTTCAAGGAAGTGGTTAGAGGTACCTATACACAAAGTGGTTCCAGCAAGAATCATTTTTTCCACTGCGTAAGTGGAAACTCCTGTTTAGGGGATGACTAGTGACTAAATCAGTGATCTGAGAAAGGGCACATGGCTGATGCAAAGGTGGGATTATTTTCTCCCTCTCTCATATTCCAGGAGAGGATGCCAGTTGATGCTCTTGGTTCCCTCTCTACTGAGGTATAGTATTAGGCTATGGGCAGGAGCTGCAGAGAGCCGCTTACAAGACAGAATTTGGTTAAATAATAGGAAAAAAAAAAAAAAAAAAACTTATTTCTCATTACAGTGACCAGAACAAAGATGAAACATTCTCCTTTCAGCACAGTGGACGACGTCTGAGTTGGGATGGAGGAACACAACTCACAGAATCACAGAATGATTGAGGTTGGAAGGGACCTCTAGAAATCACCTAGTCCAACCCCTCTGCTCAAGCAGGGACACCTAGAGTACCTAGCACAGGGAGGCATCCAGGTAGGTTTGGAAGACCTCCAAATCACTCTACCCTCACCCTACTCTCGTTCAGTAGATATTCAGGGGAATACATGGCAAGATCACTTACAGTTTGACTTTGTGCATGTGCCTTCTACATATCAAAATACTGCTTAAGACAAATGTTACGAGCACCTAAAACAATTCAAACAAAATTAAAAGAAAAATAAAACAGCAGTACTTTGGAATGGGTCTACACGCTGAGATAAACTGGTGGAATTGCATAAATTGATGGAATAAGAGTTGAACCGAGAAAAATACAACAAAAAGCACTGGAAGGAAAACAAGAGGGAATAAACAGAGAGGTGAAGGCACCAGGGTGCCTGCTCGCAGGGAAAACCATGTTTAGACAGACCCTGAGGACAGACATCTGGATAATATTGACAGAAATGACCTTGCTATGAAGTAGCGACAGCAACAGCTCTCAAATACTGCAGGAGATGTCCGCAAAAAGGACCACGTTTTCCTTCCAATTGCATAACTCACAATAATTCTACCTCCTTTCATGAATATTTCAAAAATATTGAAAACGTTTTGGAGAAATGTAAAGCAAATTAAGGGCATTTCTTTGTAACCCCTAAGAATTTCAATAATCTCTGAGATGCTGATAATTTTATCACTCCTAACATGTCTTTTTAACCTCCCTTTACCTTCAGGCCTACTCGCCCTCTTCACCACCCTCAGGCCTACTCCCACTCTCCCTCAGTAGATATTCAGGGGAATACATGGCAAAATCACTTTACAGTTTGACTTTGTGTGCCTTCTACATTATCACTGTCAATACACTGCCAAGTCTCAAAAAGAGTAGTAGCAACTTCAGCATCCCAAAACAGAACTTACCATTCTTGAAAGGCAACTGTACAGAGAGAGTGAAATTTTTATCTTATATGTGAAAAGCCATGGAATTAAGTGGCCTTAATTCAGCCTTCATCATATGTTGGAAATAATTTCTCTTAATATGTCAGTTCCTAGGATTAAAATACCCACTTTCATATTTTATAGATCCTCCTTGCATAGGCACATACACAGCTGAATTTTACAATTCATATCTTTCAATTTAATTTCCCAGAAATTAGACATCATTAGAGACCCCCAACAGAGGCATCATCTATTTCAAAAGCCATTACCTCAATAATCACAGAAGTGTATTAACCCACCACAGTGGGCACCTACAGGGAAGTTTCTTCCCAAATAAAGATAGATCAGGCAAACCTCTCTCGAGACAAGAGGGGTTAAACTTATTAAAGTAGTTATTAAAAACCTCTGAGTGAAGGGACCATTTCATCATTTACTCCCTGTGTCCACATGACACAGTCGAGTGATCATACAAGCTTCCTACCTTTTCAGCTTTTGTCATTAGTCCTGTCACCATCTGCTTTCCAACCTCGCCAAAAAACAGCTGGTTGCTTTCATCCTCCAGCAGCACCTGCAAAGGGAACATGAGTCTCCTTTGAACCTCTGGCCTGTGTGAACCCTGAGTTTGGAGGGGGAAGAAGGAAAAAAAAAAAAAAAAAAAAAAAAAAGAAGGAGGGGGGACAGGATACAAAGCAGCAGTGCTGTGTAGACCAGTACCATGAGCCTTTAACAGCCCAGATTCCAAAACACAAGATTGCTTTCTCCAGGAAGAAAATTCAAAATTAGGCTGGAAGACTAGAAGACACAATTACGAAGGCAAGGGAACCACTGGCTGCCAGGGAGGCCAGGGCCTAAGACCTTTATGTTTAAGTTCTAGAAATACTTTGCTTACAAGGCCATTGGAGTGAGGAGACAGAAACCTTGCTCCTTCACCGCAGAGGTTTGAATCCAACCCAGTTATTGTGAGAAGCTCCCAAATGGGAGTAGTGGCAGCTCTGAAACTCTCAAACTTTCCCTTCCCAGGATTGCAATGGACAATGTTAGGGGCCATACAGGCTCTACTCAGCTAGGCATGGAAATCAGATCCTCTCCCTCTCCAGGTCAAAGCAATCAGGACAGGATTACAGAGCAAAACAAGAGAGGCTTCCGCTGCTGCTTCTGCTTTTACTCGCTGTAGAGGGGGGAAGACTTCACTTCTGTATGGGTGGCAGAGAAGAAGGTGCTGCTGAGAGCCACTCACCCGAGAGTCCGCGAGCCACAAGGGCTCTGGCCAAGGTGTTCTTACCTGGAAGGCCTGCCTGACGCAGTGCAGCTTCGCTAGGAAGTCCTGGTCACTGTAGCAGCCTAGCAGCTCTGTCCTAGGAGTAAAAAGAGAAGGATTGCATACATTTCAGCTTGCCAGATGCCTCTTTTCCCAATATTTAAGACTCCCAGAAAATCCCATGCTCTGCCTAGGAGAAAGTAACAATCACATCCCCCTCGTACAGGGCACCAGGGCACCATAGCACCCCTTCAAAGACTGCTGTAGCACAGCCACATGGAACAGTTAATTTCTCATTAGTGATTTTCTGGGACAACTGCCCTATTTATTAACATGCACATCCTATAATCTGGGGCTAGTTCTCAGAGAGGTCCAAACCATCAGGAAAGATGCTAAGAGTTTCCTGCCTCACAGGGTTATTCTAGTTCCAGGACTGCTCTACAGCAAATATTGTGTCCACAGTGCTCAGAGGAGCTTTGATGCAATGACCCAAGGCTCCAGCCCTCACCTCAGTGTCCGGCACGCAACCTTCCCTTCTTTCACTAACTGCAAAGCTTCTTCATATGCAGCTACTGGCTTAGAAAGATGGAATGGTATTTCATCAAAATGGAGAGAGTCAAAGAGCTGTGAAGACAGCAGGAGACAGGGGAAGAACAAAAGGTCTTGTTAAATATTCACAAACATACAGAGATCGCACACAAGCGAAAAGTGCCTCCTTTAATTCACAAACACTTGTAAGCACCAACTGTTTCAGGTAAAGATATTTCTTGGCCCACCAGTTTCAAAGCTGCCTCAACCTTGACACAGCTCAATATCCCCCAAACATCTACACAATCAAGCCACATTATGTTAGTTTTGCAGTACTTTTCTAGCTGTTAAGGTACATTTTCAATAGTACACAGTAAAATAACAAGGAAATGGTTGGAAAGGAACTATGGAGTGTTCTAGGCCAACTTCCCACTTGAAGCGGGACTTACGCTAACACAAGATCAGGTCAGTCATGGTTTGGTCCAGAAAAATCTTGAAAAATTTCAAGGATTGACAGTCCCAGGCCTTTCTGAGAAGGGTTGCACCACTCTCCTAGTGAAATAGCTTTTCCTAAAGTTCAACGTGAACCTCCAGCGACTCATCCTGGGGCTGCTGCTCCATGTTTTATCATCTTCCTCTAACAAGATGTCTTTGGATCCACTGTCTTTGCAGTTCCCCTCCCAGCATCAGCAGATGTTGACATACAACTGGAAACTTAAGTCACCTCTGCTGCAGAGAAGAAGGAGTCCTCAGAAATTGAGCTCTCTTCATCGTCTGTCCGAAGCTGCAATGACCCGTCTGCCAATGGAAGCATTAGAGTCTTCTCTGGAGAAGAGGAAAAAAATGTATGTGCAACAAACTGTACAGATCATTATTCTTCTTGGCGACTGCACTCTCCTTCTCAACCTCCCACCCAGTTATTTTTTTCACCACTTCATTGCCTGGTTTATAGAAACAACATAAAAACAGAGGGAGAAAAATAGTCATTCTAATTAATTTCTAACCCCACTTCCATGTCCACCTCACCCAGATCCAGCAGCATGGCGTCCGAGGGAAGCGAAGACCCAAACTCTTCCTGCAGGTGATAGGCTCGGTGCAAGAGGGATTCCAGCTTCTCAGCAAACTCCCTTTTCTGGGACTCCTTTTTGAACATACACAAATGTCACTGTTAATTAGTCCACCAGACAGAGACAGATTGACAACGCAAATATGGAAGGAAATTCTCAGTTAAATAGGATTTACAGCTTGGAGATTAACTGTTAAAAAAAAAAAAAAATCATTAATCCTACAATGCAGCTAATAATGCAAGGGAAGAGGGAAGCTACACAGCCTACAAAAACACTGGCATTTTTAGCTTCAGAATTTATTTTGTTTTTCTTTTAAGAAAAAAAAAAAGAAAACAGAAAACAAACAAACAAAAAAACCCCACAATTTTAACTGCGATCCAGAGAAACAGGCCTTTTAATGAATTACAGATCACTTAATTCTCTTTATTTACTTTTGCCTAATTTCAAGAGGGAATGTTTGTTCACATCAGAAAACTGTATTAGATACAACAGAGTATCCAGAGCTGGACAAGGAAACTAGAGGATTTGGAATAAGATGCTGGGCGTAAGCACTTTGCTGTTATGATAGGGGGACAGAAACAGTGAAAAATAATAATAAAAAACTTAGACAGCATCTGGCCTTCATACCCTGTGTCTGCACGAATATCTCAGTCAGCAGAGAAGCATTAACAAGCATAAAATCTATTTTGATTATGAAGCAACTGTTTTTAAGGCTGTTGAGGAAGCACTACAGAAGAGACTACATGACAGAGAGACTACTTCAAGGAGAGACAGCAAGAACAGAATCCAGATTTGACGTGGATAAATATTATCCACCACAGAAGACAAACATCCCGCATACTTACTGCATCAGGCCCTGTTTATAAGAGCCTGGGAACATCTTTCACCAGCACAAACTCCTGCAGTGTTCACAGTTTTGCTCCTCTCGTGATCCTGGGCTACAGCTACTCTCTTTTTAGCTGTGCGGTCACCACTGAGCCTTTTTAACTTGGATCTCCCTGTTTTATCTTCCCAGAATAGTCCTCAGGTTCAAGGCAACACTGTATTGTCCTAAAATACTTATGCTGCAGCCGTAGATAGAAGGAGCTACCCATCCCCCTGTCCCAGTTGCTCAGCAGACGGGCACACTTAGCTCCTGCCGAGTTACCACTTAGCTTTACTCATTAATGCACTGAGGCTTCTGGCCTCTGCTTCTCTTCCCAGCTCCCCAGGAAGCAACAGTGATAATCAAGATTTCCACTTGCTAAAGTGTTAGCAAGCTACAGACGCAACAGCGCCAGGCAAAAAGCTATTTTTTCCTCTCAGGTGATGTGTTTGCTACAGTCTTTTCCTACACGATGACAGCGACTGACATGAGATGCTAATGCAGAAGGGGGATAGAAACATTGGAGATGTGAGGGGGAGAAACTTATTAGAAAGAAGAAGAAGAAATTAAAAACACACCCACTCAAACTGGATAAGGAAGCTGCAGATACAGACAGCTCTTCAACAGTCTGGCCCAACTCTGCCTTGAATTTGCTCTTCTGCGTTTAACCTCTTACTTATTACTGGGTCTAGCATCAAGTCTGGCCTTTCAGCACGTTCCCCAGTTGGCAAAAGCAGGGAAGGAGTCAGGACCTACCTCTGGAATGTCCTCAGACATGGACTCTTGGTGTTTCCTGCTGTCCCAGGGCACCGGGGTGCTGGTACTGGTGCTGTCCCTCTGACGGATGGTCAACGCCTGCTCCCACTTCTGCAGGGCCTCCTCAAACAGCTCCATGCCTGGCGAAGTGACCAAATGCAAAACATGAGATCCCAGAGCCATATAGGAACAGAGTGAAACAGGGAGAATCCTCACTCACTCGGGCAATCCAGCAAAGAGAAAAGCCTCTCCCAAACTGATGAAGAAGATTAAATTTACTCTATGCCTTTCCCTTTTAAATGTGGTTTAATTTGCATTAGAAGTTAATGAGAACAACCCCAAAACAATTAAAACATCAACCACATTACTTTCAAAATACTACTCTCCGCACGAAAGTCATGGACAAACCTGTTATTGGAAGAACAGTATCTTGGAAGCAAATTATTCACTGATGTCACAGAGAAGACTTGTGTCTGTTGGTCTTCTCTAAGTGCGAGTAGAATTTTGTAGCTATCAGGAGCCTGAGTTTAAGTTAAAGATGGGAGAGATTTTCTGATCTGAGCACAAAGGCGCATCCACACGGTACCAATACAGCTCAATGCAAATTCACATACAATTTCTGCTCTTGCAAAGAGAAATGACTCTCCCAAGGTGATGATACCCTTGTTCTTGTTTACCTTGAATGTAGAGACTTTCTGCACTGGAATCACCAGCTGCTCCAGCATCCACTGTTGCCTGGGTGTCCCATGGACCTGCCGATGCTGGTGTTGGACTTGAAGAGTTCACTGCTGCTATCTGCAGGAAGGGAGCAGCAAATGCCTTCTGAATCAGAGAAGGGCAGAATCAGAGGTGAAATCACCCAAACACCACCACCAGGGAAATCTGAATGATAAGCCACTTCCCCATATCCACCCCAGTGACTGCCTGGTATCTGTATTCCCTTGCTTTGAAGATGAAGGTATTAAGGGTTCAGGCTTTGATTCCACTTGTGGCTGAGCCCATCTGAGAACTTTCACCTGGCTTGCAGCTACAGTCCAGCTTTGTGCCAGCTCTGAGCTTCAAGGGCCCTTCCATGAGTTCAATTCTCTAATCCAGCAAAAACTATCCCGTTTTCCTGGCTCAGGGAGCTGAGTGTTTTTGGAGACCTTCGCAGCACCTGACAGGACACGGTGGGTGAGGTTCTCCCTCATTCCAACACCCTAAGGCGCTGGTGCTCAGCCCTGACTCCAGCTCAAGCTGTCGCTGCCAAGATATGCTGGTGACATGCACAGAATGTTCAGTTTCTGCTAAATCTCAGCTTCTGGACTGAACTTTTTTTTTGTTCTTGTTGTTTTTTGTCTTTAAACAAAGAGAGAAAGAAAAGATTGCCAGTCCCCATGGCTTAGTGAAAGATGTCCAAATGTGACTCTGTTAGAAAACAAGCTACAGTGAACAGCTCACAGATGTGCTCTAGCCCTCCCTCCATTGATTAATCTTTGTGGAATATTAATAAATCACCTTGAGGTCCAGAACTGCACATCAGCAATTCACTGCTGCTGACTTATTTACCAGATGACAAGGAAGAACAGAGGGAAGCAGATGAAAATGTACAGAAACTACAGTTGTGTGAGAGATGAGTTGTTTTCCCCATCAACTAACATAACAAGCACAGCATCACAGAAGCTTTGAGCCCACCCCATGAGAAGTGGATACAGGAAGAGATCTCTCTTTTGTCCCTCACTCATGCATAAGCAGTGGTAAAAAAAGAATTTAGAGAGTTTCCTAGCCTGGATCTCAGCAAAAAAAATAGAGAACCTAGTTCACAAGCATGGAAAGCAGGTTCTGAAATGGTGCATTTGCACCAATTATGGTTGTGGAAGCCAGCAGTTACGTTCCCCAATGGATTAAGTCAAAGTCACAAAGCTAGCTAAGAAGAGGCCGACTTTTGCTGCTAGCTCCCCACCCCTCTGCCACAGGCAAATTCACTAGGTCAGTTGGGAAACAGCGGATCCCAAACGCAGCGCTGGTTTGCTAGCTTTGTATTTCTCATCCACCAAAATTACAGATAACCTGTAAACACTGCATTTCGTTGGCAAATTCCTCCTCAGGTCCCCAAGAAGAGAGACACTTCAGCCCTATAAAACACAGACTATATCTCTGGGAAGGCAGAGGCCCCAGGGGAATTAAATGGGTGTGAGAGCATCTGGACACAGAGAGGCCAGGGCTGGATACAGCCTGGTCTGCACTGACATGTCCCAGGAACCTTCCCACCTTCTCCCAGCTCAGGCAGCGCTGGCGCAGGGCTGCACACCCAGCACTGCACACCCTGTGCTGTGCCGGCACTGCCGCCTGCTGGAGACCCCCCATGGGTAGCACCAGGCGGATTTTGACTCCTTTCTAGTGCTTTACGCAGCAACCAAGACTCTTTTCTAGGGCTTTTGCTGCTGCTCCAATGGAACAGGAGAGGCTTTGAGCAATGGGAATTAAAGCCATAAAGTCCTTCTGCCCCAGTCCCCAGTGCCTTTGGTCCCAAAGAGGTGGATGTAAGTAGTGATGGCTTCTCTAGTTTAGTCAAGCCTGAAATACCTGTATTTATAGGGTGTTTGTGGTTTTGGAGGCAGAAAAAAATGCTAGGCTATGTTCTCACACAGCTGCATTTCCTGAACAGAGGTAGTTGGTTTTGGTAGTTAACTTTGTTTTGAGAAACAGTTTTTACCAATTGTAAGCAGCTTCAAAGCTTCCCTGCTGGCCTGCAGCATCCACACAGGTGACAGTGCCTAAGTTTCTCAGAATCCACACAGGTGACAGTGCCTAAGTTTCTCACTTCCAATCCAAAGTAAGACTCACAAAGTGCTATGAAGTCTCCTCTCTGCCTCTGGTAGACAGCCCAGAGCACCCCATGAAATATCCACTGTGATCCCCTGCTATAGCTCCATGCTGGTCAACACATGAGTGGCCCATATAGACACAGGAGTGCCTGAATCCTCATTCCAGACAGTCACTGCAAAGTTATTATCAGAACTGGCCCTCTAATTATGGTCTATGATCACCAAACGACGCAGTGATCCTGCTATAAGTAGATACACCCACACCTCTCAGCCCTGCTTCTCCCAGCACATCCAAGAAGGCTCCTTACTGAGGCGAGGCTGTGGGATGAACTGGAATGTTTGCTGGGCTCGATGGAGGAAATCCCGCTGAGCGTATCATTGCTCTTGCTGCTGGGACTCTGGACTCTCTTGCTGGCGTATCCTGCAGTTGGGAAGGCGACACAAAAACATGTTTTTTAGACTAACTGGCTATGCACACAGAGGAGGGAGGCAGGCTCTCCTGACACCTGTGGTCCCAGCAAGCACTAGAGCACATGGGGCCCCTGCAAGAGAGTGCAGTTCCTGTCGGAAACTACTGCAGTCATTGGAAAACCTGGTACAAGGCAAAGCAATTTGCTGCAGCTGTGAATAGGGAGGGGAACAGCACCCTGTCAAGTGTGACTTTACAGCAGCATCCAGCACCTAGAAATGAGTCATGGATCTGCTGTATTCTCTATTTGGCTTTGAGACACTGAGAAAGTCAGTATTAGTGGGGAACTGAGGTTGTGGGATGAATATTCACCTCTTTCAGTGACAGAATGCAAGTTCAAATGGAAAGCAGCAAGGAGACAAACTCCAGCTTCCCTCAGGCACACCAAAGCACAGATGTAGCAGCTGCCAGCATTGGCAGGACTCCCTTGGTCGTTATTATTAAATACACTGGAAGATTTTCATACATATCATAGCATTAATCGCTGCAGCACTTTGCTAGGCAGTTGGGTCAGTCTTACCCCAAAAGAAGCAGGTGAAGAAGCTGCCCAAGGTCAGGGAGCCCAGCCTGGAGCTGGAGAAAACTCCTATGTCCTCAGTTGTCACCTCCTATGTCCTCCCATGTCACCTTCTCCTCTGCCGTCCAGCCCCACCAAGGCAGCTGTGCAGGCGACTGATGAGCCAGGTGCCACCCTGGCACTGCCAAGATCAATACAGAGCCAGGTCACTGCATGATCGTGGCAGTTAGAGCTTGGGGACAGCATGGCTTAACGGGGCCACAGTCTTTCTGCGTGAAGAGGGATGGGAACTACAAACCTTTGTAAAAAGGTCTCTCTTTTTCATCCTCTCTGTCCATAGGCACTCTTTCAGGTTCTTAATTTCATTTCGCATCAATACACTACACAGAAACTGCTTTGCTTTCCTCTCCTCCCACTTGCCTGCATCTTTTCATAGTCCCATCACTCCCAGCACACCCTCTTTCCTTGGACACTATGTTAATAATATTCTCTTTGCACCCTTAGTTAAACCTTTTGGATTTTTTCCCCTTTCTGCAAGGCCAACCTTTCTTCACAGAAGGAATCCTTCTGGTTGGTAAGATGGGCACCGTTATCCCTCCAGGTTTAATGCCGCACTTCTCCGGAGCGATTTGCTTCTTCCGACGCCGACGACGCTTCAGCTGATGAGCTGCAAGAGCCAAGGCAACTGTCCCAAGAGCTGTAGCAAACAGCACCTTACGCAGGCCTGGAGAGAGCCGCAGCTGAGAGAAGACAGACTTTAAACACAAAAGATATGAAAGAGCAATAATGAAAAACTAATTCCACCACCCTTTTTTTTTTTTTTTTTTCCTAAGTAGTCTTAAACATCACAGATCTGAAATGTACTTTGGCATTCTCTTTCCCACCCACAAAACACAACCCCCACTATACAGCTACTACTAAATAGCACCGAAAGTGTATAGCCTCATTCTGACAGAAGCTGGAGAACGTGGTCTCAATGTGCACGTTATCAAAACGCCCTGCAAAGTTTTTATCTGGCCTGTTACAGCTGGGATCCAACTTATCCAGATCCAGCTCTGAAATCTCAGTACATAACTGAGCTTTATTGTCCCAAGTGGTGCCTTATTAAAACAGGGAAGTATGTTAGCCATCTTTAAAACTAAAATCTTGTTTTAGTGCCTTTGAAGACAAGAAAGGTAAAATCCAAGAGTTCAAATTGCTAAATTCTGACTGCATCATCCCACTGGACCTCTGTCCCTCTCAGCTAAAGCTGACTCATTTTTTTCTCTGCAGGCAAGAAAGATTTTCTTTCCCCAAAAAGAAAATCCAAGGAACCAGTCAGAAAAGTCTTTTTTGCCGCTTATACCTGTCCAAATGTTGTATAAACAAACACAGGGATCTCTGCCACGGTCATCGCCAAGGCCTGGATGATGGACATCCCCTCTGCCCTTTGAAACGCCATGTCTGAACGAGGACTTTGGCACCTCCGGGAGCCTCCACAGGGAAGAGCACTTATGGATACTGGGTCAGCTGCTCACAGGAAAACACAGGTTGCCTTCGACATCTGACTCAGGATCCAAGGGTCAGTCTTCATTCAGCAATCCTCTTCCTGCGTGAGGAGGGAAAAATAGGTGAGTGAAGGGAATGGGCGCCCATGTCTCCCTGCAGCACTTCTGAATGTGGGGCAGGCTCAGAGCAGCAACACAGCTGCGACCACGGAGCAGAGGCTAAAGCGTTTTCTCCGACACTAGCAATTTCTGCCTCTCCCACTAACCACGGGGGCCGATTCCCAAACTGGGAATGCCTGAGCATCCTTGAACTCGATAGCTGGGACTACTCCAGAGACTTCCAAATGTGCCAGAAGTGGCTGGATGCAGTTGAAGGGCTTTCGCTTGCAGTCCCCATGTAAAAATATCTTTTTTTTTTTTTTTTTTTCTTCCAAAAACCACAGGTACACTTGGCAAAACTCTGCTCCCCGCTCAGTTCTGTGACCTCACCAGGGCCCTGCTCTAAAGCCACCGGCCAAAGGGTGTTTCAAAGCAGCACGAGCTCAAGCAGAGCTTTGCTGGGAGCAGGGGAGGACGGGCGAGCTCCCCGCCAAGGCCAGAGCTGCAGCGGGACACGCTGAAACCCACGGGTTTCTTTCAGGCGCAACAAAGTTGGAAACGCTTCGGCCCTGCTCGAACGCAGCTGCAGGGGCCGGGCTCGCACGAGGGGCTCCCAGCGCGGGCTTAAACGCGACTTTTTGGCCGGAGGGGAGGCGAGAGCAGCGAGGCGGAGTGACCGAGGTGACCGCGTGCGGCGCGGGGGGGACACGCACAGGGCACGGGGACATCGCGGCGCCTCAGCGCAAGCCCCGGGGTCCCGCAGCCGCCTCCCCACTCCCACTAGCTCCCTGCACCCAGGGGCTCCCCAGGCCGCTGCCCCCAGCGCATCCCCCGCCCCGGGCATCCCTCGCCCCGCCGGGCCCCGGCGCCCCTGCAGGGGAAGGGGCTCGTCCCCTGTCGCGCTCC
>VZSV01000244.1:526449-545608 GCA_013398735.1 Nothocercus julius | reverse complement strand
GGGGGGAGGAGTAGGGGGGTGTGGTGATAACAGCCCGTCTAATGGTCATTTTTCTTAAAAGCTCGTTTTCTGCAAGCGCCTCCTCAGTTAATTGCCCGTGTGCAGGGCCAGGCCCAGTGGGTGCCATTCCCCTGTCAAGCGTTTGCAGGGAAGAGGAGCCGTTTGCTGCTCCACGGCCAACCTGGAGGCTCTAGCAAAATACAGTGTTGTTAAAATGGTCATTTTGGCCCTGGTTGGGTTAAACTGGCACTGGGATTTAGCAGCAGGAGGTTGCTGGGGGTGCAAGGACACCCCCCCTCAAAGCTGGCAGGGGCTGAAGGCCCCTGAGGGGTGGGGAAATTTGGGCCCTGATGAAGAGCTCAAGGTGCCACAGGTGGAGAGGGGGCTGCTGAGCACATCTGCTCCTGGGGTGCAACAGCTGGAAGCTGCTCTTGGAAGGGCCAAAGGAGAGGCCACCTTGGAGTTTGTTGGGATCTTGCCTGAGGACAGAAATTCAGCTGGTGGCTCCCAGGCGCCTCATTCTGCCTCCGATATTGGGGCCGATAAGCATCTAGATTGGCGCTGGCTCCATCCAGGCTGCCCATGCAACAGAGTACTCCCGGCTCTTTGAGAAGCTGGCCTCCTGTAAACAGATATCAGCTCCTATTATTGTGCCACTGAGTCATATGTTATGAAAAGAGAAATATTAAATACAGGTGCAAAATGTGGAGCAGATGAAGAGCTCAAAGATGCTGTTCTCATGCAAATGACCTTGGTAACCAGAGAAAGGAAGAAACGCTGCAGAGAAATCAAATGTTTAGGAGCTCTTTTGAAACTAAGAACCATTTATCAGACTCCTACAAGGCGTGGGAAGGAGCCAGGCATGGGAACAGCGTCTGCACACAGCGATTCTAGAGCAGGGAGGCACTTATAAATAGTGGCTCCAGCCTGCTACACCTACTCCATATCATCTCGCATATGAATATCCACATGATTAATTACAGTAGTAATTATTTGAAACAAAGCAGCAGCACAGGGGCCCTGGTACTTGAGTGTGTGCTGGTGTTTGTATAACTAGAGCAGACTGGGAGGATATGGATCATTGATGCCGAGAACCACCTCTTGAAATGCAGTTACTGGGGAAAATAATCAGATTTGGGTGCTCCCCATACAGTTGAGTCCCTGGCACAGTTGAGTATTGCCATTGCCCTGTCTGCACCAAGAGACAACCTCAACAAGTTGAGGTTTGTTATTGGCAATGAGGATGAGGTTTTTAGCATTTGTCTTAACTCAGATCTTCCAGGAGAGGAAGAAAACCTGGCTAGAATAAGCTCAATTTTCTATAGCACTGGGGATGCTTCCTTCAGCTCCAGGCATTTAACAAAGTGATTTTTACTGGAACTGCAGCATCTGGGAGATAAATGGCCCAGCCATAATGTGCCTTGCTGTGCCGCCCAGACGGCATTAGCTGTCACTGTCTGGCTGAGGTGTCTGGCCAACACACGAGAGCTGGACTTGTGCTGGCAGCAGTGCTGTGGCATCACTCAGGCTGCTCCGCAGAGGTCAGGAGGCAGCAAAACTGTCTTGGTACAGAGCCTCCAGGGTGGCATCCTGGGATTAAGGAGCCCTGCTAGAAACATGGCGTGTACAACTTGATGCACACACAGGCTGACAAGCAGGAAAGTCTTTGGCCCAGGCTTGACCTGGTTAGTGGCAAAAAACACCTTACTGTCTTTATGTGTCTTTTCCCAGCTCAGGTGGCAGCTAGTAGGACTCCTACCAAAGGAGAAGGGCAGTTTGGAGGACCTGTGTTCAAGCAGACAAGCCCAAAGCTTTCTCCAGCATGATCAGAACAGAGGGGCCATGACAAAAGCTGTGCAATATCTTCACAAAACTGTATAAGCATCTACTGTCTTCCCAGGGTTGCACTGATTCACTGACAAGGCAGTGTCTGGATGCCATGGCATCTCCTATGTTCTCCTTTGGGAGAGCAGATAAGTTTTGAGGCTGGAGTGGAACAGGAAGATGCAGGCAATTCCCCTGGGAAGTGGGAGACCAGCTTCCAGGCTTGGGAAGCTGCAAGGGTAAAGACCTGCTGTAGGACTCTGCCTCCCACCTAGGCATCTGCTGTATAGACACCTGCATCACCAGTCCCATCCAGGGACCTGCAGAGGGGCTGCAGCACTTACCCCCAGCAGCTGCTGCTCTGGGGCCTGCAGACAAACTCCAAACAAATCATGCTTTCTTTCCTTGAATAAAACTAAGGCTTTTCTGCCTGCGCACTGGATTTTCAGTGGTCTGTAAGCAGGTCTGATCCTCAGACTGCTGCAGAGGGCTGTGGTCAGAGCTGCAACCAGCCTACAGCACTGGCCCCTCTTGCCACAAAGACATCTCCCTGGCTGTCCCTGCTCTAGCCAGGCTGCCTGCCAGCTCTTCCCAGGGATGTCTGGAAGTAATTGCAGGTACCTGTCTCTCGTCACGCCTGATGGGAGCTGGCTCTGGGTGAAATTGCCCAAGCATGAGTGTGGATTTTGGGTGCTTAGCCTACTGCTATTGTAATTACTGCTGGCAGCTAGAGTCTGACTTGCTCCTCCTTTCAGCTCCTCAAAAAAAGGACAAACACTCCCATCTTCCTGAACTCAAGTGATAAAATAGATTTTTCAGCTCTACTGCCATGAACTTAATAGAGTTAATGGTTTGGTTCTGGCACTTCAAAATGCAAAATAAGACAACAGGGAGCAATTGAAGAAAAGAGGAGTTGAAGGCAAGAGGTACAGCCCAGAACATGTTTAGGGGAACATATGAGCACAGGATAGTTTCTCTCCTGAAATGCATTGCTCCTGTGCTGGTAAAGCTGTGCTGTTAATGGCTTCCTTCTGTCCTCTAACACAGTTTTGCTTGGCTCACGTCCTGGCTTTTCTCAGTGCAGGTGACCAAATGCTTGAAGCAACTCTGTACTCAGTCCAGAGCAGCTGAGATTCGAGTAGGTTTTTAGATGCTGAGTGGCTATGGCAGCATTTCTAATGTGACACTGTACAAGGTGGGCTGCAGACTTGCCTAAACAGATTCTTTCATGCCTCTGACCAACAAAAGAGCAAATCTTACAATAACCTGAATATTATGAAGCTATTCAAGCTTTGGAAAACCCACTGGCCCAAATCTATAGGCAGATGCAGGAAACACAATTCCTGATTTAAGACTCCTGGCTCTGGTTTAAGCCTTGTGGATTAAGCTGGAACACCACTGCCCTATAATGATGTCCGAGAAGGGTTGTCCAGCTGGAGACCTTGAAACTGGTGCAAGGGCCTGAACTCTGCCATCATGTCCTCTGCAAGGAGCTAGAGCCACTCTGTAGTGCTCCCTGTGTACAGGTGGGGAGATGCATCTCCGTGCAATGTTTCTGTACAAGTCTAACCTGTGCAAAATAGATGTGGTGCTCGCACAAGTCAGCAGAAGCACTGGAATTATTTCCCTCCATTTTAAATGGAAAAAGTAAAAAGGTGCTAATTCTTCCAGCAAATAAAGGCACATGCTATTTTTAATGGCCTCAGTCATTAGGGCTGCAGGCACAGCCTCTTTGATGCAGAAGAGAGGGACCTGTCCCACTTGCTGACCCTCCTGGCACTCCAGCAGTCTCCCCCAGCTCTTGTGACGAAGGAAGAAGTTTCCCCCAAGCTGTGACCCCAGGCATCTGCCCTAACTGCAGTCCAGCATGTCCCCTTTCTTTTGCAATCCTTGTCTGTTCCAAGTATTGCTCTTCTGATCCCTCATCCTGTTCATCCACAGAGACCCTGATAATGCACCTAGCGATCCCCACAGCCAGCTGAGCCTCCCAGAGGAAACCCAACCTTTGGCTGAATTATTGATGCCCTGGAATGCAGCAGAGCTCTCTTTCCCGGAGCGCGAGCGTGCTGCTCCACAAAAGGCCGCCCTGCATTATTAATCATTATTAATCTTCAGTTCCCTGCACAAAAACAGGGCTAGTGCTCAGCCAGGCCAGCTGCAGGGATGTTTCCTGCTGGCGGGCAATGGGGGAGCCTCTAACCACCAGCATTTGGCCTGGGATCCCAGGATGCAGGTCCTGGCATTGAATCAGGGCTGGTCTATTGCCCCAACCATCTGCTCTAGAAAACAGGCAAAATGTCCAGTCCTGTTGTAGCAGAACTAAGCACATAGGTAAAACAAGGCTTCAATTTGAAGGCATCTGAAGTATTTGGAGCTGCAAAAGTCAGCAATCCTTCTAGTGTAGAAGCAGCAAGTAAATAAAATATTTTTAGTCTGGCTCTTTTACACAGAAAGCTTTAAGATCAGTTTGTTCATCTGCAACTTTCAAACCCCTATCAAATCTTTGGCCTGACAGTGGGAAGGAAAAATGGAATTAAATTTCTAAAAGTGGTATAGAATCAGATTATTAGATTCAGAAATCCTGTAAGTGGGGGGAGAGCACCTTGCTTGGAGGGCTTAAGTAACCAGACTTCATGAACCGCTGTTCTTCCAACATCCTGTTCATCAGGGACTCTTAGGCAGCCATATGAGGGCACCAGCAGCTGAGACCTGTTGCTACTTGAACACTTGTATCTCTACTTATACCAGACATCAGAAAGCAGGATCTTATAGGATAAGATCTGTGCTCCATCTGAGCTTATTGCAAGGGATCTCTGCCCTGCCCCAGTCATACATCCCACTCATGCTGTGTGTTAGGTGAATGCTCCAGTCCACATGAAAACTGCGAGGAGAGGCAGCACCCAGCTGTGAGCCTTGCAACACGGCTAGAACTTCTGCAGAGGGAACTGCTTGGAAACTGAGCAGCAACCTCCCTGTGTGAGCCTGCAGCCTCCCGCACCCTCACGCCTGCTTTGTCATGTATGTGCCTTGTTTCCTGACTCCGAAAGGAAGCCTGAATAAGGGATTGTTTTCTGGCTTGACCTTTTACATCCGTAGGCTTGGGCTCAAATTGCTGCCCATCCTCCCTTCCTGGCATAGCCCAGGCCTGCAGTGACCATCGCTGACGTCCTCAGCCTCCTTGCAACACAAACAGCTTCAGTGCCTCATTTGAGATAAGGGCTGAGTGACGCTGCGTGGCGGCTCCCCGGGCGAGCGCTGCATGAGTGACCCGGGCTCTCAGTGTGCTGGAAGGAAGAGAAGGTTATGGAAAACAGCAAGGTGATATTTGGTGCCTGTGACTATAGCAAGGAGCCCCAGAGCTGGAGTGATTCGGGACCCCGACTAGAGCAGTGCGGAGCTGCCGGAGGGCATCAGCAGAGAACGGGCTCTGCAGCAGTGCTGCAAGAAGCCCCATAAAACCTGCTGACGAGGAACTTGTGAGGCCTGGCAGCTCCAGGGCAGGTGCTGGTGCAGGATGTCTGAGCTGCAGGAAAGAGCCTGACTTGAAAATGAGATTTCAGAGCTGCCTTAAAGGGGAGCAAGGGAGACTTGTACATGTGCATCAAAGAATCTTAGCTTGTTAAAAAAAAGCTCATAAACAGACTTGAGTATCAGAGCCAGATACCTGGGAAGTCCCCGTTTGCTGTGTGGCTGTGACTCAGCCCAGCCTGGCTGAGTCAAAACAAGCACCCGGCCTCCAACAGCTACAGAGGGAGAAGAGCCCTGTCAGCAGCTCCCATACAGCCCATGGTTGTTCCCCTCTCCTTCTCAAGACAGTCTTAGAAAATAGGTACTACAGTGCCCTCTCATCTGGGATTTGCTTTTAGCATCATTTGATGTTGGTTTTAGCCAACAATCCACAGCTGTGCAGCTCCTCTGTCCCTACCAGGCTGGGAGATGGAGTGGAAATGCCCTTGCAATTCTGTGTCAGCCTCTAACAAATCCCACAAATAACTCCGAGGGTAGCACGATCCTGCCCAAGCAGGGTGCTGTGTAAACAGACCCGCGAGGCTGCTGTATCTGGGGCACCTGGTAACATTTGCACATGCTGGTAACTGGACTCCTGCCTGCCCATGTGCCCTCCTGCCACGCTCCTTCTGGGCACACTCCTTATCTCGCTTGTTCTCAGCGTTGTTCTGCACACGAGCGAGGCCCGGGATCACCAGCAGCTTGGCCACGGGAAGGGAGTTTGACAGAAAGTCTCTTAGAAGGGACAGTGGCACCAGAACCCCATGAAAAGAGGTTCCCAGTTCATCTAGAACTGAACCAGGAGACACACAAGGGGAGAAAAGGTAGAGCCTACAGGCCAGACAGGAGCTGTGCTTAAAGTAAATGTTTCTTAGGCAGGCTGCAAGCTCCTGGCATCTGCTTGTGCCAGGTATTGTGCTGTACCACGGTCTGATAACCGAGCAGCGAGGTGAGCAACAAGGACCAAGAGAACTGCAAGGCCTGTAGGATCCCAAGTGGCAAAGCTGTCTGGAGGGGCCTTCCAGGTGCAATCCAACAAGGTATCTGCTTCTATCAGGAGCAGGGAATCAGGGGCTGCTCTGCACACATCCACTGACCTCTTCCAAGCCATGAGATAACAGCAGGGCTTTTTTTTGTGTGTATATTTTGCGACAAAATTATCCTTCTCCTCCACACTGAGTGGATCTCAGGGGACCTCTGCTCTGAGGTTGACTCAATAGCATAGATGCATCACAGCAGGCCTACACTAGTTATTTCTATGCTTGTCACAACAGTTCACCTAACGATACTACACTGAAGGTGTGCTTAAAAAATGTGATGAAGTTGGCCAGCTTTAGAGGAAAAAGTGAAAAATGGGGAGAATAGGCTCTTCTCACAAAGCTCCCAGGGAAGCAACAGGGGGTGCACCTCACCATCTGCCACCACCCGCTCCACACTGGTAAATATTGTATATCAGGTGTCATTGCCCAGTGTGAAAACAGAGACCTGCACAGCCTGCTTTTCCTTGCAGCTAATTTTAAACTTACAGGAATCACAGGGGGAAGGGGAGAGTCTGCCAGTATGATTCTGGATGCTGAGGAAAGTTGGACACCAGCATTTCTCTCACTACCCTGTGCTTACAGAGCCCGCCCAGCCAACACATGGCCTAGAGCAAGAGTTTTAAAAAAAAAAATGTTATTTAGTAAAAGCATTTTAAATCCTGAGTTTGAGCCTCCTTAAGCCTCAGGTGCTCAGGTGGCAGCTCACTGCCAGCAAGGCAGGACATGAGCCGGGAGGCAGCACTTGGCCACTCTTCATGCAGCGGCTGTCTGATGGCACTAAAGCGCTGTAGTGAAGCAGGAGTGTGTGCAGTTGTCTGATAAGACAGGAAGAAAGTCTGACTTGTGAGTTGATAGCCGCATTTTCAATCCCTTTGGGTTTGCAGGACATAGAATTGCTTAGTAGGAGTTCAAGGGAGTTGGCACCTTGCCTCACCTGAAGGGTAGTCTGCTCTCCTGCATGAGCTGAGAATCCGTCTAGCTTACATATGCCCATGATTCAACTAAAACTGGGGCATTTTTGTACCAGATCACTTCCTCCTAAAGAGCTGCTCATGGTGGAGCACATCTCAAACCTAGGCTCCGTTTTAGCTCAGTGCTTGCTCCACTTTTAGAGGA
This sequence comes from Nothocercus julius, assembly GCA_013398735.1. Taxonomy (NCBI): domain Eukaryota; kingdom Metazoa; phylum Chordata; class Aves; order Tinamiformes; family Tinamidae; genus Nothocercus; species Nothocercus julius. The sequence goes on along the minus strand of VZSV01000244.1, from coordinate 538,121 downwards.
GGGGGAAGAAAAAAAAAAAATACACACACACCCGGGAACAAAGAATTATACCCTGAAGATAGATGAATAAGGAAGGCCTCGCTTTCTCTTAGCTCTATAGCACACTAACTTTGCTGTAGTAGAACAAACCTTCTAATGACCATCTCCTTCCTGCAGTTTACAGAAGAAAAGCTGGGCCAAGCTGAGAAGACTGAACTAGATGCCCACTTTGAGAACCTTCTGGCCAGGGCAGACTGCACTAAGAACTGGACAGAGAAGATCTTGCGTCAGACTGAGGTTCTGCTACAGCCAAACCCTAGTAAGCCCAGGCCCTTCTAAATGCTTGAAGGACACAATGCCCCTGTTGCAGTTTAAACAGGGTTAAAAGATGTCCTCTGGCAGAGAGCCCTGTTGCATTGAGGCTGTAGGGGTTGGAAACAACCTTTCTGCAGGGCCTGCCCTTCCTCCCCACGTACTGAAATGAGTGGCTGCATTACACAGCCTGGCAGTGCTCCGGTGGAGCAGGAGGGGGTTGGAAACGGAGGGGACACCTTCTCCCAGTGCTGGGGCTTGCTGTCCCGTGGACAGTGGGAGACTACTTGGTGGGCCACCATGAATGCCACTTCCAGGGCTGTCCTCTAGCCTGTAACAGCAGCTGCCTCCTCATTCCAGGTGCCAGAGTAGAAGAATTCCTCTATGAGAAGCTTGACCGGAAGGTGCCTTCCCGGGTCACCAACGGGGAGCTGCTGGCACAGTACATGACAGAGGCAGCTAACGACTTTGGACCAGGGACACCTTATGGTAAGTCAGCCTGATAAAACCCCACAGATTCTCTCTTCCCAAGAGGTTCCCCTGCTACTGGTTTGGGTCAAGATTTTTGCAGTTTGCCTCCTGCAAGTGTACAGGATGACTTGTCCCACACAGCCACCTATCTTAGCAGTGTCAGAGCTGATGCCAGAGAAGGGTCTCTGACACAGTAGCAAATGGCCCACCTTGACAGAAAGATAGTCGTAGTCTGCAGCAAAGCATCATCTATGCAGGCTCCCTAAAATAGGGCTCAAGTCTAGCAGCCTAGAGAAGAAACAGATGCTGATTCACATTAGCTAACAGAACAAGGTGCAGAAAGCTTTTTGCTATGTCTATGGCTCTCTAAAATGTGCATGAACAGAGAGTTAAACTGGATGATTTGTCCAACTTGACTTCCTACAGAAGTTTCTAGTTCTACTGAGAGAACAGGAACAAAACTATCCTTTTAGTATGTCCTGCAAGAAGAGAGAGGAAATCTCTCTCCAGCTGTCAGAGAGTAGAAAAGCAGACTTGTGAATGCTGGTGCTTGGCAACAGGCCTCAAGAGTTCCCTTCCTAATCATAGAGAGCATTTTTCTTCCCCTAAAACCTAAGTTTCCCCTTCCCTTGGGGAACTTGGGGCTTCTTTAAGCAATAGACCAAGGCAGAAACACTGCCTTAAATTCCAGCTGCCCTTGCCTCTCCTCTGCTGTGAGCTTTGTTACTGTTCTCTGAAATCAATAATTGTTCAATAGAGAGTCCTGTTGCAGGCAGAACTGCTGTAACTGCATCTATAGCTAACACTGCCTCAGCTGGATCCTAATCAACACTTTTTCCTGCTCTGATGGTTTTTAGTTTGCTGCTTTTCTGTGCCTCTGTTCCAGGCCTGAGATTTAAAGATAAAAACTGCACACACAGGACACAAAGTTCATTCTGCCCAAGTCTCTGGGCTGTCATGTGTTTCTGGCAGGTGTACTAGCAAAAAAATAGCAATAGAGTAAGTGCCTCAACAGACAGATAAGATCAAAGCTGCTCTGGGAGCAGTTAAAGGTAGATTGTACATAGGACTATGAAGCTGTCATGGTAGGGGCACAGTCATCTTGTTCAGGCATGGTGAACTGCACCTTCTGTCACACAAAACTGGGGCCTATTAATCCTGAGGGAGTTGGCTGAAGCCAACACAATGCTAATTGGCTTCTCCTGGAGTTGAAAGTTTGCATCATTGCAGGGAAGACCTTGATAAAAGTTGGAGAGACCCAGAGGCGCTTGGGCGCAGCAGAACGGGACTTCATCCACTCTGCCTCCCTCAACTTCCTGACTCCACTGCGCAACTTCCTGGAGGGCGATTGGCGAACTATTTCTGTAAGTAAAAGGGCAAGAAAGGGAGCTCAGCAGATTACCGCATACAAGGAGGGTGGGTGCAAAGGGAAACAGCAAATTTTAGATAATACTTTGTCCCTTCGCTCCCCAACAGTCCCTAAGCAACCTGTTCTGATCCCCTCTTCTGTCCCTTTCAGAAAGAGCGGAGGATCCTGCAGAACCGCCGCCTGGATCTGGATGCCTGCAAAGCCAGGCTGAAGAAAGCCAAAGCTGCCGAGGCAAAAGCAGCGGTAATTTCTACCCTTATCCCTCTCTCTGTCCTTCTAGCCCTGGGGTTTTGCTCATATCAGCAATGCAACGTGTTCTCAGGACCACAGTCAGGTTGCACTACTCAATCCTGGCTCTGGCAGGCACAGGTGGGGGTTCCTGCAAGGCTGGAAGAGGTATCAGCCTGAGGTATAAGGGAACTGGCTACAGGAGCCTTATGTCCTCCCATCAGGTAGTTGTTTCAACAAGTTAATTCTGAGCTGCCAGAGTCGGGACCCTCTCACTTGACAAGCTTCTGCCTTCTGACAGTGGCTTCTGGCTGCTCAGGTTCTGGCTGGGTCACTTGTGCTAGTATCTAAAAGACTTCATCTTCTGAGGACTTCCTTGGAGACTCCAAGGGAGATTTTAAGTAAGTCAAAAGAGAGCTGAGCTGGACCGTGTGCAAGAGGAAAGCATGCTGGGCCTTTGCATGAGTCACAGAATTTCAAACTAGTTACGATTCTGCCAGCTCAGCCTCCCCTATGCAGGATTGCTGGGGGAACATGTGAGTGGTGACCAAAGTCAAACCGGCTACCAAGAAGCTGTTCTTCCAGCTTCTCTCCAATGACTTAATTCATGGTGTTGTCTAGTTTAGAGACTGGTCTTGCCCTCTGGGCCTTGGGAAACTAACAGCTGGTAAAACTAGCAAAACTCTCAGGTCACTGTGGAGCAGAAGGACAGACAAGTTGGCCAGTATCCCCCTGAGCTGTGGGCACACTGTGGGCTGCACAGCGTGCATCTGAGGCAGCTGACAAGATCTCTCAGCTTGGTGATCCTCCCTGGGCCTGAGGTACCCCCTGGAGCTCTGTTCTCTCCAGACAGGGTGGCAGGAGCTGCTGACAGGTACTCATGCGCTGATGGACTCCCTGGAAGGCCTTGATGAAGCAGATTGCTGTCCTGTACTCCCCTGGCTGCTGGCACAAGGACTTGCCAAGTTCTGTTTTAGCCTGGGGAACTCTACTCACAAACACTGCAACTAAAACAAGCAGGAATTCCTGTTGGGTAGTCCCTGGAATGCACAGGGATACCCTCCTGGGAGCCCTGGCAGGAGCCCATTTTCTAGCCATCTGCTTGACTGGGCCTCTGGTCTCGCAGCTGCCTGGATGCCTGGCTCCTTGGGGCCTTTCTTTCTCTCCAGCTCTAACCACACACACCCGATGAGGAAAGGTCATGCTAAGCTCAGCAGCCTTCATCAGCAGGTCTGACAGGCTAACAGCACTCATACCTGTGTGCAAGAAACCCCATCAAGGCTGTGGGTCATCAAAAGCAGAAGAAAAAATAGAAAGTAAAAGTCTCCTCTGAGCAGTCAGGTCTCTCAGATCCAGTGAGGCTAGTTTCAGGAATCCCCAGTTTCCCTCCTAAAGGGGAGGGCTCCCAGGTCTCAAAGGAGGATACCAGCCATTACTTTATCTTAGGCTTAAATCAGAGTGGGAATTCAAACACCTCCCATGCTTCCTTCATTGACCCCTTCCCTCCTTGCCTTGCTTCCTACATGAACTGATCTCAGGGCCCTTCAGCTGCATCTGAAGGGCCAGACGTTTAGGTGAGAAGCCTTCCTGTAGCTGAACAACAACAGGGGAGCCTGAGGCTTTCAGAGTGTTACCGCAAGCTGAGCTGGGATCCACCAGTGCCCCTGTCCCCATACAACCACCTCTTCAAAAGAGAGGCCACTGCAAAAGAACAACCTCAACTGCTGTTGGGGGCACTCAGCACTTACCCAGGCCAGCTTAAAAGCAGCACCCCCAGCCCCAGGGCTGCCTCCCTGACTCTCAGAGGAAAAGGCATGAGTGGAAGCTCCCAGCATGGAGGGGAGAACTGCTGCCCTGGGCACTAGGCACGGTAACGCATGATTGTCCTCCCCGGACCGTGCCTGGAGTCCGGTCGCACCTCCTCTCCAAGCGAGCAGCCCCGGAGTACCGCATCTCTCCCAGCTCACTGGTCTCTTGCCGCTTGTCCCCTGTGTAGTGCCAATGTGTGTTCCCACAGCTTCTGTCTCATGACCAACCCTCCAAGAGGGCTGCTGCCCAGACCTGTGAGCTGCTACTCAAGTGTCCAGGCTTATGCATTTCCCTTGGACTTTGTGCTTTGTCCTTCCTGTTAATGCTGTTTTGTTTACTAACCTTTTTGTTTTGTTTCTCTGTAATTTGCTCAGTGTGAGGGAGATGTGAGTATTGACTGCGCTAACAGTGCTGTGATTTTTCTTTAACACCTCTCATTGTCTCTCCCCCCATTTTAAGCCAAAAAAAAAAAAAAAAATCCTATCTCCCTTGTCCTGTAGGGGCTGGCCCTGGAGCATGTACTGAATGTGGTCAGGGCTACAGGAGCCTGGGAAAAGTGCCCTGGAAAGACAAGAGTACCTATCAGCTGCCTACAGTCCCTCTGGAGCATGTACTGGGTGTCATCATCACTGCTTGCAAGCAGTGCTCAAGGAAGGCAGGATCTCATGTAAAGAGATGCTCAGGCTCCTCCAGCTGCAGGCAGGAGGAGTTGGGGTAGCAAGTCCCTCTTCTGGCCAGAGACAATGACGGGCAGGTTGTTCTGGTTGTGGTGTTCCCCTGTCTTCCAAGCTCCAGGGCTCTGCCCTTTTTCTCCATTACACCAGTGAAAGTGGGGGGAGGAAGAAGGTCCATTTGACCACTGCTTGCAAATACAACTTTCCCCCCATGCAGAGGAGTGAAAGAGCAGCTTGTCTCCTTCATCCCATGTGCTATGTGACTGTTTGGTCTCCCAGAGACCAGGGAATGGGAGGAGAGGTTTCCAAGTTGCTCCTGATGTTTAAAAACAAAGAAAAAGCTATTTCTGTGAAATATCCCCTTTCTTCATGGGGAGGAATCAAGCCTAGTCATTGTAATGGCCTCAAATCTCTCTGATGTATTTTTTCGCCTATACTCAGGCCTGATTTTTAATAGGAATCACTCCTCCATATTCCTTCCTCCTGCTCACCCCCAAACTCCTAGGGGATTAAGATCTCACCTTGTTGGGGCTGTCTGCTTTTCCACACACTGGTCACTCATTTCAGCAGGCTGCTCAGGGCTGCTGCAGCTCCCAGCAAATCAGGTCAGTTCATTTAAGTAGATCTGGGTAAGCTGCCCAGAGATTAACCAGGGAGAGGAAATGTGGGGCCCCAAGAGGATTACAGAGCAGTAGCTGCAGTTAGGGGTGTATTGGGTGCTGGCCTTGCACCCCAGCTCACTGCAGAATAGAAGCTGAGCACGGCCACACCATGGTCCACTGCACAAATGATAGTCCTGATATAAACTAACAGGTTGGATTGTCACTTCAGGTGACACTAAGGCCAAATGCTGTCCCAGAAGGAGGCCTAAGCTGAGCTTAGCTGAATTAGATCATATTATATCATGGTTAGCAAACCCACACTGCTTGTGGCACTGGACCAGATCATTTTTGTTCCCAGCAAGGAAAAAAAAAATACCTGGAGTGCTGCAGCCTTCCTGTCCCAGGGCAGAGGTTCAGCTATGGAGAAGGTGGCTTGGTGGCTTTTTGACCTCTGGACAGCAAAATGTGCACTCTTTGGACAGCAGATCTGCTTTGGCTAAGCCATGGCCCTTGCTTAAAATGGTAGAACTGAGCCTGGGAGGTAGAAACATGCTCAGAGGTTTCACAAGAGTAAAAAAGGATGTGTCAGTGTCTCCCTTTTGCCTATTTTCTGCCTTTAAGAGGCACTGTGGAAAACCTGCTGTGATGTTAGCAAATATGTCTGTTGAAAGGCCAAGGCTCTGTACAGGGACACTTTTAGGAAGTGGTGGGAAGCAGAGGGAAGGAACATCCTCTCCACTCAGTGGAGCCAGCACGAGATGAGGGAATGGGAAACACATTCAGGACAGTTGGCTGCCTTATCTCCACTCAGACTGCCCACTGCTTGAGCAAATAGCTGTGAGTACAGGCATACTTTCTAACAGCAGAAACATCTGTTCAAGTATGGGGTGGAACTAACGTAGTGCGACTGCATGAGCCAGTCCATCTCTCCTTGCACAAGCCTGGCATCCACCCGGGGGAGTTTCCATGCATCGCTGCCCAACCTGCTTGGAGACTTGCCCCAGGGAAATTGGGCTAAGCTCCCAACACAGACAGGGAAACAGTGGCCCCTTCCTCCATCTGTTGCCCAGCTGACTCCTATGAGCTCTTCTGCATGACTTGTACATGAAACTCTATTCCCCCCACTAGGCTGTGCCTGACTTTCAGGAGACTAGACCTCGTAATTACGTTCTCTCCGCCAGCGCATCAGCGGTAAGACTGCCTCCTCCTAGAAACTGCCTCTCCAACCTCCTCCTGCCCCTCTCTTCACCCAACTTCAATTCCGACCTAGTGCTGTGCTGTTTTCAACATTTTAATGTGACATGGGCTGCCTAGGATTCCTCTGTCTCAACCTTAAGAATGCAGATCCGCCCCAGCACGGGTGCATCGTCAGGGTTCGGCACCTTGGCTTGCTTTCCAGTTTCTCTCCCCACCTCCTTCTCCATTTCCAGGGGGAATATCTCTGGGTTTTATTGCTCATGGAGCAACTGGGAAGAAATCTGCTTGGAAAGGCTTGCCTTTCAGAGTGGTTGCAGCCTTACCACTGGTAACATCACATGTGACTGCCTCATCAGTGTCAGTGCTCGGAAGCCTTGGAGAGTGATCAAGAAAGGAAAAGGTGAAGGGAGTCTCTCTGCCACCCATGGCACCAGTAACCCAGCAGGATGATTATACAGGCTTGTCTGTTCTGCAAGGAAAGGTCTATTTTTCTCTCCACTCAGGGCCTAGCCTGCTGGTGCAGCCCGTGGTGGCTGTAACGCAGCCCGCTGTGCAGGGCATGCGCAGCCTGTTGCATCTCTGATGTGCTGCACGGAGTGGTTGTGGTCAAGCAATTAACTTTGTGCTGTGCTCGTGGCTTCCTGTTGCACAACGTCACATTTCTCGTTAAAATGTTGAAAACTGATCCTCTTGCTTCCTAAATAGCATCCAGAACAACACTGATGCCTGCTGATAGAACCACCGTGGGGCAGAAGGGCTGGGGAGAGGAATCTAGAGATGTGACAAAGGACAGTCCCAGCCTACTCGCAACCCAAAACTCTCACAGTAGCAAGTTGTCTTTGGTTAATGGGCCTCATCCCATTCGGAGAAAGACAAGTCTGGGCTGACAGCATCAGTGTTAGTTCCCAGGGGCACCTGTCCTGACCTTCTTGGAGAATGATACTGGGATCAGAAGTAGCTTTGCACACACAAAAAAAAATAATAGAGAAAGAAAAAGCACACTCCAAGTGACTGGCTGGGTAAAAAGGCTCCTTAGAAAGAAGCCTTTGCTGGGGATGCTGCAGCAGTTGCTCAGTCTCCATCTCTTCTAGTACAGCAGTTAATCACCCTGTGGCTCTGCTTTCCCTGCTGGAAAGATGTCTATTCCAAGGACAGCAGAGATATTGCAGTAATGGACTAAAGCTAAGCTTGAGAAAGAGGGAAGAAAAACTAGGCTCTCCTTGCCTCTGAATAGCTCCAGATAGAGCAGTGTAGCCTGCTGCTCCCTCGAGTCTTTCTAAAAGGGACTTGAAAACAGCCATGAGTAACATGCAGCACCTTACAGAGTGTCCAAGTGCTCACTTGAGCTTTCAAATGTCTAGTGGCCACCTAAATATCAGTTAGATACCTAAATATCTAACTGCAAGCTTGTCTACTGTATTAGAGAGATGTTCTAGGAAACAGGTGCCAAATCAGTAACATGACACAGGAAATGGATTTTTTTTTTTTTTAAGCCTATGCACGTCCACCCTGGTAAATCTCTGCCCAGTCTTTAGATCCCTGCTAGGAAAGCTCTAACAGCAACACTGATCAGGGTCAGCAAACCTCAAGCAGGGTCCTAGGTAAGAAGCCAGCAGTGACCTTGATCACTTACTGGTTGCAGTACCTCTATCAGGAGCCCTTCTGGCAAACAATCTAGCCAGTGATAGTCCTTGTGGCTTCCAGAACTACCTCCCTTAGAGGCAGTGGTCAAAGTGCCTCCTTGGACCCAGTCTGCACAAGCAAGGGTGACTGATGCTAAATTTGTATCTAACTAGTGAAAAACAGACTGCTCCCCAGCTCTGTGCTGGCAGGGCTACTTTGCAACAAGCTCTCTAATCCCAGCACTCATGCCCAAGGGCCGGGCACTGCAGCAGGGTAGGAGCTCTTCATGCTGTTGCTCTGCTTTTCTTGCAGGCCAGAGTCCCCTGTGCTATTTGGCTGTCAGTACACACAGGTTGCAGAGCAGTGGTTGCTGCTAACCTGGCTTTTGAGCTCTGAGCCCTTCGGGAGGGAGGGATTGCTTATGTCCAGGTAACAATTTTGTCTTGCAGGTGAGCAAACTGGTCAGCTGTTTCCTGGCCCCTGTCCTCTAAACACTGGGCAGGGCCAGATGAGCTCAGATTTCAATTCTAAATTTATCTTGACTTTTGGAGAGGTGGATAACAAGGCTTAATTTTTGCCTTCTGTAATGTGAAGGCTTAGAAGTGGGTACACCTGGAGTCAAGGAGGGGTCTTGTCTCAGCCCACTTGTGTAGGATCTGGAGGCTGAGGAGCCACTTCTCCTCTCTCCCACACTGACCTTTTGTTGCTGTGTAAGAGGGTATATGTGGGCTGCACACACCTAAGTATTCCTTTCCCTCAGACCCTGCCCCTTGCCATGCTCTAAATTCCTAGGAATGATTCCAAGGAAAGCATATTGAGTACTTTAAAGAGGGTTCCTCTGGCTTAAGATGAGGCCTGGGGTGGAAGAAGACAGAAAAAAGAAGGCAGGTCATGGCCCTGTTTGGTTTCTTGAGCTTTCTGAAGGGCTTCTGACTAGAGCCACACTGCCCTGACCTAGGGAAAGGTCTGGGCAAAGCAGAACTGCCTGAAAGCACCACAAGGACGGAGGCAGAGAACATCTCAGGAAGACCAACAGAGGTAGAATAAATCAGTGCTTCAAGGATTAGATGAGCCCAAAGCAGCCCAAGCACTATATTCAGAGCTTAAGTAGAAAGACCTTTAGCCAGGGTGAAAGAGTTTCTTTGTTGCCCCTAAAATAAGCCCACATTGCAGTTTTAGCATAAGGCTACCAAATACCTTGCACAAGAGCAGCAGCTCAGGCTAGGACCTGCTTCTGAGCTACCTGGAAGGATCTTCCCACCATCTGCCTTCTGTGGGAAGGGCTCTTCTACTGAGAGGGGAAAAGCAGTCGCACCAGCGAGCACAGCTAGAATTGTCCAGATGTTATTTAATCCAATTCCTTACAATAACAAAACATCCCTCTGCAAGTTAGAAATTATCTAGCCCCAGTGCAAAGCTACCTTAGCACTGCCCCAGGGCAGCTGGCTAGATTAGACAAGAGCTGGCCACAGGAACTCCACGTGGCTAAGCAAGAGGTGCCGAAGGAGCTACATACCTCAGGAACGGAGCCGCAAGCCAAGGGAGAGGAGCCAAAACAGGACAGGAGGCTGCTGAAGTCTGACACAACCACCCCCTGCTCCAGCCACTCACCAGCACAGGCAGCACCTGCAGATGCTCCTTATATTGCCTGGCGGAAGCTGCTGCTGCACCTGAGGCTGCCACGGCCGCAGCTGGGGCTGCTGGTGGTGAGGGGACCGGCGCGGAGCCCGGCAGGGCGCTGCTGGGCCGGGCGGAGCGTGTTCTCCCACGGACGCGTGTCCAGCACGTGCTCCTCTCCCTGGGCTCGCGGCGGGCGTTAGAATGGGCGTCTAGTCAGGATGGTTTGGGGCTGTAGCCCCTTTCTCCACGCAGGGCGGCACGGAGGGGGGAGAACCACGTGTGATGGCAGAGCTGCTGCGCTGGCTGGTGCTTCTGCAGCCTCGGGCTGTTCCCTGGGGCTCTGCCGGCACAGAGAGGGCAAGAAACGGCTCCCAGGTGTCTGCAGCGCGGGCACAGCTGTGCCGTGGTGAACGTCCTCGACCTGCAAAGGTGACAAAGTGACATCCGAGGGTGGAGCTGAGCGCCCTGGGGAGGCCGTCTCCCCCTGCCCGCCTCATGTGGGGTGCAGTCAGCAGGTCGGTGCTCTCCTGGTTTACCCGCAGTGATTTCCTCTCTTGGGGAGCAGAGATGAGGAGTTGTCTGTTGAGGCAAGGCCAGGCTGAGGACCCTCTGGAAGGATCAATGTGTTTTTCTGCCTCTTCTCTCCCTTTCCCATCGCTGTGCGTGACCTTTTTGTTGTCGATTGTTTCATGTCCTGGAGCCAGATCCCAGCAAGCAGCTGACAGCATCGCTCTGCCCCACATAATCACTCGTGGGTGATGCTGAAAGAGGATAGAAGACCTTTGCAGGGGTAACCCGGTCCAAGGAGCAGCGGCCCATGCCGGTGCGGGGCAGACGTCTCTGCCTTCATGGACAGGGCTGGAAGGAAGCACCCAGGGAGGAAAGCAGGGGGAGAAGCTTGAAGGTGTTTTGCCTGGCTCAAAGGGCATATCTAGCTACATCTTTCATCATCCTGTAGCTAAACATGCTCACTGGGCAGCTGTGGGCGAGCTGGGCTCAGATGCCCCCAACCTGCGCTCCCTGGCGCAGCGGGTGAGCACTGCTGGCCTCTGCCCAGGCTGCGGGAGCACCCGCCGGGCAGGCAGCACCTTCCTGTGGCCTCCGGCAGCCCCTCTGCCTCTCCCCAGGCTTCCAAGAAGGGCAGTTCTTCAACACCAACCTCTGCGGGCCGGTCGGTGACTCCCGGGCAGCTCGTGCTCCCTGCACACCTGCTTCTCAGCCCTCCTCTCCCCGGAGGCCGCTGAAGGCTGGTATTGTGCGGGCGCTGGCAGGGAGCAGAGCTGGAGCGCCGGCTGCAGCCGCGCAGACTTGTTCTCGCGCTGCAAACCCGAGCTAGGGGTGCGGGAATGAGGCGAGGGAGCACCGAGCTGGCAGCTGCTGCTGGGTGAAGGGCTGGCTTGTTCCCGGAGTTGGCCTGCTGCGTCCACGGAGCCTCCTTGCCAGGCGGTGTTAATGCTGAGTGCTTCTCGACGTCTCCAACACTGATCTCCTTTCCTGTTGCTCTGTGGCCCCCACAGCTTTGGAGCGACGAGGTGGAAAAAGTAAGTATCTCGCTGCAAACGGTGCTCAAGCCTGGCCATGCCGGCAGGGCCAGGGGCTCGGGGTGCTGCGAGCCCTCCGTGCGCGTGTGCGCGCACACATGCAGCAGAGCATCAGTGGGAATCGGCTGTTGTCAGCCCCGCTACTGAATCTGAAGGTTCAATCTGCTGCTGACAGCAGGTTGGGAAGAGCCCAGCCCCGGGGCCGCGTGGCTCTTCGCGGTGTGAGGCTTGGCGGGCAGAGCCGGCG
>VZSV01000244.1:490185-526251 GCA_013398735.1 Nothocercus julius | reverse complement strand
GTTCGGCTCCGCGCCCGAGCCCTCCCGGCCGCGTGTGCCTCGCGTTGGCCGCCAGTCGCCCCCGGCCCCGTGCGAGGGGTCCGAGCCAAAGCCCTGAGCAGAGGGCGAGGGGTCTCCCCGTGAGCGGCCGGAGCTGAGGGTGGGAGCAGCCCTGGCCGGAGGGAGGGCGGGTTGGTGCCAGCGCGGGGCGAGCTGCCCTCACCCCTCCGAGCGGCTCCGTGAAGGCCGTGCCACGGAGCTGCTGTAGTCCCCGGAGCGCCGCGGGAGTGCGGCTCTCCATCCACGACGATGGTGAGCTCGGCGGGGACCCCCGGGACCTGCTGCCCCTCGCAGCTCGAAGACCCTCAGCAGGTGCCTGAAGCGCAAGCTGGTTGCCTGTCGCTCCCTGCATGCTGTGCATGGCAACCTACTACTGCCTGAGTCCAAACGCTGCCTGAAAGCAGCCTGGCTGTGTGGGAACCGGCTCACCCTGTGCCTTAGATCCTTCTCCAGTACCTCAAACAAATGGGCTGATGGGTGTTGGCTGTAAGGACGTGAAAGGCTCTGCTGCTCTGCTCCCGGCTGGAGCCAGCGGGCTGCCTGGGCTGCTGGAGAAGGGGCCTCCCCGGCCACCAGCCGCTGCTGCCGTTATGGGGAGGCACATCCCGTAACGCAGAGCTGGCGGAGAGAGGCAGGGGGCCAAATCCCGCGCGGTGGCACAAGGAGCTGGGCCTGCCTGTCGCAAGAGGCCTCAAAGAGCTCTGCCACTGCAGAGGTCTCTGCTCAGTGCAGCAAAAAACCCTCTCTGTGCGTAGTAAGACATTGTAGTGAGGTCTCCTGCTAGAACCCCCACGCCCTGAAATAATCCCTTCCACACAGAGGATGCAAGAAAAATAGATCAGTTGTAGCTTAAAATAGATAGAATCTGATGAGGAGACAGTCAAAGCATTTCTTTGTTCCAGTAGCACGGGAGGAGGCGTCACGGCCGCCGGCAGCTCCTCTAGCTTGTCCAGCCGAGAAGCCTCACGGCTCCTCCAGGGTTACCCTGCTCAGAAACTGCAACGTGGCCCCCCTGAGCCCGTCTGAATTAGCTCCCTGGGGGCGGTTCCAGACCAACCTGCGCCAGGATGGCCAGGGCATTGCTGAGGTGCTCTGTCCCCCAGCGGGAGCCACGCAAGAACCTCTGCACCGAGGCGGCCGCCCGCCAGCGCAGGGGCGGCGGAGCGGGGGACGCAGAGCCCTGACTGCCCTTCCCCGGTAAACTGCAGCTTAACGGGGAGTTTCCAGTTAATGAAGTGCAGTTACTGCTTCAGCAATAGCGCTGGCAGCCGGAGGGAGCAGCTGTGTCCTAAGAGGAAAGTGGCCTGTTCCGCACGGTGCCGGGAGGGATTGATGCGTGCTGGAGAGAGCGGCCTGGTTGCCACCTGCCGAGGGCAGAGCGGGGCCGGGAGCATCCGACCGCTCGGCGGCTGGGGGAGCTTCGCTCTGCGCAGGGTGTCGTGGTGCTGCCGTCCGCTGCCGAGCGAGAGCTGCCCTGTCTGCTTGGTCAGGAGGGTCCCCAGCGTCGGTCTTGCTTTCCGTTCCTGTTGGCGGCTTCATGGCTGCCTTTTAACCATCACTGATTAGCTAAATGCCTTTAGCACAGAGAGAGCCTTAGACTGGCCCTGGGATGGGACGTTCATCCCTGTTGTGCTCTGAATTGAAAAAAAAAAAGAAAAAATGGCAGAAGTGCCAATGCTGGGGAGAGACGTGTGGAAACGTCCACATTCTGTGAGGGTACCGGCGCAGAGGGGCGTTCCGGGGCAGCTGCACAGCAGGGCCCTGCAGCAGCCGGCTCGTGCACGTGCTGCCTGGGACAACTGTGCCGGTGTCCCCCTCTGGAACATTGTCCCCGGTGGTCTCTCAGGAGGGAACAGCTACGATGGGCAGCGCTGGCTGTGCGGGCCTAGGTGGACTCCTGTGGCCGACAGTGCCGGCTCAGGTGGTGGCTCGGGCCCGGCTTCCTCCTCCCTCAGGAATGGTAAAGCCTCTTCATGCTCTGGTTGCGCAAGGGCAGGAGCTTCTGAGCTTGATGCATCTCTCTTCAGCTGCCATTCCATGAACAGCAGTGACCACATGCGGGCCCAAGGAGTTGAAATGCAGCCAGAGAGCCTTGGGATCCCACGCCAGCGTGTCCTGTGGCTCTCGTTCAGTATTACAGGTGCATGCGGATCCTCCTGAGCCAACCACGCACTTGCCTCGGTGCCCAAAAGGGGGACCGGAGGGAAGGGGAGGGGGATGTTGCTGGGAGAGGCAGCAGGGGGTTCCTGCCTCGAGCCGCCCTGAGCCCCCGTCCCGTCTCTTGCAGGCCGAGCACGAGCTGCGGCTCACGCAGAGCGAGTTCGATCGGCAGGCGGAGGTGACGCGCCTGCTGCTGGAGGGCATCAACAGCACGCACGTGAGTGTGCCGGGCGCCCGGCGCGGGCTGCGCGCGCCGCCCCCGGCCCCTTGCTAGAAGGACGCCAAGAAGATGGTGAGACCCGTGCTGGGAGCGGGGTAGAAGAGCTTCTAAATTTGCGTTACAACCTTCTCATATACTCTGGTAGCTCAAAGAGAAAGCACAGAGGCGGGCACGAGCAGGGCAGGCACGATGCCAGCTGTCCTGCAGCCCTCGCAGCATTTCCGAGCTAGAAGAACCTTGTTCTTCCCTCGCGAGAGCTGTGGACTAGCCCCGCGAGTGTTACCGGAGCAGCAGGAGAAGCCTCCTGTCTCGGGTCACCCGAGGCTACGCAGCATCCCCAGACTTGATAAATGAGTGTGTTCACACCAACATACTTAATGTTGGCTTGCCTACATTAAGTAATAAATAATGTATTTAAATACTAAATACTTAATGTATTTAAATACTAAATACTGGCCTGCCTGAGTCTGCTTCCCCTGTGGGGAGGCAGTGGCTGCAGGAAGAGGGTTCCGGTGCCCCAGCTCCCAGACTCGCACACCAGCTAACAGCCCTTCTGCTTCCAGGTGAATCATCTTCGCTGTCTCCATGAGTTTGTGGAGTCTCAAACCAACTACTATGCTCAGTGTTACCAGTCCATGCTGGACCTGCAGAAGCAACTGGGCAGGTGAGACAAGGCAGTGCTCTTACTTCCCTAAGGGTTCGTTCTCATCCACTTCTATTAGTTCAGACCTATCCCCATCCCTTGAAAGTCCTGGCCAAGCTCTGCTGAGAGCTCCTGAGCTTAGGGAAGGGTGACCAATCCTTTCACTGTTGCTTTTAGAGCTGCAGGATTCATCTGGTTTTGATGTGTCTGTCCATTTAAACACATGAAGGCAAGACAGCCAGATCATTCTTCCTCTAAATTAAATCAGGTTGAAAACAAATTCCTGCTGCCAAGCAGCAAGTCTGGGTGATCAGTGGCAGCAGTAACGGGTGCTGTGCCCGGGCTGCGCATCTCACCGGGGCGGGTAGAGCTGGGCTGTCTGCTCCCCAGCTGCCTCAACGTGGCATTCGTCCCTATTACCTTTTGGTGATCGCTCACTGCTCCTCTTGCTTTTCTTTCCATGCTTGCAGTTCCAAAGGAGAAATGTAAGTAGGATGTCGCACAGAACGGTCCCTAGGAGCCCCCTCGCAGGGCCAGCAGCTCTTGAGGACACGGGACTAGGGCTGCTCCGTGCAGGCTCTGCAGAGGCCAGCAAGGCGTGCAGCTCCACTAGTCCACGAAGGGGACTCTACAGATAAGCAAGACCTGACACTGTCACCATCTCTACTTAGAGCCCACATAGCCTAGGAGCCTCCAAGCACCATGAGCAGCTTAACAGGCAGTGCTGGTCCCTGTCCTAAGGAACTGGCAGGCTAAAGAGATAAGACAGAGCACGGGAGAGCGGAGCCAGGACACACAAGGGACGCAGTAAGAGAGCTGCAGAGCCACAAATAGCAGCCCCTTCCCAGGGCCACGGCCGGCCCCGGGCCGGGCCCACAGCAGCCCCGGATCTGCGGGGGCTCCTTTTAGTGTGGCCTGACTAGGCAACTCACCAGCTGCAATTAGGTGTCAGTCCTGTAGCAGGATACGCAAAGAAGATAAAGCAAATAGTACTTGTTGGATAGTCTCAGGCCCTGAGAAGTCCCTTCCCCGTGTGAAGGGCAGCAGAGACCTGCTGTAACCAGCAGCTGGAACTCTTGGGCATTATCTCCTCTGCAGTGTAGCCCTTTCCTGATCACATTCAGTGTTACTGAACTTTTCTCTTTTCCCCTTCCTTCTCTGCCCTGTGTAAGATTTTCAGGCACATTTGTAGGCAACGCAGAATCTACATCTCCTGCAGCTGCTACCTCTCCTCCAGCTGTTGCTGCCGCCACCGTCCCTGCTGTGCCTACCATCCCGGTTGTGCCCACGGTTGTTGGGGTGCCTAATACTGTGGCAGAGGGTGTGCTCAACCCCAATGAAGTCAAACCCCCTGCCAGCGGGACACGCAAGGCCAGAGTCCTTTATGACTATGAAGCAGCTGACAGCAGTGAACTGGCACTCCTTGCAGATGAGGTTGGTAGCTTTTTTTTTTCTTTTAATGGCATATTTATTTCTTCTGGAGTCCAGCTCTGTCCAACTAGCAAAATGCTCTGCTCAGTATCTAGTTTCTTCTTGAGGACTCTCAAACCTAAGTGGCTTATATGCAAGTGAAATGGGACGAGCCACGGGCTAGAGGCCTGATCTAATCACACTGAGAACAAAGACAATTCAGCAACTTCCAAGCTCTTTTGGTGACTAGACTCAGTCTCCGTTCTCGGAAGGGGTCCCATAGTACCATTAAGCCACCCTGTATCAAAGGCCACATTGGGCCACTTCAGAGAATGAAAAGGCAGCGGGAACATCACTGGGCAGACTCCTGTAGATCTTCTGGAGTAGCTAGAAGTAGCTCCAGGGAGACTGCAGGGAAAGGGCCTGCTGAATGAACTTCAGGAATTCACTTACTCTTTTAGTACCCATCGCACTGACTCTCTTGGCTTCATTTGCAGAGTAAGGTCCTGTCTAACACTGTCTTCTCTCCCCAGATGATCACCGTGTACAGCCTGCCAGGCATGGACCCAGACTGGCTCATAGGCGAAAGAGGGAACCAGAAAGGAAAAGTTCCTGTCACTTACTTGGAACTGCTAAGTTAAAATGTCTCCAGGAAGAACGTACAAGCAGAATGCACCCCTCATCTCCTGGCACTTCTAATGCAGATTTCTTCATCAGAGACCATTGCTCTCTTCAGGGTTGACACTCCATTGCTAATCCGGGAATCGTGGGAAGGAAGCGGTAAAACTGTTATGGGAGGGTTTGGGGAAAGGGCTAATGGCACCCAGGATTGAATTCACTACCTAGCAGTGCAGCCTGCTTTGAGGTTAATCTTGGCCATACAAGATTCCTCCATTTCCTTCCTCTGCCCTAGTCTTGTTTATTGCAGTGGCATCCCCAGGGCCAGCAAACTGCCTCCTGCAGCTGCTGCTGGTGGAGCGTGTTACACTTCCCTTGTGTTTGCTGTTGGTTAGTGCCTGTCTCCCCTCCTGTCCTCGTTCGTCAGCAGTAGATTTGCCTGAATCAAATCATCAAGCATTCCAGTGGCAAAGTGCCCCACAATCCCTCTGACATACTCTAACTGTTAAGGAAAGGAAGCTGCAGGTAGGAGCTAAAAGCCCGTTAACCAGAACCGTCTTGCTCGCCTGTGGGGAACATAACGCAGGGCTTTCTGAGAGCCAGGCTTCCTATCAGCCGGGCCCGATGGCTTCAGTGTAGCGCTGAGCTGGGAGGCTGGATGGACTTGATTGAGAAGACCAACCAAAAAACATAGGGCCTGTATGTCAAGAATGAAACCTCCGTGAAAGGGACCATGCATCTTGCTTGCATTTCCTCTGAGAAACTGCTCTTGGACTGCAAACTGTTTACAAGCCTTTTTACAAGCTTTGCTCCCTGTGTTAATTGTCCAGACTCTTCTTTCAGCGTGTTTGTTCCAGGCTTATGTTTTAGCCTGACTTTATTTTCCCCCTAGATCACTGATTTCACTAATACTTTCTCCTCCCATCTCAGCAGTGAACAGACCTGGTGCATTCTAGTACAGGACGGGGTAGCCCCACCTGCTCTTGTATCTCCACCAAAAAGCCATCCTGGGTGGCAACTACGAGTCTGCTTTTCCCAGCCTCTTCCCGCTAAACAATCCGGGCTGCCCTTGGCATTTGTGGTGACTCAGCTCCGGCGGGGAGCACTTGGGTGGTTTTGCCTTTTAATCCTATTAGGAGTTTCTGGGCTCAGTAGAGGACTCCAACTGCTGCATCACTAGTTTTCAGCTCAAGCTGGGTTCAAGAAACACCCACCGGCACCCAGGTCTCCGTTCACTGCCCTCCTCGCGGCGTGTCAGACACTACCTTTGCTTGTTTAATGATCTTTTGCACTTTTCCCCATGGTATTGTGACCACTCTAATGTAACAGGGCACAGAGCACCTGTGTATGTAGGGCTCATGGTTTTCAGCACTTATTTGCCAATAAACAAATTGCCTGACCTGCTTCGGTGTCCAGGGGGGCTTGGGGCTGCTCTCACTTTCCAGCCGTGTGGCTGCAGTTTGCACTGAGCAGCAGCACCAGCGGGGAGGGAAAGGGGTGCAGGGCAGGGGGGCTGTGCTCTACGGGTGGCCTAGGCTCCAAAGTTGGATAAAAGCCAACAAATTCCTTAATTATTCCTGTCGCAGCTCAAACACTCAGCATGCCTTGAACTTGCTCATGTTTTCCAGTTCCCTTCCCTAATTCTGTGTCTTGGGTGCACTACAGATTGATGAACTTGAAGAAACAACAGCTCCTCCTTAACCTAAAGCAAAAATAGAGCAGCATTATGACTGTTCTGAGAGGCTGGAATTGCTGCTCTGGCTTTAGCAGCCCTTTTTGTTGTTATGGAAACTAGATCTGGTGCTAACTTAATTTTAAAGACTTGTCCCTAGCACTCAGCTTGGAAAGAAGGCATGGAAGGATCGCCTGGGAAGAGAAGCTGTTAAAATGCTCTATAATGCAAGATTAGCTCCCTCTCTTTCTACAGCAAAAACTCAAAGGGAAGGGGAGTTAAATTATGCTACTGTTTTAATTAGTTTTATAACTACCAAGACTACAGCTATCCCAGTTCTGCCCTTTTATAGCTTTACTTCTGCCTCTTCCCCTCCCCTCTTCCAGGACAAGTCTCTCCCTGGGCGCTGCAGCGTTGCTGCTACACATCTCCCTCGTGCATTGCATCAAAAGGGAGAGCAGCTTTAGCAAAACCAGCAGCGGGTTAATGATGCAGCAACTGGTGTCGCTTCCTTCAGAACAGCAAGGAGAAAATTTCTTCCGGCAGTCGCGCTCCCGTCCCTCTGCATCAGAAAGAGCACAAGGAAATCCCAGCGCTACCTTTAACGGAGTCCTGGGAGTACCGGGCTCTGCAGAGGGGTGACCCCCCGTGCTGCCTGGTTTACTTGACCGCTTCCTGGTGAGCCCCTCTTCACTCCAAGCAGCCTCATACCCTTCATACTGCCTGGGAGCTGAGGGCAGACAGGGCAAGAGGTGCAGTTCAGGGGTGAACCGCTGCTGCTTGCAGTGACGGTGCAGCTCTACAACACAAAGCCTCTGCCAGCGTTTGCCGCCTGGCACCTACTGCCCTCTGCCTAGCCTGGCACCGGCAAATCTCACCCTAATACCTCTATTTAACCAAGTATTTGCCCCTAAATTCTCATTCTGTCCATACTTGTTGATGAAGACAAAGCGACTAGCACAATGCATTCAGCTTAGAAGCTGTGACACAGGGGAAATAACTACGAAAGCTCTCAATACCACTAGGTACTACTGAACTTGATGACAAGTGCTGAATTCTGGTTTTATTTCCCATGCCTATGGCTGCCTATCATCAATTTGCTGCCTCTTCTGCACAGTCCTTTAATCTCCATGCTCACATATGTGAGCAGAAAGGGGTAAGTATGCCAGGTAGCCCAGTTACCACAGCCACCTCATGAGCACCATCATCTGAACAACATCAAGCTCATGCCTGACACAACCTCCCTCTCCTTTTGAGCACCTCACCTGAGCTTATGGAAGGCAATCAGGCTCCTCTCCCTTCTTAAGACCAAATTACTCAAGCCAACTAGCTCAAATCTCTCTGAAACCTCCAGGGCAACTAAATCTAGATCGTACAATTGTGCTGGAGTATCTCTAATCACTTAAAATAAAAAACAATGACAATCTCAATGAAACACAATCTAAAGCAACTTTTTTTTTTTTTTTTTTCCCCTCCAATTTAGTCTCTTAAACCATTGCACATAAAAAGGTTCTGACTGGAAAACAATCAGGTGTCTCTTTAGGAAAGAACTGGTAGGGTATGAGCTCACAGCTGCAATGAAATTTGACTTCCTACTTCAGGAAGCCTGTCTAGACTTCAGAGCTCACACTAGGCTTTATTTTAAGCAATAATAGCTGACCTTTCCTTACTCTCTCCATCATCCATTGAACCTTGGAACCTTACAGGGTTTGATGATCAGCTCGAGCACAATGTTGCTTCACTGTAGACAATTCCAAGTCTTCCCTCTTAGCTTGAACCTGCATCATCCCCAGATACTGCAACGTGTATGGTCTCATGCACAAGGCAATCTGTGTTCATGCTCTACACCATGGGGGGCAGAAAAGTCATCCCTGAGGAATATTTTACAGCGATGACAGCTGAAAACCTCCTACAAGTTCCCAAACACGAGAGGAAAATGGAGTGGGTGTCAGAAAGCTGAGAGTATCAACCCTAGATTAGTCACTTTAAACAGTATCTGGATTGTCACTTAAAAGCCAAAACTCAGCATCATTATTAGCTTATACTTAGCCCAGGAGTCTCTGAGTTTTCCACTTGCAAACCCAAACTGCTACACAAAAGATGCAGAGACTGGTACTGGAGACTGCTATGACCACGACAAAACCATGAATCCAGCTGCTGACTATAAAGTTTTTAATATCAGTATAAATAGGGCACAGTTACAAAAAACTGCAAGACTGGAGCAATGGAATTTTGTCTTAAAAATCTTTTGAGTGAGGCCTTGCTCTTCAGAAACACACATAACACACAGACTGCTGGGCAGAGGGGAGGCGAGAGCACACATACACCATCTTGCCTTGAACCATTCAGTACAAAAATAGCAGTAGAAAGATGGTCTCTGAATTGCTGGCTGATCCCTTGGTTGTGCCTTAACTGACTGCTAGGGAGAGGCAGACTGCACCTTGTACTGAGCGCAGAGTTAATGCCCAGAAGAAAGTTTGTCCCTTCTGTCCACCCAGCCACAGCCTCCCCAGCTGAGGTACAAGCTATAAAAATAAAGATTTCCACTGTTCAGCACTTGTACCCAGCCAGGATGCTCTAGCAGGTGGAGCGGGCAGGGTGGGCACATGGGCTGATCAGTTTGAAGAGCTGCGCTCGTATTTCTTTACGTTCGCTGTGCTGCTGGCTCGCAGGAGTTCAAGGGGATCTTGCTGCTGATGTTCCAGCCCAGTTTACAACACCGCCCAGAACAGGCCGCCCTCCCCTTCCCAGTCCTTGTTACGAGCTCTGCCAAGGGTGATGCTTTCTGTGGCGGACACGAATCATTCTGGCGCAGGTCCTGCAAAGGGAGGCACGGCAGGATAGGACCTATCTCTGCACATGCCTGACAAAGGCCTGCACGAGCTGGAACAAGGGCTCCTGCCCCTCGGGACCCAGCTTGGACGCCGACTTTCCCTGGGGAGAGGGGAGGACCCCAGTGGCGGGTGAAGAGGGGCCGCCGCGGCGGAAGTACCGCGACAGGCTGGAGAGCAGCGTACTCTGAAACGAGAAGCAGCCACCGGGTTAGTGTCCTCCAGCGCACGCTCCTCTCCCGGCCCCAGCGAGGTGCCCGTGGCGCAGGGAGAGGAGCAGCGGGTGCAGCCCAGGGGGACCTGAGGCTGTTTACTCATGCAGGGGAATGGGCTGAACTGGGTAGCCGAAGATAAGTGACCTCCCCGTGCCAGGCATTCACACCCAAAAGGCAGGAGGGGTGCAACAAGCTGCTCACCAGCTCAGAGCTGAGCTCCTGCTTCATCCGCTGCTTGTCACGGGGATGCACAGCTGGGTCCCTCAAATACCGAACAGCCTGGGAGATGAGCAGGTAGAAACAGTTTTCCATTGTAAACATGAGCAGAGACCTGTGCGGAGAAATACAAATCAACAGGAGCTGAAGAGATCACCACTGTTCATTTTCATGGTCACATACCCTTAGAAAAACTTTACACACATGGGAGAGTTTAATGTTACTGATCAGATTCTGCTCAAGCAGAGACATCCAAAGCTACAATCCGCAGGGCAGAAATGCCCAGGGGCCAACAAGGAGGTCTGATTTAAATGCACTGGTACATGAACACTCTGTGTCCTCACTGGCTGACTCAGGATGGGATGGCTTCACACAACCTCCCCCCAAAAAATCTTTGCTTGTTTTCCAGAGATTCTGATTGGCTATTTGAGCTCCTTTGTTTAACTCAAGGTGAGAAGCTCAAAGGCCCTAGTAAAACCTCTGAATCTTTATTTTGATCTGAGGAGCACTGGTTTCTGCTCCTCAAACCTGACTAAATAAAGGAGCTGAAAACTTACTTGAGGGTTTTGGTTCCCTCTTGCATATTCAGTCCTGCAGCTTGAGGGAAAGGTTCCTTCTTCTTATCCAGCTTAGCGGGAAAAAGAAAAAAAAAAAGAAAAAAAAAAGAAAAAAGGCATTAGAGGCAAGAGATACAAAAAAAAACAGAGGAAATACTCCCATTCTTCAAACCATCAGTGGAATGGGTGCCCTGACATCATTGCAACTGTTGTACTCTCCCAAATGGAGAAACAGCTAGTACCTCTCCCAACATGTTAAGGGCCACATTAACTGTGGCCAGGAGGGTCCCAAAGGATGGTGCAACATCTGAATCAAAGGCTGGTGTGGTGAAACTCAAAACGAAGAGCACGTTGTACTCAGCAAGGTCCAGTGACTGTGGGGAAAAAAGAGAAGAGAGTGTGACTCCAGAGGCCATGAGTATGCTACTGTCATTAAGAAACGAACACACTGTCCGTATATCACACTTTTTGCATGGAAAATTTGCAGCACTGAGGTCAGTTCCCAAGTCTCAAGCGTACCAATGGAGCAGCAGAGAGTACAGAACTGTACAAGAGTACAAAACTGCTCTGCTCAAGTGGAGGGGAAAACAAGGATGCTTCTTCCAAAGAGCGACACAGTTCCCTTCACACTGAGCAGTGCCTGATTCCTATTGGGACTCCTTATGTCCTGCCTTCCTGCTTTGTGCAGAACACACTGAGACAAACGCAGGGTCGCTCCCTTAAACACTTTACAGTCCCAGAACACTATTTAGGATGCTGAAAACTGCCCCCTTCAGAGAGCAGTACCTCTCCTCTTCTGTACCTGATCAAGGAGGATCTGGCAGACATCAGGGGTAAAATGACGCAGGGCAGCAAGAGATTTGCTGAGGATTTTCAGGAGGCTGTACTGCACTGTGAGCAGCGCCTTCTGCTCTGCCGCCTCCGACTCGGGGCTGGGATGTTTGCAGGAGGCTTGGGGGTTCCGCTGCACTCGTGGAGTCACGCTTGATGGAAGGGAGTCACCGTTTTTTGTCTGTAAAGAATGGAAAAAAGGAGAGAGACTTGAATACAGACATCACTGCTTTGTATGAAAGCAAATGCTTTCAGGAAAAAAGGTTACTAGCAAAAGGAATGAGGAAGTAAGGCACCTAAACTTTTTGAGCTGCTAGAAGCATGAGAATTCAGCATTAGTGCACATCAGGGGAAGCACTGCATTGCAGGGAAGCAGCTGCAGAGGCTGCCATTCCACATTTTGGGAAAGGATCCTCTAACCAGCCTTAGCCAGGCTGGAATGGCACACAACACCACATCTGCACCTCACACCCACCTAAGGATTCCCCAAGAGCTGTATCGCTTAACCAAATTAAATCAAACTGACACCAGGTCAACAACATGTCTTAATTCATGGGAAATGAGACCCCAGGGAACTACAGCAACAGGGCGTTCTCACTGCACCACAGGCAGCTCTAAAATGATAACGTCCCTCTTCAAGTAAAGGCTGCTGTTTCTGTAGGATCAGCCTACAGTCTAGAGTTTTTAGAGTCTAGCCTAATTCTTTGTAAGCTTTTGCTGTGGAGAGGTGCAAGTCCTAACTATTAAACTTCCAGTTTGCTGAATGTCAGCATTCACCACTGGGAACAGAGCCTGGATATTAAGTGTATTTGCCTTTTAACATGGGTGTGGTTTAATGCCCCCATTCTCACCTGTAAATAGTGCTGGAGCATTTTGCGACTATGCAGGAGGGAGGTGCAGGCCTGACACAGGTAACACAGATTCACCTAAAATACACAGGGTAAGGAAGAAATAATCTTGTAAAATATCAAATCCCATCCACATATTCAAGCAATCATTCCATGCATCAATCTAACAAGACTAGATTATACCACTGTTGAAACCAAAGTTCCATTTGGAGGAGCTAGAAAATCCACTTAAACAGAACCTCTCTGCTCCCCAGTATTTTCTTGGAGGCATCTGGCACTGAGGACTGAGAGGAAGACATTGAATCCCCTGTTACATTTCCAAACAACCGTATCTCTGTCCCCAACAACCACCTTTCCTAACTCAATCAGACAATGTAGAGGACTTCCTTTTACAGAAGAAATTTATTTAAATGGGCTGCAGCAATAGTTCCTATTAAAAGCGCAGTAATAAAAAGACCAGGTAGCATCATTTTGTCTTAAGCACATACAACTCCCTGCACTCCAAGGCAGTATGTTACTCAGAGCAGTATCCCGATTCCTACCTGTGTATCCCTCATAAGCTGTGGTAGATGAAAATGCCATTCTTTTGTGAAATTTGAGAGCTGGAGAATGAAGCCAACAGTGTGATCAGCCTCTTCCAGGCAGGCCAGGCTCTGTACTGTCCGTACTGCATTCAGGCACTGTGGAAGGAGAAAGAATCAGAGCACTGACAGTTAAAGCACACAACACCTCTTCCCCTCTCTAGAAACAAAAGCTGAAAACGCATAAATTTGACCTTAGCACAAAAAAACATTCTGACAAAATGAAAGCAGCTGGACAGCACAAGGGTTCTCAACTCCTGGCACACCACGTTCTTAGTCAGGGATCGATGCACTTCACAGAGCTGCCATTGGTCCATAGGGCACCCTTACATACAGCGCCTACCTGCACACCCAACTTCACCAGGTGCACAGACACAGCTCAGTCAATCCATAGGGTCAATCCAGCTCTGCAGGACAGGAATGCCTGCCCAGCCACGTGGGGACTGAACCCTGAGCACAACATTTTCATTACCTCAGTAAGTCTGAACTGAGACCATTGCTATGAACAGGTTTTTTTTTTTTTTTTTTCAAAGCAGATGGTCACAAACTAAGTTCCCAGCAAACTGTCCCTTTTGTTAACATGTTGAGTAGGTGCATTAAGCAGCTGTAGCAAAAGTTGCAATCCTGAGAGTAATAAGGATGTACAAATGTTGAGCATCCATGCTCCAAAAAGCATCTTAGCAGTTACCCCTGCCTGACTTCATGGCTTGTATGATATTCTCCTTCTCTATTTAATTATCTCCTATAAAGTTTTCTGAGACTGTGTCTTTTCAATGTTTCTGTAATTTCTGACATGGTTCCGCAGCTATGGTAACACAGAAGCCAACTGAACCGCCTCAGAGGAAGTACTTGACATACCTGAAGAATCCTCTCTTGATGGACACCCACAAAGTCCAAGGCTTCTGTCAGAAAGTTGTATCTAAGTGTCTTAAGAAGACGCTCCATCAATGACATGGAGAGACGATAGACCCCAGGCCAAGAAGGGGCATCCAGAGATTTTCGCGATGAAGCAGATGTCTGAACAGACCAGATAAAAACAAAACAAAACAGATGACTTATTTTCACTGCTGCTCAGTGAGACACAGGCCACAAACCTTCCAAAACATTATGGAAGTGCCCAGACTCTAGAGGCAGATGCTGCTGCCCTGCCAGGCCCTGCAGGCTCCTCTCCAAGGACAGCCAGGAAAGACGGGCAGGGCAGAGCTCTCCTAGGGCGCTCCCATCAGAAGCGGCAGCACCCACCTGAATGGCTCCATTAGTGCTAAGCTGGTACACACTCAAGAGGGGCAGGCAGACACTCTGTGTGACACCAGCTCCAGCCACCGCTGCGGCCCCCTGCAAGACACAGAACAAATTACTGTTGAAATCTGCATGTCCTTCCTCTCTCAGACCAATGAGACTCCTCTTGCATTAGATATTTCTGCCCTTTGCATTGCCACCCTTCTTTCAGCCACACGCACTTCTTATATTCTGTTCAAAAACATAGCGTCAAGAAAAGCAACACTGTTCTTACTGCACACACTAATCTGCATAACTGTACCATGACCCCATTTCCATATCACCTGGTCTGGTATATAACTAATCTTCAAAAAGGTCTGGCTTTGGAAGGCCCCTGCTTTCTCCTTAAATCCTACACAAAGCTGAATTGGCAACAGACAAGTGATGCTTTACTGCAACTAATGAGAAAGCAGGTTCTAACATTCTGCTGTTTTAGCTGGGACAGGGGGAGGTTAATTTGTATTGCAGGAGAAGATACCGGGGGAAAATGTTTATTCTAAGTTACAGGTCTCCTCTGGCTGGCTGAGTTCTTCTATCTGAGACATCCATTAGCAGGAAGAACAGAAAAAAACAGGCAGACATCCACACAAGACCTACTGCTTGCCAGCCTCTAGAGAAATCTTTTATCTAAAAATCACTGTTCAGCTTCATAGCAGACAATATAATGAGACGTATGGCTCCTATTTAAGACACACAGCTATATGCTCTCGTTTCTCGGCATCTCTCACCTGTTGCGTCCTTGCCAAGGTCAGCAGTAAATGCAATGAGGCCTCTGTGAAGTGCAGGTTTTGTTTAACTCTCAAGCTGATCTCCAGGGCAGCAAAGATAGTAGGAAGCACAGGGACTTTCCTGGTTATCTGTAACCAGTAGTCCCCATCTTCATCAACTTCACAGAGTTCTTTGGCCAGGTGCAGACCCAGAACACATACCTAGAACAACAGGAAAGGAGGAGAACATAGTATAGGTTTTTCATGTATACCAAGAAAAAAAAAAAAATCTTATTAACACAATCTAAAGTGCAATCATTCTCAAGCGTTCTCAATTAGTGACACAGCTGAAAAGCTGCCATAGGCTGAAAAGACATGAAGTAATTTTGAGGCAGAAACTCCTGAAGTTTTCTTTGAAGGTAGCAGGTTGTAAGGGAGAATTTTTCCAAACATACAAAGAGTGCTTTTTTAGAGGAAAAGAAAAACAGCAATAAAGCAGATGACAGGTCCTTTACCCCATCACGCTGGTCCTTGTGTTTAAGTCGGGAGGCATCATCTGTTTCCATGCTGTCCTTATCATCTGCAGCATCTCCAGAGGTCAGGCTGTTCCGAGTCTGATCGAAAAGCGCAATGACCTCATCCTGGAGTGTTCCACACACACTGAGCACCAGCTGGGAGTACTGTGGGATCTCATTCACTGTGACACAGAACAGCAAACAGTTAACAAAATCCTTGGACTTAGGCTTCCAGTATAACTGATATCATCGCTGCGGGCCACATTTCTTAGTATTTATTCTGTTTTCATTTTAAAACTTAAAAAACAGAGTGTAAGGAACTGAGACTACGTTACATGCTTAAGCTTAGCAAGACATAAGAAGAGATTAGATGGCCATCTGACCATAAGAATATGTCTTTTCCCTAAGAAGTTGTACAAAGCCATGACATTTCACAGCACTAATCAGATGCTATTATGAGGAGATTATTCCATTAACTGCTCACTACAACATTTCCTACATATTTCTCCAGATTGCTGGTACACAGCATGAGTGCAGACGATGTTCCAAGACTTCTTATATTAAATTCTCATCAAAAACATAAATTGAACCTTCTTTTCCCAGTATTACTGCATACTTAAATTCACTAGCAAACAAAAACATTTGCAGAATTAAAACTCCCAATTTTCTATTTTAATTATTTTCCAAAACAGATGGGTTTGCAGAACCCAAGCATAAGGACTACACAGAAAGGAAAGACGGTATCTACCTCTCAACAGTACAATTGCCTTTATCTCTGTGTCGCACTGCACCTAATCCAGATACCAGTGACATTCTTCAAGTACTACTGTAACGTAAAATATCCTACCAGTGACTGAAGTAATGATTGGACTGTTTTCTGCAGTTTGTAACAAAATGTATCCCCAAAAGATTTCCCTACATTAGATCACTCATTATGTCTCACAAATGATTTGTTTCAGAATATAAAAAGCTGTACACTCAGCTCTGAGATGACATTACTTGGGTGTCTCTCCCATACATGATGAACTATTTTCACAAACATGTAGGAACTTAAACAGCTCTCAGATCTCTATCTCCTTCCCTACTGAACTGATCAAACACTGGGGTTATTGCTGGAAAAAGACAGGAGAAGGGACAGACAGACACACACTGTGAATGACAAAAGCTTCTGAAATGAGCTAAAGCAAGTAAGAAGAAAAGCAGAAGTTGCACAGACTGGTGACCACATTCAGCATCCTGCACTACAACTAACACCACACACATTTTTATCTTGGACACAATAGCAATAAGAGTGTATTCAGCTGTGGCAGCTCTGCTCTTGATACTCCTACACCACCTCACCTTTCATCTCCTTCATTTGCAACACAGTGATGAGAGCTGAGAATACTTTCGCTTTGGTCTTCTCCATCATCTGCTGATCTGCCTGTAGTATTCCCTCCAGAATCTGCGTCAAGGAGTTTATGATTTTATCCACAGAACCCAACTCGCTGACAATAAAAAGGGAGAGCTCTTCAGATTAGACAAGATCCCTCAATAAATATACTGGCTTGACTGAACTGTGTGGATCATAGGTTGTATGATCCACACAAATAAAAGCAGTTCTTCCAGGTAAACTTTAAGTCATCAACTGGATCTCATTAAGGACATTCCACAATAGAGCAAGAACACAAGACTATCAAAAAAGCCTCTTTGATACACCTGGAAGCAGGAAGCCAAACCAGAAATATATTGTTTGACAAGAGATTTCATCTACAAAGCATTAATATGGCCACCCCAAAGAGAATCCCCTAATAAAGCATCAGTTTTCAGTTTCCTCCACAAATTACTTCGGGAATCTCACTAGAGCAGAACACATGAACACAACCTCCCAAGTTTTTACATTTAGCTGTGACTAATAATGATCCAAACAAAACACCTACCTCTTCCACTGTTTGAGCAGGATCAGAAGAAGAGTACATAGCATGGATCCCAGCTGCAGACACGACACTGACATGGGAACCAGAAGCTAAGAAAAGATACCCCAAGAGTCATAGTTGTGGCAGTCACAGGTTAAGACTCAAACACCCCAAACACCACCTCCAAATGACCAGGTTTGCTTTTCAACAAGTAGCAGCACCATGGGATCCTGAGTCAGGATCCTCTACAGAGTTGCCCATGAGTTATGAGAATGAAACATAGAAAATAAGGGTAATTCTCTCCCTGATTAATTCAGGGAGAGAAACTTAGATTCACTTGATTTCAGAGAATTTAAATGAAGTGTGATGCATGCAGCTGCAGAAATGGAACTCCTCTTAGTACAAAGGACATGAGCAATTGATGATTGGGATGTTTAAGAACTGAGAAGTACTAGCACCTACCAAAACCTTGGTCCCATTTAGTACATCCAGAAACAATTGCTGGTGGACTGCAGAATCAGTCAGATGCATTATATCTGCCTAGGATGCACAAACATGGAGATGAGCTTAAACAAATATAACAAATGAAGCAATTCTTCAAAGAAGCATTATATTAACAGTTGACAAAAAGTTAACAATAACTGACTTTCCTCATAGTGCATCTCTATCGCATTTGACTCAGCAAAATCTTCTTGGCATCAGACAATTACTTAAAATTCCTATAAAAATTGTTTACCTCCTCCCTCCTTTGCTCAGACAGGCAACATGCTCAGTTTGATCAGACAACAAAACACCACCTACTCTAGCTATTCTTTTGTATAACACTTGTGCCAATTTGTGTTGTAAGTGTATGTATAAAACAACTGAAAAAAAATACACACTGGTTTCTTCATTATGCCATATGTATCTAGCCCTGAAAAACTGACATTACAATATTCAAAAAGTTAATTTCAGATTATGCTGAAAGGTAAGAGGAAAAAAGTACTAAAGTAGCTCTTACATGGCTAGTAGAAATAATCAGCATCATCCGCCAGGCTGAGATCAGCATCTGATACTCTGTCATGGAAGCACAGCTGCTCCCCTCCGTCTCTGCCATGTGGTATGCCAGTAATTTCACATATTCTGACCAATAAGCAAAGCGCTTTTTGGTGGAGAAATTCTTCAGCGTGTCTTTCAGGGACTGATCCAGTGAGCCCCTGACCAAATCAAGAGGAGAAGTAATCTTCATTTATTCTTTAGTCAGAAAATATACTCTCTTCTGAGATTCAGACAGGAAAGTCAATTACACAGCTTGCAGGTGAAGGCTATTCCATAAAATAGACCTGTACAGGGCATCCCACTTTTTGCATCAAATGTGAAGGAAAAAGATGAATCCTGAAGAAAATACATGGATTTTTGTTTGCTTGGTTTTTTAATTTTAAGCAGAGGTTTCAGTTAGTTCTGACTTTTCAGTAAAGCAAATGGCAGTTATGTCTGGGAAAACAACCCAGCTGGGAGAAAACCACTGAAGTGCTATTCACCAGTCACTACAGTAGGTGCATTTAGCTTAGTTCACAGTTAGTTTTAATAAATAATAATTATTTTCATTCTAGAATAAAAGGAAAATACTAATACTAATGTTCCCATCTACAGGCCACAAAGAAGCATTCTTTATGTAACTGATGATTAGAGGAAATTCAAAGGTATGATTACCATCTGTTTAAAAATCAGTGTTTCCCACAGGTTTCCACAGAATCATGTATACCACCAAATCAATGCTTTCAAAGCCTGCATGGTCTCTCAATATTTAAAACACACAGCTTAGATAATTAAAAACAACTGGGATGAAGGAGGGACTATCAAAGACTTACTTGACAACATAGTAGATCTCCAGGCAGATGATTTTCATGATTAAGGCACACGTGTCCAAGACACTGAGCTATAAACAAAATAAATGTAAGATCTGAGTATCTTACTCTGCAAGGTGAATTGAACTCTAATTTATCCCTACCCATCCACGTGAGGCAACTAACATTCCAGTTAGAGAGGCAACAAAAACCTAATGGAGTCTTCTGTGCTACTAATCAGCCAGAGCTATGCCTAGAAAAGCAAAAAAGAGTTTCTTTTGCCAAAAAACACACAAAACATAGTATTGATATGCTACACACGGCATACCTAGTATATCAGCTCCCTGTAAAGAACAAGTCATCACAGATGCTAGGGTCACATTTTTGCTTCATACATTAACAAAGAGCAGAAGGTTTCAAAAATTTGTCTGTGGCTGTATGGCCTATCCCTGCAGTGCCCAAAAGCTTATGCTGCAACTCCTGTCTCCGTTTAAACCAGTTTATTGCATCTCTTTTTAGAAAGATGCAAACAACACAAAACTAAGAAATCCATTCCAAGAAGCACAAAACCGCCTTAATTTTGTTGAGATGCAACTCACCTCTGATGTTTCTGAAGGCGGAGGAAGTGTCCCAAAGAGAGGATTAGTTAAGTTTTCCCAAAACTTTGGCCTAAAAAACATACAAAAGTAGCATCAGTTATCCTTCCCAGGCCACATGCTTAAGCCTCTTGTCTGTCCCAGACATCACAGAAAATATGCTTTAGTTTAACATAAGCTCCTCTAACTCTGTGTAAAAGAAATTGAAATATGTTCACTTCTGAATATGCACATACAGGCTTCTCATTTCCTTCCTCAAGAGACTACCATAGATGTTAAGCACCAAGCCCACATGTTGCACATCTTTAGTAGGACACACAAGGACTATGATGTGATTGTCTCCAAAAACCTGATGAGCTGAAGAAAAACCGTTAGGAGAAAAAAATAGGCAGCAAGGAAGACTGTAGAAAAACGACTCACTTGGTTCTCAGAACTAGCATGGCGCTGTCTCGGCGGTCCTGCCACAGGGCGTGCAGGAAGGCAATGGCAGCCCGATGCAGGAGAGGAGGGCACCAGTACCTCTCCTGTTGTTTGGAATCTATCAGCTCTAAGACAACCTGGAGGCAACTCCACTCCCCTAAGCTGAATTCCTAAATCAAAAGGAAATAAGAGAAGTTACTTCTCCACAGAATTACTATATAGGCACCTCCTAAGTGCCTTGTTGCTCAGTTCTGTTTAAGCAATACTCAACCAAATAAATCCTGAGTGTCTGGTGCAGGCATACTTTTTGTGTACATATATGTAAAACGGAAAGGACTACAAGGAATGTGTAACACTGAGGAGAGAAATAAATAACTACTTCCACAGGGTAGGTAGCTCAAAGACAAGAAAATTAAAAATGATGTATGTTGAGACTTCTCAACCAAGTACCTTCCAGAAGTCTCACCTCAAGAAGACTTTGAACTGCAAAGCACTCAAGATAGAGCATTTGGGAAAACTGATACTGTTCATGTTTCTCAATCTTCAGCTTCTCAATTGACTGTCCAGTGTCAGAGTGTCAGAGTCAAGAAAGTGGGCCAGAGAGATCTTTGGTCTGACCCAATTTAGCCATTCATGTGTTAATTCAGTATCTGCTTTGAGACCCCGGGAAAAGCTTCTCTTTTGTTGTAAGGAAAGGTGAAGCTGTGATAACAGCACACTTATCAACTGTAAGCACATGCTGCATTTACCTTTACATTAGGTGTATCAGGTTATCTGTTAGACTGATGCCATAAGATGGCGATAAACTATTTTAGACTAATTTAGACTAATTAGACTAAAAAAAGTGAGCAGGCATCTGCTATTCTACCTTAGACCCAGCATTGCCATCCTTCACTTCCAAGTTCAGGAATAGTTCGATGAGCCCAGGTTGTGTCTCCACTGCAACTGTGAGGAATTCCAGGATCATGACTTTAATGCGCATGTCCTCGATCTTGCTCTGCAGGCGGGTCAGGAAGGCATCCCGGATGGCAGCAGCATCACTACCAAGGCACGCATAAACCGACATGGGAGCAACCTGCAAAAAGAAAGAAACATCAGAAATGTGATTAATCAAACTCCGCAGAATGCTGCTTCCCTCTGTTACAAGGGTGAATTGCATTTCAAATTGAAACTCCAAAATATGTAATACTGAATCTAGGAATAGAAGTAAGAGGATTCAAAAACAACAGTTATTTTCATTAAGCAGAAAGAAACTTGCAAACTGAACCAAAATGACCTCTTTGGCAATTCTGCACTCTGCCTTATTTCATAAGGAGCATGGCAAAACTGAAAAAAGATTTCAGTTCATGAGGCCTTCAATAGATTTGTATTACGTATCCTGACAAATGCACCTGAAGAAATTATCCTGAAAGAGTTTCAATGACAGAATTAGTCAGAAGTGGAAAAGCAAAAAAGCACCGGAGTAAGCTTTATATTACCGTAGCCAGTCGTTTGAGCAATTGGATGGCCAGGCGTGGAAGTGCAGGATCATGTTTGTGATAGATATATTTGGCCAAGACAGCAATAAGATTGTTTCCATGAGCACCTGAAGAAAGCACAATTAAAATCAAAGAGGAGAACCTGAAATAAGATGCAATTATTTACCAATTATTTCAATAGTAGAAGGTGAAAATTAGCCCAGTCTTCCAAAATAACAAGACATGGGGCCAGTCAGGGATACTAATGGCAACTGGTTTATTAAATGCTTCATCCTGTCTCATCAGAAAGCTGCAAAATGAAGCCATGTTTGTTTAACACTTCAGAAGCTGTCTTAGAGGAAAAAAATGCCCTAGAGAAGGGAGAAAGGGCTTTCACCCATCACCAGAGAGCACTTTTTGGAACCTTCAAATGCCAAATACATTTGTAAAGAAACATATTTTGATTATCTGCATATAACAGAACAGCACAGCTTCCTGGAAATACCTACCATGCTGAGTAAGTGCCTGTTCCAAAGGTGACACCACGCTAGAGGGGGGTTTCAGCCGGATGACATTATTGGTGACTGAGAATGCCAGCTTGACTGTTTGTATTAGCAGTTGACCTTGGCCTTGTGACTCATCACTGTTTCCACAAGAAACCAAAATAGGTAACGGAGTTGACAACTGACATTTATTATTTGCACAACATTCAAAGAAAAAAAAAGAGACAAAAAAAAATCTATATGCTGTCAGGCAGGGGTCACAACGCATCTCTACTCAGTCTCTCGTATCACCACATAACAGCTGTTGAAATACAAATTCCCCAAATACATACAAGATATTCCTAGCCAGACCTGAGTTTTCAGTGTCAGATAACAAAAAAGAAAAAATCTGACAGCCTATTGTCACTTTCTTTTTCTTCTTTCAGATACAGAGACTTTAAATCTGTTAGAATAGAGGTAGAAACATTTCCAGAACCAATCTCTCAGAAATTACAATGTTTCCAAACAGGATGAAGGGATTAAACTGCTCTGAGTCTGGTATTTTCATTAAGATTTTCCGTATCAGATAAACATAACTAGAGAAAAAGCCAACAACAACAACAACAACAACAAAAAAGGTTTTTCAAATAGATCTCACTTTCCTCTTAATAAATCTGGATTTGCTTCCAATCTTTTGTTGAGAAAGAGCAAAAATTACGGTAATTCCCAGAAACCAACCACTGGCAAGTTTTGCTGTGTCTGTGTGTTGAGTAAGGTTGGTTAGGAAGAGAGAGCAGAGGAAAGGGGGGGGGATTCAACCACAGCTAAAGCAAAAGTTTCAAGTCTCAGTGAGAATCACAAGGAAACTAACACTCTTAGTAGAAAAGCCAAATACAGGGTTCGTCCCCAAAACATAGGGCAGTTTCCTTTGGCTATCTGCTCTGTTGATGCCCAGCTAAGACTACTCAAATTAAAGCCACACTTGAAAGTACATTTCAAGCACTATCTGTCACTTCTTTCCTTGGCTCACTGAAGTGATAAACACACAACTCACCTACTAGACTGGGAAGCCATTACCATATCAATAGTGTCCACGCCAATTCCCATGATGTTAATGACCGCTTGCCCTGCTTCAGTGTTGGCCAGACTGAAGATGCACAAGGACTGAAGGCTGGGAGCGTTGCTGTGAGACAAAAATGACACAGGACAGCATCATTAAGAGCACCTGTAGTATTTTCTCACCTAGCACCAAGTTAACTACCCCCAAATTTCTACATTCCCCCCAACACTACTCTTTTCTCCCTTCCACTTTCTTCAGAGGGGGTTTACCAAGTAGGAAAGTACATGGCAACCTGTCTTGGGGAACCTACCTGCTGACTTCTCTTCCCTCACAGGTGTTCTAAAAAGCAACGTGGTTCACTCTGTCCCTAAACTTTTCCCATCCTCTGTGAACTCAGTAATGCAGACAAGTGCTGAAATCAGCACTACACAACCATGTCAGTTTACTCTTAGAATTTAGTTAAACGATGAAACAAAAAGAAGATAGTAACAGTCTTCTGGTACTGTGAATGAGGTTACTGCAGCTCGCAAATCCATCATCCATCTTACCTGCTGCGAGGATCCATCTCAGGACATAAGTTGAGTATAGCATGGATCAACTGCAGAATGAGGCACCCTAAAACAGAGAGTAAACAACTACTTGTTTTTCAGGAAAAGTTGTTGCTGAGCTCCTAACATTTTTCAAACAAATTCACAGCATCTTGCAATAGTGATAACACACAAAACAACTCCCCAGTGGCTTCCAGAGAAGGTCTTATAGAAGGGGGGGGAAAATAAAATAAATATTCTCTCCAATAAGACAGTTGATCCTCCTTCCCATCCCCAAGAAAAATCCTGTCATCCTTACCAATTTTCTCTCGTACTCCGTGGGAGTTATATCGCCATTTGTGGTAATTTGGTAACATCTCCTTCAGGACAAACACAATGCAGGGCACAAGCCCTTGGCTCTGGGTGCTACCAAGTTGCCCCTAGTAGAAACAGAAACATTATTATTCCACTTCTGCATAGACAGACATGAAATGTTTTGTAAAAACATATTTCAGTTTCTACATCTCTAACGTATGAGAAAATTATTGAGCATGAACATTTACAGATTTATGAATTTACGGAAGTTATATTCCCTAGCAGATCAGATGAATCAAAAATGTTTTTCTTGAGAGAGAGAGAGAGAGAGAGAGCGCCAGACTACAGAGAAAACAGAAACAGCAGCATGAAGAGGACTGTAAATTAATTATTACCCAAAGACACTTGTTGCACAGGGCATCTGCTGTATTTCTCACTCCTATCAAAACAGCCTACAGCTGATTTCACATGCAGACCGCTCCAGAAGCACTCACCCGGACAAGAGTCGTGATCAGGTTCAGGAAGGAGATGGTAACGCTGTACTCGCCTTGAGGCTGCTCTATGCTCATCAGCAGGTTTCCATAGCCCCCGGCATTCATTCCTTCTGCACTGTGGAATGAGCAGGAGAGATCACAGTATGAATAGCAGGAAGCTGCATCCGGACACGCAATGCACATGTATAACCTAAATTACTTCATCTGCTACCAGCTGCAAGAAAGCACGATTTCAAGTAAGAAGGGGCTGATTCAGAACAGCACAGATTTTATTAGCTTTAAGGTACTGGATTTTGCCTCTCCTTGGGGCTCTATTCTCTCTTTTGAGTAGATGAATCTTAGTCTCAACTCAAAATTCAGCATTTTCATCCACACTGTCCAAAAACAAATTTCTTGTTACTTAAGCACCTTCTGTCATGCAACTAACACTTTACAGTTGCATGCAATCGAATCACATACAGTACAAAATAGCAGAATCTGTGGAGACGAACCTCAAGATTCCACAATGGGAAAAAGGTTTCGCACCTTTTAATGAAAAGTTTAAGCAAAAAGAATAAAAAGAAATAAAAAGAAAGGATTACCTAATCATATGATTCATACTGGACACTGGATTGGCAACAAATGGCAAGAATCCTGTGTGGTGAAGGTCAGTCCAAACCTGCAAGTGAAAAAGTACAGATATTCCTTCTTGTTCACACATACATATCTACTAGTATTCAATTTTAGAAAACTTAGATCATTTCCTTACCTTGGCTGGCATCCGAGCAGCCAGTACTGTCAAACAGTTGACACAAGAAGCAATAACATCCACAGGGGGGGAGATTACAGTCGTTAGCCTAGGAAAGAGCACTATTATGCATAAAACGCACTGCCACCAGTGGTCTAGCCTGCATATTACTGTTTTTATCCGAAAGGTGTATTTCTCACTGAAGCATGCACAAATAAAACCTAATCAGATACAACACAGACATTAGAGTCTAGACTTTCAGTCTAGACCTGCTGCCTTTGCCTCACACTTGAATCAGAGCAATCTACTGTGACAGGTAAGGGTGGCAAGCAGCAAACTGTCACAGTGAACCATGATTATGGAGTTGAAAATCCATCCCCAGACAGTTAGCAGCAAGAGGAGAGTTAATAAGTACTGATTGTTTTATCACCAGGAAGGTACTGCTCTAATGGCAGCCTGTATTCCCCTTTTGTGTAAGTATAGCTACCAGTGTAGTATGTCTTTAAATAGATAAAACTGTACTACATTGAAGAAGAGAGTGAGAGGTCATTCTGATGCATTATTATAACAGAAGTATTAAACAGTGTGTAGCAAGTCTTGAGACCGGAACACCAATCTTGCAGAGTTCCAGCACTAAGACACACTTTTTGCAAAGCTTTTAACCATTATCAATTACCATTATTTATCAATGGTAATTGATGATTCTTCTTTTCAAGAACCTCATCTGTCAGTGACTGACCTCTGCAGGAGCATGTAGATTCGTGATGTGATCGGCAGAAGACAATCTGCTATTGACACATCAGTGCTGATGACTTTATGAACGAGATCAATGATTGGCTTTACCCTCTGGCAATGCTGAATCACATCTGGGTAAAGAACATTAACATTAGAATTAATCCCAATTAAGCAGTCAGCAAATCTGGAGGAATGCACATTAATCCCTTTGCACATCCCCTGAATCTATTCCCATAACACAAAACATTTTTATTTTAATCTGTCTAAACTTTTCTCTTATCTAAAATTTATCTCATCTCATATACGTGTGCTTAGCATTTTCCAATAACGTTTATAGAATTATCATAATACAAATACAGGTTTCCAGGTATTGGAATCAATTAACAAATATGCTTATGCCTGTTTCATACTCTCAGTTCCCCAAATGTCCCACCTGCTGTTGATACAACATGGAGCAGCATCTCGATCTCACAGGTGAAGAGCGTCCAGCTGCTGTAGGAATATTCCCACCGTACCAAATAAGCCCGATCATCCAGCATCACTTGGCCCACCGTTCCCTGAGGTATCCGCAGATTTGTTTGGCCTAGTCCTAAGGATTGAAAGAGGAGGGGAAGTAAAATCAAGTCATGAATTTCCTCATGGGTTAGAAGAAGACAGTTTAAAGAATTAAATCCTCCAAACTTGCATAAGTAAAGGTTAAATGCAGTTCTCCTACCAAGAGGATAAAGAAGCTTTGGAGCCTGTCTTCGCCAAAGCGTGCCATCTTCATGAGAGATCACATCAGGAGGTTTATGCTTGTACAGTTCAATATAGAATGACATTTTATCCAGGAAACTGTATACCTGCCCAGAGAGAGAGCTTAAAGAATACAACCAAAGAACCAGAATGTCTCCAAAATAAATCAACCACATCATTTTTAGCAAGAGGTAAGGGTTTTTTTGACACACAAAATATCCTTCAAACATGCCAACCCTACCAAAACTCAGTTTGGTATCTGTTATCTAGGGCTGCAACTGTAATATGCATTTGTAACAGAACGAAAGAGAACAGTTTCACATAGCATATTCTCCCAAATACTAAGAGATATCTTATACCTTTTTTGCAGTAGATTTATCTGACACAAGGGCCTGGAGCAGCTGAAGGAGAGGAGTAAGAAGATGGGGGAACATCCCACACACACTGTCCAGGATAATACCCAGACCTGCAGTTGGTTCCTGGTGGTGGAAACAGAAAGCAAATATCTTATTACTTTAAAAAAAAAAAAAAAAGAGGTCTTAGAATATTTTTTCTTTTTAAGCTGTACATTTAACATTAATCATGCAAAAAGTACCACTCCAGTCCTTGCACAGACTAAAGCATGAGACAGTGTGCAAGTATAATGCAGGAAGTAAGACTATAACGCATTACATATCATCCTGATTCTGTGACAACAACAAAAAAAAAGCATGACGCTTTTGCCAGCAGTTAGTTCAACCCTTGCAACCCCAGCTCTGGTTTCAGCTATCACCTATATTAAAACTTGTTCCAGTATCCTTCAAGAGTAAAGCCAAGGCTGTACCTAAAAGGCAGGAAAGGGCAAAAGTAAATCAAAGGTAGATACAAATGAAAACTAACTCCTCAGGCCCTCCTAGACACTAGCTAAGTATGTCTGTTCTTTCCCTAAAAGGATCTTTCTTCTTTATTGTGTTTTAAGTCTAAGGCAGGTAGGCCAAAAACCTTCCAACATACTCACCGTCTTCCAGAAGAGCTGAGGAATGCTGGAAGCTGCCAGAACTTCACATGCTGCATCAATTATATCCTTCAAAGAAAGAGGGGAAGGAGAAGAGAAGTTATTTGACACAGACAGCTTCTACCCCAACCACATTCTGTCACATCCTTGGAATTTAAGTTTCCATGTTTATTCACTAAAATGGAATTGCTTTCTCTATTAAAAAAAAAAAAAAAAAGGAAACATTTAGAACACATAAATCCAGAACAGGCAATCAGGCTACACCGCGCTCATTAACAATGAAGGGGCTTGCTGAAACAAACATATCCACCACATCTGCAGAGGCTGTATGAAGTCTTCCCAAACCTAGAAACTGAGTATGGATAATTTCCATTCTTTTGGAAATAACACATCAGCAACTAGCTTCAAAACTGCAACATACATTATCTTCATTATTAATCTGTCAGGATACAGAGGTGTTCCTCCAGCTTACATCATGTAAACAGAGGAGGAAATATAGTAAATCAATCTTTAGAACTATGTAAATCACATAAAGCTTGCTGTTTCAAACGCAAGATCAACATTTGATACAGGCAGTTACTTCAGCTATAACAGGTTATTTTACATTAGATAACAGACAAAATGAGTCTTGGATGCTTACCTGCTGATTGCCTAAAGTATGCAATTCCAGTGATGTCAGGACAAAAGAAAGTAGACCATAAATACACATGCAAGCTGTGCTGGCAGTACACTGGAATGTAAGAATACACAAGATCATTATAAGAACAAGTGTAAAGTACAGAGCACACTGTAGCAGACCTCAATCTCCTTTTCGGATCTTGAGTACATCAGAGTAACTGCCTCTCTCATACCTCATTCCTGCAGTCAGCAGAGAGGCAATAAAACAGGAAGCAGTTGTTAACTTAGCCCTCCATAGCATGAAAGATTTCACTGAACTGAGAAACACTGCCACTATCAGTACCATCAGAAACTTCTTTAAAATGTCATAAAAAGAAATACTTGGTGCTCAGAGGAATAAGAAGGCTTTACTTTCCTTGGTTTCTGCCTACAAAGTAGTTTAGCCATATATTGCATTATCTACTGAAACTATACAGAGAAAACAGTGCACAGTGATATTAGCTAATAATCAAGATCTGTAATAGCAAGTACATTTAGGAAGGTAAACCAACAAACATGATTAAATGCAGTCTATTCTGCTCAAATGAAATATAGCTCCTTGATTTACAGAGGTAATTTTTTATTTATTCTTTGGGCATAAAAATCTGTTTAATTTCAATCTGATTTCTGCTCTTCACTGAAAGCAGGTGAGATGATAAAGTGTCCATCACTTACTGTTCCTTTACTACATGCTCTGCTTAAAAACAGATTTAGATTGAAAGAATGCTAGTCCAAACCCACCTGCTTCCAACCATGCCTCTACATCATTAGTAGCTAAAAAGCTTTTAATAGCAATTATAAGAAACTCACATTCTTTCCTCCACTGCTCAGCGATCGGAGCAGCTTTGTCAGATACTGGAACACATTCAGCTGGATAGCAGTGCTGCCCATTCTCCTGATCAAGTTTGTTGATTCTTCTGGGTTTACAGTGTGACGAAGCAGAGCCCAGGCCAAGAGCACGGGTGCATGATGTGATACATCCCCCAACTGCAGCAGCTGACTGTCCATTTCCTGCTCAAAGACAAGGCAGAAGCAAAACAACCAAATCTGTCTTAAAACTCATGCTCAGCAAGCATAGAGCTGACTGTGTCTTAGCATGAACCATCACCTTTCCTTTGCCAATAACTCTCAAACATGCAACCGATCAAAATATACAGTTGCAGCTTTGATCTAGTTTTCTCCATGGTTCATAGTTGTTCTGGTTTCAGATGTTCTCTGTCCTACATATCCCAGACAATACAAATATTTTGCTTCATCCCATTCTGGCAAGTTCGCACTCTCTATTTCTTTGCTCACACCTTTCTTCGGAGAAAGGCCCAAGATAACTCAGCAAGCATGAGGAAGAATTTCCTTCTTATTTGCCCCAGAATGTTATGTAGATGTTAGTCCTCTTAGTGAGCATGACCAAGGATCATGAATTTAGAGATATAATCTGGTAACAGCACTGTTCAGATAACTACACTAAGTTCCATATTGTAAGGCCTACCCAAGGCTCATTTTGCCAGGGGCTCACCTGGTGGATATGCTCATTATTGGCTAACTTGTGTTCCTCTGTCCTGTCATCCAAAGCACGCTCATGGAGGGAGTCTATTTCCATGCCTTCCACCAGAATAAGAGCACTAAAGTATCTGAAAGCAGGAGTTAAGACTCATCATGAAAAAGAAGAGGCATAAATAGTCAGAGAACAATCTATGCTATGCCTTATACAGCAAAGTGAAGACGTTATTCCCATTTTTGTAAGCACATGCTGCTTGAACTGAGGCATCACAGTTAACAGCACAGAGCAGAGAGAAGTCCTAGACTTCACTCAGATAGCAACCAGACTACCAGCACTGCAACGAGCGTTAAAAGACAACTTCATTTCACCGCTAGCCAGTCTAACAGTAAATGACACTGCCTCTTCATTTCTAGTTTTACCAATGACACATTAAAGCTAGTACACATATGCCTCTTTCCTTCACAGCTACACCTTCATTTTGCCACCCATGCCTGCTATGACCAGAAAAGCCAGTTTTACCCTCACCACATCATACTGAAGAAAACGATTGTTTTGCTCCATACTCACTCCACAAAAATACATTTTAATTACCCAATACGGTCCACCAGGTGATCCATGCTTTCATCTACCAAGTGTCTGTTTGTTTGTCTCGTGCCGAATCCTTGTTCTTTGAACATCTTTGCAAATGCCAGAAGCTCATCAGGTGCCATTTCAAAGTATGCATAGTAGAGGAAGATGACTTCCAGGAGCATGGACTGTTCACGCAGGCATTGCACAAACCAACGGGAAATCTGACGTTCTGTCTGCACAGGGAAAAGTCTTACTATTATAGGCTGAAGTTCACAAATCAGTCAAAGCAACCAGAAACCATAAAGTGTTGAGGCATTTCAATAGCTTTTGTAGTAAGTGGCTTGCACCAATGCCAAGAAAACCTGCTTTTCTGTCTCACTGTTAACACAGGGCATGCAGATGCAGAGAAATGCATCTGTTGGCCTAGCACTATCAATGGATTTGTTATAAGGAAGAATATAGTTCTAATATCTCCTTTTGCTCCTGAGGAAAAGTGTGTTCCCCTAAGAGATTTTTTTTTCAGGTTTCACAGAACAGAAGAACATCCTTTTTAACTGCTTTGGCACATATTCACTATCAAGAAAACTATAAATGAAGAAAAGAATTTACAATATTCAGAAATAACAAGCAAGAAACAAAATACCATGAGATTTCCATGTGTCTCCCACGTAGGAGCTTCTGCTTTGTACAACTCTTCAAACTGCTTCCGATAATTAGGAACCAATTCCTTGTCCAACTTTTCAACACACTGAAAGTACTGTGCCTTAAAAATAATTAAAGAAAGAACTCATGCAAACTCCTGTGTTTATTATAGCCACTGGTGGGCAATTACTGTGTAACTTACATATTTAGCCTATGCACTGAGATTATATGAAGGAAAAGGTTCTTGTACTCACTGTATATGGGTGCCTCTCATCCTGAAAATAAGTGAGTAGGTGGAGGACACAGCGCAGAATGCAGATCCTCTCTTCATAGTAATAGTCAGCAAGCTGTGAACATACAGTGTCATCAGCAAAAATATGGGATTCTGGATCCTCTCTCATATACTGCCAAGACCTTCAACACAACAATATACGGTGCTCAAACATTCAAATAGTTAGAGTTTCATCACACTTCTATGTAGTTTTAAGTTATCTGAAAAAGTGCTTAATTAACTTTAAAAGAAATGAATAAAACATGTCCATGGGGACATCACTATAATTACGCTGCTAACTGAGAAAGCTTGGAAGAGGCATGATCTCTCAAAA
This sequence comes from Nothocercus julius, assembly GCA_013398735.1. Lineage (NCBI taxonomy): Eukaryota > Metazoa > Chordata > Aves > Tinamiformes > Tinamidae > Nothocercus > Nothocercus julius. The sequence goes on along the minus strand of VZSV01000244.1, from coordinate 494,675 downwards.
GAGGGGCAGATGTTCTCTCACTCCTCATGATCCTCATTCAGGTATGACAATCAATCCCCATTTCAGAGTGGTCACTTCATATTACAATACATAAACTTGCAAGCTTTGGAAAACTTGGGAGCCTGCTTAGCTAAATTCCCTAGCATAAAGCATAAAATTTCTGTAGCAATTACTAACGTTGTTCAGATTTGCATGTACATTCCTGCTTTATAAGCATCTTCCAAACCTTGCTGTTTATATGAAAAGAATTGCTTAATCATTTCCAGCTTTTTCAAATCCATACAAATTCAGTTCTCTGTCACTAGATCTTTTCATAAGAAAATACAAATGGAAATGACTAACCTTCAGCATCAGAGCCTGACTCTGCCTTTCATCCTGAAGAACAGTCTGTAAACAAAGCACAACAAAATAAGGAGCTACCAACTGCAGAAATACCTGCTCATAAAATACATGCTCACAAAGAGGACTGAAAGCAAAAGAGACAATTTTTCTTTCCATTTGTTTTGGAAAGATAGACTTCAAAAGTACAAAGCCAAAACTTCCATTTGTAACTAAGTTTGCTCTTCACTTCTGCTCATTCTCCTATAAAAATCTGTAGCTTTCATGTATTCTGTGACAGAGAGGACACAAGTCCTCACAAGGAAATCTGAAGAAAGCAGGATGAGGTACTAGAAAGTTTGAATCTGTAACACTTAGGTGCATTTTCTGTAAGAAATGTGATACTAAATAACCAGGCCTAACTTTCTAGTTAGAGAAGAAAAGCTACAATACAAAGCCATTTCCAAATCAGTACTCAGACTTGCATGTGACCATATTAATCAATGAGCTACTGGGATTAAGGAAAGATGTGGAGTAAATAGAACATAAATGTGAGCTACAGACCTTCAAGGAGTCCCTTGTCCCTCTGTAATCTTCCTGAAGATAACACTGTAACAACTGCACACTCTGCTCTTCATCCAGACCCTGAAAGATAGAGATGCTCTGAAATGAATAAAAGGCAACTAAATTCATTAAAGATGAAGACTCACTCAAATATTCAGGCAGCATTTCACTTCAGAGTAAGCAATTTCCAAAATGTATCAAAAGAAAATTTTTGCTTCTCAGGTTATTACTTGCTTTAATTTTTGTTTCTGGTCTGGAAAGACCAAGAGAGAGTGACTGCCTCTGAAAAGCTGCCCTCCTCTCCTTTTTTACGTTACTCAGAAAAGCCAAAGCACCTCAAGGCTAATAATCCCTTCAAAAAAAAGCTGATCTAAAGCCCCAACATGTAACATATAATATCACCTTTAAGATTATTTTAAATTGAAATCAACTTAGTTTGCCTCTATTCAACATCACAATACTTACTCAAATAGCAATCCTAGTGACAATGTCATCAAGTGCAGGGATAAAAAAATAACCAGAATAGGACCTTCACTCACCAAAAACTTGCTGACTCTCAATCCCAATTCTTTTAGTGGAGCAGCTACATCTTTATCAGCTTTTATTTTTTCTGCTGAAGTTGTGCTAAAGAAAAAAAGAAAATTTAGTCATTAAAAGTGCATCAGTCTCAAGGAATGAACTAAAAAGATTCTGTTTTAGATTTTCTAACTTAGCTTTTGTTTACTTTCAAAAGCCTTTCAATATTTAACACAATACTATTTTGTAATCTTCCCACCAGATTAAATTCAGCACTGTTCATTAATTTATTACTAGGATAAATGTAGAATACATTTGTTTTTTCTTTTCGACTGAAGGAATCTGGATATCTTTCTGAGATGACTAAATATCAAGAGGAGACACTTTGGATGCCTGCTTGCATGTGATCACTGCAGTTCAGCAGATGCAAAGGTTGAGAGCTACCTAACAGTCAGGAGAGCAGAAATTTTTGTTACTTCTCTCTGATGTACGTTTCATGCCCCCAAAATATTATTTGGATAGAAGTACCTTGTCTTTTTACTTCTCTCCTGAAATCACAAATCATGCAAGAGAATAGAAATCTATATTTATGTAATCAGACAGAAATAATCAACATTCTTTTCCACATATTAGTAGCTCCCATTTTAGAAGTTAGTTTCTAAAATCAGGCAATTACTATACCTTGGAGGTTTGTAGTACGAAAGTCCCTCTAAGAGCCTCTGCCAATGTTTGTTCAATTCTGCTGCAATCTGAGCCTAAAAAAGGAAACAAATGCTACTGAACAGATTCCTCGGCATACACTTTCAAATCTCAGATTTGCTTAATTTAAACTAGGCAAAGTAGTTCCACCACCACCACAGAGAGACAGGAAAAACACGAGACGAACAACAAGAGCATCTATGATTCAGGCTCTGATTAGAGGTGCATATTGTACAGGAAAGCTCACTGCCTCGCCTAATCACGGGAAGGGGGAGGAAAGAGGAGGCGGTGGACTAGGTTCAGAAGCACATTTGGATTTCCAACCTCTGGGCATATTCTTGAAAGCACAGGTTCCGTCCCAGAAAATAATGAAGGAGGCTGTACCACTCATGAATACCCCAGGCCAGCCAGTCTAGAAAGTAGCACTTGTGTCCGCTTCAGAAAAGGAACCACCTTTTCACATACACCCTTCCAGGTAGCAGTTCATGAAGCAGCTATAAACAAGGAGTGGAAGAATAAACAAGGAGTGGAGAAAGAGGAGAAAAAAACACACTGAGGAAGAGGGAAAAGCAGCAAAACATATTTTCACTACTATTCAAACAGCTGCACAAATGACGCATTTATGCCACAGAGTCCGCTCAGTGACAGGAAAACCTGCCTTACAAGACACAGACTTACTGGTTCTCTTAAAGCTGATCTGCCCAGAAGAATAGTCCACAATTCTCTGCTGCTCCTATAAACGAGGGGAAAAGATAGACAGTATTTTATTAATAGGCACTGTTTCAGGTTTATATTTAGTTTACACATTTTTAAAGTTGTAATAGACTTAGAGGAGATCACATTAGAGCGATATAAGGAAACATGTAAATTCATATTAAGGAAGCAACACATTTAGAATAGTTTATTAACTCAATCTCATTTTGCTACTTGGACATTTGAGGTTAACAAAAGGAAATATAATTAAAGCAGAGAGCAATATTTTATTCAAATACATTTGTTTCTCTCCTCCTAAAAAAATCCTTTAGAACAGTTTCCTTCTCCACTACACATGGAAATAAAACTAGATTAAGTGAAAAATTGCAACACTTTTACATAAGGAAGAATATTTGCCTCAGCTCTTCAGATTATTAACTCTGAGCTTCTTGTTTCTTCCTATTTCCTTAGAACCTTGTAGGATAGCCAGTTTGTGCTATAAAATATTACAGATCAACTTCTCAGGCATTTGCAAAACAGAAAGATGAATCTCCCTGAAATAGCCCTGCATAAAGTTTCTACCCAACTGGAACAATTCAAGAACCTGGAGCTAATGGAGTCAAGCAGCACAACTCATCACGGAAAGACAGTTGCACAAAACCTTGTACAACAACTTTTGCAAAGCAACAAAAAAAATTCTAGTAGTATCTTCTAATAGTATCTTCAAAAGGACTCACTGTGGCATTGAAAGTCATCTGTAATTTCTGACACATAGTGTTATTTCAAAGGATTACATGCTCTGTAATTTTCAGCAGAACTATCAACGTAATTTCTAAGGAAGCTAAGAAACCTGTCCTGGAACCTGCTACCTTCCTGGATAGTTGGATGCATCTCTCTCTATGTAACATCTAAAAACCCTCTCCAGACCTGGGTTTGCAACAAGCTGCAGGTGCAACCTCTCCAGCTCACAAGGGCATTGAAAGGCCACAACTTTTCCCCCCAAAATGCATCACTTTGCAGAACAGAGCACCAATCCTGCACAACCAACGCATCTCACTTGCCTTCCATCTACCTTCTCCTGTAATTAAAACAGACCGCTGCCAGTTCATTAATTAGACAGTAAGAAAGCTAAGCAAGAGCTCTTAATGCGGTCATACATAACAGCGGCGCTTTCAGCCCCATCAGTGATGGTAAGTGTTAATTAGACTTCTAGGAACTTCCCTCGGTCTAAAAGCGCTACAGTATGTTGCAATAACTGTGCACAAGACTGAGGATGACAGCAAAGTATCTCCAGACCAGAATGTCATCAAAAAGTCCCAGTTTCCTGCACATGTCTTCCCCATCGCTGCTCTTTTAATCTGGTATTTGCAAAGGGGTCAGTCCTTCAAAAAAACGGGGATCAGACCCCAAGAGCCGCATGCTTCACAGGGGCAATGATGAGAGTTAAAGAAGTCTGGCAGATCCTGCCACAGCTTCAGCACAAAGCAAGAGTTCAACTCAGCAGCCCCAGCTCTAACGAGTAGTTCTGTTGGTCACGTAATTATGCTCGCAAAAATAATAAAGGAAATACGAAATGCTGAAAATAAAGGGAAAAAGTCACTGCTGATGCCCGCTGAGGCAGAGGGGGGTCCCACAGGTCAGGGTCTGTCACGGAGTGACCCAACCGCGGTGGTGGGGGTGTCTCCATCGGGGGGGAGGGG
>VZSV01000244.1:452980-490100 GCA_013398735.1 Nothocercus julius | reverse complement strand
CCACACACGCCGCAGGGGAAGGGGTGCCGGGGGGGGTCATCGGAGGCGCCTCGCTCCCCTCGCGAGGTACACGGTGCCTCGGGGGCGGGAAGATGGCGCGGGCTGCGCGTGTCCCTCCCCGCACCCGTGGGAGCCCTCATGAGGGGGCGGGGCCTCGCCGCGCGCGGAGAGGGGGCGGGGCTACAGCGGCGGCGCGGGCCCCGCGGCCGTTAACTCCTCCGCCTCGGGAAGGCCCCCCCTTTGCCCCCCTCCCGCGGGTGACGGGGGGACGCGCGCGACCAGCGAGGAAAGACGCTTCCCCTCCCGCCCCGTCCCGCCGCAGCAACGGCCGCCGCACCTCGCGCACAGCCCGCCCGCCGCCATCTTCGCTGCCCTCTCACGTGACCCGAGCCGGGAGCCCCGTCCCGGCGTCCGCGTCACGCGGCCGAGCCGCTGCTCCGTCCCGCCCCCTCGCGGCGGCTCCCGTCATGTGACGGCGGCAGCGCCAAGATGGCGGCGTCCTGCGAGGTGAGCGAGGGGCGAGAGCCGGGAGGGGCCGTCGAGGCGGGCAGGAACCTGCGGAGCGGGGGGGACGGCAGGGACCAGACTTGAAACGGGCAGAAAACACTCAAAACGCTTGGAAACGGGGCGAGGCCGCCCTGTGCGCTGGGAAGCAGGACGTGCCAAGCGACCTCGTTTGCGTTCCTGTGGCGGGGGAAGCCGCCCCGGGCTCACCGTGAGTAACGTGGTGCTAGTGCTGCAGAAGCTGCCAGAGCGAGGCCGGATTCCCTTCGGTACTTGGCTTTTCTCAAATAAACTCCAGGCTTCCCTCCTCCACCTCATTCCCGGATCTGCAAAGATCAATACATATTGCCAGAAAACAGTAAATGCTGGGGAGAATGGCACACTACTAAGAGTGTCCGCAATGTTTTTAAGACATTACGGTATAACTTAACATAATAGAAGCATTGTGCATGCTGCTGATAGTCTCAACTACTTATCTTATAGTCAAAGGTTTAAGGGAATGATTAGTTTGCAGTGCAGGTGTCAGTGGCTGTGAGACTTAGTACCAAGAAGGTGAAGAGATATAAATCCAGAAGACATTGGTAAGACAGGGGAGCGAGGAATTATAGGAAGCAATTACATCTTTATATCACAATTCAGAATGTATTAGAAGGTTTACTCACGATCGAAGGATTTCAAGCAAATGGTGCATAACTAGCAGCAATTTGCTAAACCAGTCATTTCTCTAAGGTGATGATGCCTTTTTGGGATCATCACAATTGAAATAGCTAGAAACAGGGAGAGGCTGTGACATGGGCCAAGGAGAAACAGAGGGCGATAGCTTTCCTTTGAGCTAAATTTCAATAAATCAATCAAACTCACTGTGTTGCATAATGGTTATACTGTATTGCTACAACATACAGAGTCTTGCTAATTTATCAAGATGGACTGGAGGTTTATTTCAGAATTGATGTCTTCATAACAAATACGCAACAGCTCTTAAAAGTGCACACAGTAGAAGCAAAACAAATTAAGCTGCTTAATACTAAAGATATGATGAAAAGCCCTCTGATGGCTGTAGGCGAGAGGAGCTCTCATCCCTGGATTTTTTCTGAGCTCAGCTCTCAGCTTATCTTGACAGTTGTGGCATTGGTCAAAATTAGATGAGGTAACCTATTTAATTACAATATTTCCATTCCTACTTTTATGTAAACACTGCATTTTAAAGACATAAAACAGCTGCAGTAGTAACTGACCTGTTCAATCACAATATCAATAGTGGAAGGAGAGGATTTTTTTTTTTTTTTTTTTTTCAGAGCAGGAGGAGGGGAAATATGTCTTGAAGGTGGAAGATGCTTCAAAACTACCGCAAAAACACCATACAATGCTAGGTCCTAAAATTACATCTGGACTCTTTTAAATTAACTGCATTTCAAGTGTGCCTTGCTACAATACCTCACCAAATCCTGTGGGTATATTTATGGTTTGTTAGCTTCATATTTCTATTCAAAGACACTGAAACAGAAACCATAGTACCAAGTGTTTCATTTCTGTCATTGCAGACTGACTTTTCTGATTCTTAAATTGGAATAAAAATGTTGGCTGATCCCTCATCTATTTGATTTTATTTTTTCATTTGGCTCTGTGTTGCCATTGATAGTTTGCCCACAGCTGTCAGTTTCAACTGGGCTTAAGAACACCACAGCTGTGTGGAAGCTTTAGCCTTTCTAGTAGTTGCTTTAATTGTCTGTTCTTTTTTTAATAGGAATTGCAGTAAGATGAAAGGGAATTCTTACTGATGGAGCACTGTTGAGGATATTTGGGACTCGTATTTTTGAAAGCTTGAGCCACGTCGTGCTGGAATCATGTTAAACAAGCCCTTGCTGGTGGAATCCCTGATCGTGTTCATCGCTGTTCTGTGTGTGCACACGGCGGTGTGGGACCGGTATTCCTGGTGTGCTATTGCTCTTGCCATCCAGGCTTTCTATGTCCAGTTCAAATGGGACTGTCTGCTCCAGATAGGTGGAGCTGTGTTCCAGTTCCGTACAACAGCGAACAGTGGCCTCCTACCAGCTAGCATGGTCGTCCCCTTGTTGGGGATAGTGATGAAGGAGAGATGCAAGTCTGCTGGCATTGTATTCTTCAAACGTTTTGGCATAGTTGTAGCCTCCACTGGCATGCTGGTTGCTCTCTTTCTGTCTGTCATAGCAGTTGGCATCACAAAACCTGTGCCAACCAACACTTGCATACTTACTGGTATTGCTGGCAGTATTATTATCTATACCATGAAGCACTCTTTGACAGTTTCAGAAGTGATAGAGGTCCTAGAAGTGCTGCTAATTTTTGTCTACCTCAGTATGATCTTGCTCTACTTGTTGCCTCGATGTTTTACTCCTGGAGAAGCATTATTAGTTATCGAGGGTATAAGTTTTGTGCTCAATCAGCTCATTAAACGCTCACTGAACGTAGTGGAGAGCAGAGGCGACCCCATCGACTTTTTCCTTCTGGTGACAGTTGTCGGAGTTGTTCTTCTTGGGATTATTTTCACTGTTCTCTTCCTTTTCATGGATTCAGGTACCTGGGTCTCCTCCATGTTTTTCCACATGATGACAGCAGTGTTAGGCCTAGGGGTCATCATGCCTTGGCTTTACCGGCTGATCCAGAGGAATCCTTTGTTCTGGCTACTCCAGTTTCTGTTTCAGACACGGACAAGAGTTTACCTCCTTGTATATTGGACCATGTTGGCTGCTTCAGCATGTGGTGTGGTTTTCTACCAGAATGCCAAAAGATCATCTGAATCTAAGAAACACCAGGCTTCAACCATAACCAGGAAATATTTCCATTTCATTGTGGTAGCTACTTATGTCCCTGGGCTGATCTATGACCGCCAGCTTCTCTACATTGCTGCAGTGTTGTGCCTGGCAGTGTTTATCTTCCTGGAATACATTCGGTACTTCAGGATCAAACCATTTGGCCAAACCCTTAGGCATTTGCTGTCTCTCTTCTTGGATGAACGAGACAGTGGACCCCTAATCTTGACTCATATTTATCTTCTTCTTGGCATGTCTCTCCCAGTGTGGTTGTTTCCAAGACCTTGTGCTCCTAATGGTACCTTGTCTGGGGCAGGAGCTCTGGTCCCCTATTCTGGGGTGCTGGCAGTAGGGGTAGGAGACACTATGGCTTCAGTTTTGGGCAGCACAATGGGGGAAATCAAATGGCCAGGAACAAAGAAGACCTTTGAAGGGACAATGATGGCTATTTTTGCTCAGATCATTGCTGTGGCTCTAATTCTGATCTTTGACAGCAGTGTGAATCTGAACTCTAGCTATGCCTGGATTCTGGGGTCTGTGAGCTTAGTTTCTCTTTTGGAAGCTTATACAACCCAAATAGATAACCTGCTGTTGCCTCTCTACCTCCAGATAATGTTAATGGTTTAGAAGCACTTCCAGAAACAAAAGATTCTCGCTTTTTAAAGAAAAATGGTAATAGAATGTGCACTGTATTGAGAGTTCAAAGCCTATCTAAATACTGTGTTTGGTACAGCAGGTAAAATTGTTAAACAAATGGAAAAACACTATTTAAAATAAAGACTTTGTTTTGGTCTCCTGTTTCTCCCCCTGCCCCCTTCTGTATAAAACAGTGAGTTGGTTTATCTTCTCACAGGAACACAAACAATTTGATTACTAAACCACAAACACTATCTCCAAGTCTCCCCTGGGTGGCCAGAGGGAATAAAAGAAAAAAAGGTAAGTCAATTAGAGGAAAAAATAATCAAACCTCTCCTATTTTGCTACCTCTGTAGGACATTAGAGCCACTTTATAAAACTTGTTCCACTGCTGAGTCCCACTATCCCTGTATTACTGCACAAGTGAACTCCTGTTTCTGTATAAGCGCTATTTAAAGCATTCTTTAAATGCATGTTGTAATGAGGGTGGTCCCTGTCTATACCACACCATAAGCCATATTATTGTACAGCAGTGCATTAATGTGACTTCAAATACAGTAGCTATAAAGACTAACCTTATCAGAGGAAGGTGGGAGTTTTGGAGGGTGTAGGAGACTATGTCAGACAAGAGTCAGAAGTTTAGTCCTGTAGGTTTATGTAACAAGAAAAGTGGTTTAACCTTTACAAGATTTTGAATTCTGAATTCATTTGGAGCACTGCTTAATAAAAAAAAGAAAAAGAAAAGACTCATTAAAAAACTAATGGCACATTAAAGGTGAGGGCAGAAAGTATGTTAAAGACAGCATACTTTACTACTATTCCACTTCCAGCATTTTTTCAGCTTAAATTGCCATGAAGTAGTTTTCCAGTTAGGTGTTTAGTCAAAAATCATTTATGAGGATATTTTTATTGACAAAATGAGTAAAACTACCTACTTTTGTCCATTTAATTAAAATCATAGTTATTCTTCTATGAAAAAAACTCTATATTTAAACATTTCTGTCTTGAGAATCACTTTTTGCCAGCGTTAGAGCAACATGTTAGCTCATATCTTCCCTGCCCTTTTCATTTTCCTGGGAGAAGCCTAAGCATTAATTTGCATTCCAGAATTCCTGTTTGAAGGATGGAATTAATTTCTGACACTACTTATTCATATAGAGGGATGACAGTAGACTTTGGGGAAAGTTTCAATGCAAATCCAAAATACCTTAAACAATCCTCTCATACCTAACCCTAACCATAAGAAATATCTTATGGGTGAGAATAAGACCAAGGGTAAAATAAGCCTGGGATGTCAGAAAGATGACAAAACTGGCCCCAGAAATTATTATAGGTTGCACTTGTGCCTGGCACAAGCCAGGACTTGAATAGCTGAGGGGCAGCATTGCCCAAGCTCCTTGCCTGGGCGCGACTTCTGAGGATTTCAAAAATAGATTTTTCCAGATACTCATGCTAGGAAAACAGATTCAGCTTAAGCTTTTTATTTTTTTTTTCTTTTTTGTATATATATATATATATATATACATACACACACACACACACACACACACACACACTTGCAGTAGGAGTTTTTGTAAGTGGCAGGTGGTGCATAAAATCAGAGGACAAACATTACTCAGCAGAGAGGTGCTGTTCTAAAAGATTAACTACTCCTGTGGGAAGATACGGAAAATTGTTTTTGCATCGTGAGCCTTCACTCAACAAAAGAGTTCAGAGTGATGATTTATATCATACTGAAGTCATAAAATAGCAAAGTTAGTCACTCTGCTCTCCTGCGGCTCATAGCTTTCAAAGAAACTCTAGAAAAGGCAGGAAAGGACAACCACCAAAACTTGGTACCAGCAGAAACTTGGCATTCACCATTACTGCAGTTGCCCATATACAGCTTCCTCAAGCCTGTTACAATAATTTGAGATTATGAAAAATTCATTGCCATCATGACCTATTCTGCATTGCCCAGCAAAGCCCAAAAGGACAAAAGGAAAATTTGTTACCCCTAAACAAACTTGACTGTTTCATGTCAAGCAAATGCTAGAGGCAGGCAATATACTTTTCCAAAGAATGAGTTTGCAAGAACTGGAACCTTGCTCCCAAACCAACTTTCTTTGGTAGGGAGTATAATATAGGAAAGAAGTGGTTATTTTCAAGTCCACTCTGCCTTCAGCAGAGCAAAATTCATCTAACTGGGCACTGGCAGGACTAGTCCTTAATCCATTTCAGACTATCTTTATACAGATTTTGACTGCTAGGCAAAGAGAAATCCAAATCAGCCTTTATCCAAAATGTTTAAGAAAAAAATAGGTTTAAATGTAAAAATTAGTCCTAGACCACCTTGGCGGGGCATTCCTTGATATTAAGAGTTGAACTAATCTACAAGACATGAATTAACTGTTTATCAAATAGCTCAGCCATAAAAGTTAATTACTGATCAACTGCTGTTCAGCCATTCTGCTCTCTTGATACACATTTGCAAACAGGTTTCTTACTACCTCAGTCTCCATCGGAAACAAGGTGTTGCCTTCAGCTTTATTCTTCTTATCCCTTTTCTTTATTCCAAAGACTGCACCTTGTGTTTTCCTCCTCATTCTTCAACAACATGATTGCAAAATATTCAGTTGATACTAAGCACTCAAAAAAGTGAAAGAAAAAATATATTATTTAGGAGATGAAGTACCTCATCTCCTGCCTTCTGCCCTTTTCTTTATTAGCTTGGTTGGCCACAGGAATTTGCTAAAGGACACAAGATTACATTTTGTTTGTTTTTTTGTTTGTTTTACATGTTCGTTGGGATTTGGGGGCTAGTATTTCTTCCTGTGCGTGTATCACGTATCTTTGCTCTGGCCTAGGATACTGGGAGAAGGGTCACAGAAGGGTTGAAGTTGAAAGGAACCTCTGGAGATGATCTTATCCAACCTCAGGGTCACCTAGAGCACATTTCCAAGGAAGTTTCCATGGTTTGTTCCATGGAACAGTGACATCTTGGTTCAATTATGTCTCCTCAAAAAGAATATAAATAGAAGGACAGTTTCTGTTTTTTATTTGTTTATTTAAATGTTAGTGTTCTGAATTTTTGTCTTCATAAATTCAGCATGAATCCTTAAGATCTGTAATATTTTTGATTACCAAGAGTTAAACCTAGAGATCAAACACTCAGCTGCAGTTTGCCAGTAGTCAGAAGATTGATCACATAAGTAGACTCCCTGCTTCATTTCGCCCACAGTAGCATCATTTTTAATTAGTATTAATTGAGCAGCCAGACAGCCTGGCTAAAAGTCAGCTTTCTTCACAAGACAGAATCACCTGTGTTTCTGGGATAAAGCCAACTGAGTAAATACACAAGACATAAGCTCTTGAAAAAACTAGATGAACATACTAAGCATCCTGAAGAAGAATTACTTCTTAAGTGGTCCTGCAGTCAAGGTGCAATGGTCTTTACAGGTTTGTTCCCTTACTCAGAGCACTGGGAGCCCCACATGAGTGCTAGGAGGGCTCATGCTGTAGTAGAGAGCTCATCTAAAGCGACATACTCAGCTATGTGAAGATGCCTCCTCCTGAGCAAAGGCTAAATGAGTCTTGAGAGCTGATATAAGGAAAGTTCTATTCAAAGCGAGCAGAAACAGAAAGGAATACCAATCAACTATTTGACTGCAGAAGCCAAACACTAATTTCAGGTGTAGAGTGATGGAAAAGGCAGTTCAGGAGTTGGCTGGAGCCTACAAAGTAAAGAAGAGTTAAAAACAAAGCTTCAGAAGTCATTCCAGTTCCGATGAGAAATCACTACTGAGGTACGACTGACAGAAACTAACTGTGCCCAAAGGAGCATTTTAACTCCTGGGGCAAGATCTGATGCATTTAGGGGAAACATTTAGGACTCTTCAGTTTGAGCTTTACAAACTGAGTAGTTCTGTCTTTCCAGCACTCAGTTGTTTATCCAGTGTAAGTTGCTTAAATTGGGAGGCACCTCAAGGCATGCAACTGATTGCATACTTTTCTGAGACAAAAAACAAACACATTATGGATTTTAAGCATGCTCCTGCCTCATATATACTTACTGCATATGACCTCAATAAATCATTAAAAATGCCGAGTTTGACAACTTAAAAAAAATAAAGCTAATAAAAGCTTAAGGGCCATGTTTCTCATATCTCAATTCCATTTTATTAAGTTTTGTTCTGTTCCCAAGAGAACTGATTGCAGAACAACAGGCAAGTATTGCAACTTTGTTTATCACGGGTTGAAATCACGCAGATCCAGTTGTACAATACTAGGAAATGCCAATCGGTGGAGACACTTCTCATGTCTCCTGAGAAGGAGCTGTGGGCAGTTGGGAGCTAGTACTTGCTCCTGAACTAGAAAAATCTTAGGACTAATGCTGCAATTAGTCTGATGAAGAGAAAAGTTCACATTCATGCTTGGAGGTCATACTATGAAGCTACTCAGCATATATTTAAGCAAAGTTGTGGCCCGCATAGCTCAACCTAATGCAGAGAACAGCTTCCTGGGTGTACCGACAGCATAGAGCTACCAGTGACATGCAAGAAAACCAGTAAAGACTCATCTTGGTTATTGCATTGAAAAAGCTCCTTAGCTGCCTGTTACAAAGGCGACCTTACCAGTTCTCTTTGCTCCAGCTGGTGTCTTTGGCCTCCATCACATGGAAGGTGAAGGCATGGCGAGAAAGCTCTGACGTGTTCAACTCACTCTTATGGACAACTTCACCATGGATAAGAATAAGCCCACCTGTTTGCAGAAAGTCTGTTATGTTTTTGTGTACCAAAAATTCAGGGTTACCTTTAAAAAATAACAACATAAGGAAAACTTTAAGCAGGGAGGTCTTATTTTGGGGTGTTTTTGTTACCTTTGCTTATAGGCACAGGTATGAATCTGTTGTCTTCATAGGTCGGCTCTGACCCTATAAACTCTACACACGTTGAGGTACCTGGTGAAGCACGGACCATTCTCCGGGTAATTCCACCTGCAAATCCACAGAATAAACAAACATGCGCAAAAGTTTAAAAGCTAACCATAATTTACACAGCTGTGGAACATCTGTGATTTCTCTTGGCACTGAATGGAATAAACTATAGTTTTGTTTTTCATTAAACTTTTCATTAAGCAAAGATTTAGGATTTTCCAGCTGTGGAAAAAGTGATGCTGCTGCCTTTTGTTTGCCTTCCTGGCTCTTTCTGGGCATTGCAACACAGGTCTGAAGGAACACACATAGTTGTACACTTATGCAAAGCCAACCTTTGGTCCATTTCTCCTTTCTATAACAGCATAACTTGCACTATCATTGCAAAATTTGTTGAGTCCAAAATGTTTGTGTCTTAAAAAATTAAGAGCATTGTGGTTAGTCTGAGTAAAAGCTTAGATGAGCAACAGTTTGAAGCTAAAGAATATAGCTTCAAATATAGAATAGGTAGTGAAATAAACTCAAAACCGTGCTAATAACCCAATAATGGTTAGAAGTATACAGCATCTTCTGTCAGTCACAACAGATACTACACGAGTTAGTTTTGATTTGGTTCAGTCTGTGTGTTCCTCTGAGCCCCTGTTCCCCGACTGCTTCGGTGTGGTCCGGGTGACCCTCGCAAGGGATCTGGAGGCTTTCTTGCTTAACATCATTCTGACCAGTATTTGACAGTTGTCGTGGAAGAGGACTTTTATTCCCCTCAAGTAGCACTGCCAGGGATAAAAATGTTACTGGACATAACTCGGGGCAACAGAATCGGGATTTTTGCAAAGGGAATGCAACCTGGAGAAGAAACAGCTTCTGCAGGCACTGCGTGATGCTGAGAACACAGCACAATCCACGTTACTGTCCACCGCTAAGTATAAAAGGAGAGCACACGTCACAGCACGCACCAAAACCACATAAATCTTACTGGTGTGAGAGCCCGGAATGAACCATAAGCAGCCGTTCTCCAGCGTGGCATCCTCCAGTGCAATCCAGAAGCCCAGGACTCTGCCTAGAGGCTCCGTGTACAGGAACGTGGCATCCTGGTGTGGAGTCACTGAAACAAGAGACACCGGTTACTGTCTTTGCAAGCCTGCAGAATTCAAAATGCTAGGAGGACTGCACGCTTCCTTGTCTTCTTGACATTCCCTTCCCACCCATCTAGCATATTCTTTAAGCCATACATTAACATACCATGTTTGAGCCCCTTGCAAATGTAAAATTAGTCCTTTGGTTACATCACACACAATGTAGAAGTATTTCTGGAAAGTGGATGCCTTTTCCTGTAATCCTTAACAAGACTCAGGACATAAAAACCACCCTCAGGCCTCATTCTGATTCTGGCCCCCTTTCCTGTTGGGATATAACCTACGGTGTAATACAGGGATTATATGAATCTCACCTTCACCACCAATGCCAGGTTGCTGCAAGAATAAGAAAGAAGGTCTGTGAAGAGAATAGTCTCACAGCTTCCCATATAGAACAGTATCTTATTGAGTGACAAGGAGACTTGAATTACTGTACCTTGAAGATATACATGCTTTGCACAATTACTGGACTCTCAAGGCCGAGTTTTCTTCCCAGTTCCTTAAAAATACAACAAATCAGACAAAAAGAATTGAAAAAGAGGACTTTTGTGTTATTCTTAGGAAATACTTCATTTCCTTTTATGGGCAAAAATGATTCTACTTAGGAGTCTAGAATATTCAAAATTAACAATCCTATATTTTTTTCCAGGCAATTCTAGAGAACCATAGCAGCTTACCTGCACCTTGGAGGAGTGAGTGATTTGCTTGAAGACCGGATCGTAAGCATGTAAAGCTAAGGTGGAAGGAAAGACTCAAACTGAAAATTTCGTTAACAGAAGAGAATTGGGATGCTGTCTATGATGGGCTGCTGAAGACTCCAGCCAAACAACATAAATTGCAACCAGAAACTTTCTCCCAGTAATCGATTTGTCTTATACATGGCTTATCAACATGTCTAAGGTGATATGTTGCTTGCAGGTCCTCTTTAGAGACCAAAAATTCACTGGCTGCAAACTGCAGATATATAAACAATAATACTGTATAGCTAAGAGTGAAAAAGATCCAAGTGTCATGTGATTAAATATTATATTATACACAACTTGGAACATGATAGATACTATACACCACCCAGTGGCAGAAGAGCAGCACTATCCGAATTTACTTAAAAAAAAAAAAGGCAAAGACACATAGTTTTTAGTTATATACAGAAACAAGATTATAAATTCTGCAAAGATTAGTCAGAGTCCTCTTTGGTTCCCTTAAGCAGAGAACCACAAGCTGCAGATCAGTGCCATTTGTGCACGTTGGCTCGCTGTAGTCCAACTCTGGCCAAAATTTAAGGCAAACACCTCGAATTCTGGTTCACTCGCAGCTGTGATCAAACTTGCAGCTAGGACAGTGTACCAGGAGGGGCTGCTACAGAGCAAGGGAAGAAGCCAGACTCAACCGAAAGGAGTAATAACGGAAAAATAAGTCAAGAGGAGCCTTGCACGGTTCCGCTGCTGAGTCAGCGGGCGCCCGCGGTTGTTCTCACTTCCTCTGAGGAAAAGCTCGAGTGTAGCAGACTGGAAGGGGGGTTGTGGGAAGGTGATTTTTTTGCTTACGAATGTTGTTTTCCTGAGAAAAACCACAGAAATGAGCGCTCTCGGTACTGACTTTCTAAGTTGACTCAAGTAAAATCTGGAGAAAGTTCATGTGATTGGAGATGGACTGAATCCTGTTCATATTTTCCATGTATTGTTTGAAAGGAAGAGGAACGAAAGTGCATGTTCAGTAGCTGGGAATGAGGAAATAGGTCATAAACTGACACCTGGAAAAGTAAAGAAACTGTGCTGGTAACACCAAAGAAGGTAAAACAGTATTAGCAACGCACCATTGTACAGGTCATGGAAGACAGTTTGAACTGTACTGAATGTGACCAATTTTAGGCAGTAAATTTGTTAGACGAATCTCTTATGTAAGTTACAAGGGCTGAAGTCCAAACTTTTGCATGTCAGTGATTTTGCACTATGCATACTGAAAAACCTCCTAGAACTGCTTTCTGAAGAGGGATTTAACTGAAAACTTTGAGGTCTTTTGATACCATAAATCTCTGCAGTTCCCTCAGCATGGAGAAAATTGCAGAGATGGTGATAGAAGTACATGAGAAAAAGCAAACTGACACGTACAGAAATTGAGCCGAAGAACTTAATGCAGAAACTCAGTCCAAACCAGCCTGAGGTTGCAAAGAAAGGAACTATGTGACCATGACACCAAAGAGAGTGATTTTTTTGCAATATTGCATGCAGCAGTCCTGATGGAGCACGATGAGAAGTAGCAGAACAAGAAGGAAATCAGTTCTGCAGCAAGAAAGTTTTAAACTCAATGGCCAAAGTTATTCATAAAAGGCAGGTCTAGAGAAATCCTAATTTCTGAAAATATATATATATTTTTTTTTTTTTTAACCCCCTCCCCCAAACCATCACTGTTTAAACATACCATGGCCAATCTTGCTGATAGATTTCTCCTTTGGAATGAGAAAGTTACCTAAGAAACAAAGTAAGAGTTTACCAGGATATGCAAAGCAGGAATAGTCCAAGCACCAGAAACCCTCCCCTGTCTCTCCCCTCAGCTTCCTGCTCACTCCATCCACTATGGATCACTTACCTTGGTTGGAACTTACCTTTCTCATCCAAAACACCTTTCTCAAAGAAGAATCTAATCTTGTCTCCACTGGTTAGGAAATAATCTGAGCTGCCCTGCCAGAGATAAGAGCCCAGTAAAGGCAGTATCCATATAAACACAGGCCCAAACCAGCCCCTTGGAGAGTTACTCACCTGCATCTTTTTCCCATTGAGCCGCCACATAAACAAAATGCAATCAGCAACTCACTCTTACAACGGCTTTCCACAGCACTAAGTTTCTTGGCACTTTGCAAGAACGCTGCGCGCGCATGGGCTGCCCATGTTATTTTGCCAACTGCCACTCTTACAGCCCTGGGACATAACTTGTTCTCTGTGCGTGGAACAAGAGCAGAACAACTATCCCCGAGAGCTGCTACAACTGCCAGGAGCAACAGCTGCAGCCAAGAGCTCTGCAGGACATCAGTCCTCTCCTATTTCACTCTCTGATAAGACCATCAGTGATGCTCTTATCACATGGGGTGACCACCACTACCACCCCGAGTAGCTACTTCTAAAAATGTTGACTCTCCTCAGCTCATTCCGGGATTTCCCTTTTCCCTTTCCTCCTCCAGCGCTCGGGGCTGCCTTGCCCATGGCGGTACCTGTGCCTGGAGCTGCTCCTTCTCCTTGGTGGAGAACTCGGTGCGGCAGTGCGGGGGCACTTCCATCTCGGCTATAACGCGCTGAATCTGATCCCTCATGCTGTCACACTCCGCCGCCGTGAAGAAGTGCTCCAGCACAAGGAAGCCATCCTCGTGGAACTGGAAGGGAACGCCATTGTGCACAGGGAGATGGAGCAACCCCGCTCCTCCGGGCTCTCCGGGGAAAGCAGGAGACCACATTTCTGGCCTTTTACTGTAAAGTTATCTCAACTTCATCCCTGCACCTGGACACTGGATAGTAGATAAAACAGATGCCTTGCTATGCAGGCCATATATTCAGGTGTACATATAATTAATTACGCTTTCAGTTGCTCTAGTCCAACACAAACCAACTTTTTACTGCTACTGGTAGGTTTATTTTTTTGGTTACATCCACTTAGGTCAATATTTAAGTGTTCTTTATTATTATTTTAAAGGGTTTTCTACTGCATACAAGATAATTGATTCACATGCTCAGATCTCATACGGTTAACAATAATGTATTTTAACCTCTCAATCTAACAGGCTGTTGAAAACAGAAGATACAATTGCTGGTGTCTTTGTGGCTTGTGGATATGTTCTCTAAAAGAAAAATGACTAGCAACGAACTATAAGTGCTAAAATAAACGGAGCGGTCATACCTGGGCTCCGAATTAAAATAAAACTCATCTACAAGCTGGAAAGAAGTTATTTTCTTTGAGGTAAATATCCCTTAGCGGTTTCTCCTGGTTGACTCAGTCCCTTACAGAAGCAGTGAACTGTTTTGACACTACTGTTTCTTTATATAGAGTCCCCTGGAGATTATCCTTTGACAGGCAGATTTCGACTTCATGGATAAGAGGAGAGACAGAAGGGCAGGAGAGCAGTTCAGACCGCTCTGCAGGACAAGCTGCCCCTGGAAGAGCTCATAGCTGCAACAGGGTCCTGCCCTCTTACACTCCAATCTAGTGCAAGAAGCTGAGAGGACAATAAAGTCCGGGCAAAGCAGATCTCACTAGACCTAATCATTGGTTAAGTAGCAGTGACCACGTTTTCGAAGCACTACGACCAGCCTGCACTACAGACTCCCAGGGCGTAATCCCTTGGGCTCTTCGCTTACCTTTTGGATGAGACTCGGGGTGACAAACGCCATGAGAGGCAGAAGCTCCCCGGAGCGCAGGACAGACCCGCCGGGCGCCGCAGAGCTGCCGCCCGCCTCTCCACGTGACCCTTCCCGCGGCGCGGGGCGAGAGGGAGCGCGGGCGGCCAGGGGAGCTGCCTCTCCGGGAATTCTGCTCCCGGCTCCGGACGTTTCTTCCTGCTGGGGACGCTTGGGGCTGCAGCGCTTCGCTTTGGCTCTTGGTACAGCTTCACAAAAACATTCGAGCTTATAGCATGCAATCACAAACTTGATTCACCTCTCACCTCCAAAGGAAAATCCTTGTTTTAACACTAATAACCCAGAGAAGAAGCTAGAACAGTTAAGGCAAACACAGTGGTAGAATAAAGTAAAAGAAGATTTGCTGAAGATTCAACAAACTTCTAACACAACACATCTGACGTTTTCATTCACAGCTGCTCTACAGTGACTTAGAGCTTCAGCCGCCCGACTTGCTGTCCTGGAACTCCAGACGTACATGTAAATAGGTAAGCCAAGAGCCACAGCACATACCAAAGATGGATTAAGTGCAAAAACTACCTCCAAAAGGCAGAAGACAGAGCAAATAATAGCTGCCAACCCAGCAGTGGCACTCACTGCCAATACATCCTTCCCATGGAACAAGAAGCCCTGGAGAAGGCTTTTTCTCTCCACAGAAGGCGGCATTTGGCTTTTGTAGGAAACACTTAAAAGACCCTCCCTGAAAGGACATTCAGCAGGGGAATGTTTTTTTTGCTGCGCTTGCATAGCCAAAAACAAATTGAGGGAGCACAAAATGCTCTTGGGAAGGGATTTACTTCCAAACGCACTTGTTTGCAACTGCAAAATCTATCTGAAATAAATATTGTCTGAGTAAAGTCCACTCTACTACTCTGCAAGGAAATAAGACTCTGGATAAAAATCCCTCCCCTTTTTTAATTATCAGGAAATAATGAAATAATGTTTTCTAGTGAAAACACTTGGTTTCAGTTTTGAATCTTTAAAGATGGCTTTCAAACTTTTCTCTGCATACAGGTAGGCACGAATTTGATACTTTCAAATACTAAAGTTTGCAAGAGAGTTTAACTACTGGAATATGAAGGTGGAGAGCAGCAATCAGCCTCCAATCCTGCAAGAACGGCCCTAGCCCCTCCCTGCCTCCCATTCCAGGGGTGTCACCAACAAGAAGGTGAAGCTGTTTCTTAGAAAGCTGTGTAACCAACGGAAAAAACCTGCTGTAGCTCTTGCCTGCAAGGAGACCTGGAAAGGACCTCACCTCTCATGACATTGCCCTCTTGAGAGCCTGGACAAACAGACCTTTTACACGCACTCCCCTGCCACTCCTCAGGCTTCTGTGTCATTTCTCTGCTTTACTAATGTCACATACTTCTCATTCCCAGTAATTTTTTTTTTTTTGGCAATTTAGCACGTCATCTCTTCCACTCCCCAACTTAGACGCACTCGACAACTTCAGAAACTGTTCTAGCACGCACACACAACAGTAAACCACAGCTTTCCTGTTCCATTTATGGATTGATTTACAAATGAACTGTATAAACAGCAGATCGTAACACTTCTACATAAGAAGCCACAACAGCTGGCTGGGTAAAATGGGAAAGGCAAATAAATGATCTTGGTTACGGGAGCATTCATCAGTGGTTATTCTTAGGATTTCTGCAGTCCTTTGCCATACCAGACGTGCTCCTACTTTGATGCTTAGAAAGAGCTTTTCAGCAAGAGGCCCTACATAATAACCTAACAATAAGAAAGAATGTCATCTTTGTAAATACTTTCGTTTCCAGCACGTTTAAACAAGGAAAGTAGAAAGTATTTGGACAAAACTAGGAAATGGCCCCTTTTTCCTCTCCTTCCTCCCCTGCAGGAGCGCTGTTGCAGATGATTAACAACATTTTCTCCTGACAAGTCCATAACAACATTGCACTTCTGGCAAATTCCTTCCGAGGCTGCCGAAGCCCATCCTGTGTCTGGATGCAGGGTATAGGCACACGCAATATTTGGAACATGAGCAATGCAGCAGCAAAGCACAAGTGCTTGAAATGCCTTTTGAACTGCAGTGATTATCCTAGTTTCCTCCTTGATAATAGTTCCTATTGATACGATTTGGAGCCAAACCAGTTTGTCAGCTCCCCAGAGCTGGTTTAAGCACCTCAGCACTGCAGCCAGGCCTGATATGTTGGACCTACCCAACTTCGCAAGCAGAAACTTCAGCTAGATCCCTTATCATCTGTTCTGAAGCGCTCAGCAGTATCAGCAATAAATGACAGAGTACTTCCATCAGAAACAGGGAGCGTGGAAACAGGAATAACATGTATTTAAATTGTGCTAAGCAGTATATTATATTATTTAAAATAGCACAGATATTTGAACGTTTGTTTTCCTGGATTAGTAGGATAACTTCTCTCAAGTTACCAGGCGCTTCAGAAATAAAGATAATTTTCTGTTAGGAGAATCTTTATTGTAATCAGATAAGACATGAAAGCTTAAAAAAAAATCAAGAAGGTAAAAGCTTACCATGGGGCAGGGCTAGAGGAATAACAGTAGAGTCCCAATTGCCTATACTGCATCTTCAGTCTATACATTTCAGTCTATACATTTCATAGTCTATATTTATGTAAAGTGTGTGTGTATGTGTATATATATATATATATATACACACACACACACACAATAAAGATACATTACCTCTTCACCTTTGGGCTCTTCCCCCACTACCATGTCTTGGCCCTCTAGGACTCAAAACCAGCATAAATTGTCTTCTCCAATGGTACTTTTCATTCTTTCCTTTTCCTTAAGGACTCCAAGATCTGGCAAACCCTTGCCAAAGGCAGGTTCAGTCCAAGGGAGCTTGAGGCATTTTGTCCTCCCCTTAGTTCATTTCTAAGCATTTCATTAAAATTCACTGCCAGTAAATAGCATCAGATTAGCACCTTTCATCTTCACAGCTCATCACTGAAATTAGATCAAAAAATCCAGTCGTCTGCAAAGGAAGACAAAACCTTCCCCATGCAGTGATCTGCACAGGAACTCAAGTTGTCTTTGGCAGTTATAGGCTGAAGGAATCTTCTCTGTAACACATCATAAGCAGTCAATTAGGAAAGAGGGATCTGTCAACATTTTCAGCTGCAAGGGAGGAAAAAAAGAAAAAAAAAAAAAGGGAGTTGGGGTAAACAGACAGCTAGGAAACATCCTAAAATAGTAGCTGGCTGAACGAACTATTTCTCTGGCCGGAGGTAGTTTTCCCCACCGCCTTCAGTCCCCATCCCTTTCCTAGGGAGGGAAGGTACAAAGTGCATATTGAAAACACAAGCAAGTTTCTATAGGACTGAGCAGACAACACTCCAACACTTGTTTTGAGCATATGTAAAGCAGTAGAGTCCATATTTATATAGAATGGCTCATGTGATGAGCAAAGGCTGAAAACAGACTGTAATCCTACATAACAGCAGTAATTATTAGCATCCATCCTCTGAGAAGCGAGATCTTCAAAGGCAAAGTCCCTTTATACACAAAAAGCTTAGAAAAGACATGAAGAAGAAAACGCAAATTAAAAGTTAAAACTTTTATTTTGTTAAAGTGTCCAGTCTTACAAGTCTTTCAGAGACAACAATAGCAGCCTTCAGTGCTTTAGGTGGAGGTGCTGTTGATCAGCTGCCCAAACATAACCCCACACAGTGACTGTCCCAATTCTGAAATGCTACACCAAGCTGCAGGTCTCAGATGCCAAACCACAACCCCGCCAGCACGCGTACAGAAAGGGAGGGAGCAATGCTGAAGCCATGAGTAGCGTCCTAATGAAATGGACACATCTGTCAGCTGTAAAAGATGACTCAGACCCATTAGCCCCCTTCTCATTACGTTTCCTATAGAAAAAATCCCCTATTGTTCAAGAAACTTCCTTAAAAGGAGACAGAGGAAGGGAAGGTTATTTCCAGAAATCCCAAATTAAGCCTTTGTGTGAATTCTATTTCACCTTAGACATTGGAGACAGCTGCTTTTGAAAAGAGATTTCAGAAGTGAGATTTCTGGAGGATTTCACACTGCCAAAGCAGTTTAAAGCTGCCCCTGAAGCAGGAGAGATGGAGGGAGAAAGGTCCAAGTCCAACAGTGCTCCTGTCCAATCCAAGTTCTGCTTCATGCATTGTTAGAGCACGGCAGGACAGAAAACTCATTCTCTTTTGGCACATGTAGTGTTTAGTAAAGCTACAGGATCCACTGCGCATCCAACAGTGGGGAAAAAAGTATATGTCATTTTTAAAATGCAGTGAGGAAGAAGAGTGAAACTGAGGCTTAAGTGATAATTCTACTAGTCAGCATTCATTCAGCCTTACCTTAAGTAACATTTCAGAGGGGACAATGCTACTGTTTAAGGTATGATGTTTTGTTGGCATGACTTCTTGCTGAAGCAGATCTGAAAAATCTCTCCATGGTCAAAAGGAAAAGAAGCTGAGGGAACAACTGGCTTCAGGCAGAGACTATTATAAACATACCAGGAGCGAGTGTCTCAGTGGAGAAGTTTCTCTTAATGCATCTCTAGAGAAGGCACAGCAGCTATTCATGAAAATTACCCTTCCTCTGAAGGATGAAAAAAATCAAGACAGTTCAAGGAACTCAAAGCATGCAAGTCCCCTTCCAAAGTGGAAGTAAAAAAAGCTTAAAAATGAAACAATGTTAGAGCTGTTAAACCAGTATTTGAGCCTTTACCTACCTCCCTGCGAGCACATCGCATCCTTTCCAAAGGATGCTGCTTTTCAGAATTCCTAGAAACCAAAAAAGCTACCTAACATTATTTACGATAATGAATACCAGGAATGCAATTAAAATGAATCAAGCTAAATGGAGTGTATAAATGGTGATAAGAAAAAAAAAAAAATGAGGTAGGACATTGTCAGGAAGTGACAATTAATACCAAAAAAGAAAAAAAAAAAAAATCACATCATGAAAGATAACTGCAAGTGCTATGTAACAGTTCAGACTGGTAGCATAAAATCATTTCAGCTGAATTAACTGGGCATGAAATGGTAAAATCAGAAAAAAAGGACATTACAACCAGAGGGGAAAAAAAAAAAAATAGACAACCTTCCAGTGCATAGTTTCAGAGATACAGCAAAATTTGACACATTTAATCACTTGGTATTCCTTGCCTTATAGCTGGGGCAAATCTATTAGTATTAGGTTATTTAGCATTATTGGTAGAATCTCATTTTAAAATCCCTGGATCCTGAGATGAGTGTGCTTGTGATCTACAAGGGCTCCAAGAACTTACTCAGCTCAGCAGTGCTGTTAAGGAAACTGTTTTAATTCGAGCAGTTTTATTGTTTAGCAAGCCAGATTATCTATTAGCTGCTACTATAGAAGTGCTTTGACAAGAGCACTTTGACTCAAGAGTTGACTAGACTGCTTGCTTAAATAGAACAATCCTCCCACCCCTCTCTCCCTACCCAGGGGGGAGATCAGTATCAGAAACACGAAGCTTCAGTGTGACAATGGCTAAAAGAAAAAAAGATAAATTCAATACTTGCAAATGAGAAAGGACTGTTGATGTAAACTCATCCCTCAAAGACTGAACAATCCAGACAGCTATAGGGAGTAAATCACATTGTGGGTTGAGTTTCATAGAGTCCTGTGCCTTAAACATGCTCAGGAGCTCAGTTTGGACCTTATCCTTGATGATTTCAAGCTTCTTCCATCTCATAATAGGAGACATTCTCCAAACAGTATCTATTTGGGGGGAAGAAACATGTCAAGAGTAAACAGCACAAAGCACTTTCTCAAAGGCCATGTATTTG
The DNA here is from genome assembly GCA_013398735.1 of Nothocercus julius. NCBI lineage: Eukaryota > Metazoa > Chordata > Aves > Tinamiformes > Tinamidae > Nothocercus > Nothocercus julius. The sequence goes on along the minus strand of VZSV01000244.1, from coordinate 469,958 downwards.
TACCACCTGTTTCCAGTGCAACACTTTATCAGGCTGCTCCTTCCAGTTCTGCAGCACAGGAAGCTACCGCTAGCTTCAACAGCCACTGTAGAAGTATTGAGCTTGAAATATCTGAAGAGCAGCAAAAAGCTAGCTTTTTTTCCCATGCATGGTCACTGCTGACCTGCCTTACAACTGCTCTGTAGAGCTCAGTCAGGCCTAGGGCAGTCTACCCAGCAAGCAGTAGAAATAAAGCTCTATGATTTATAGGAATCAGAAAGTCTCATTTCTAGCAAAATAGCCTACCACCAACTTGTCCTATGTATTGAGAGCTGAGATACACAGCAGTTCAGGAGGTTGCAAGCTTCTAGAAGCACTAGAGTATATATTTTCAAGAGATGCTTACGGAAACCTCTAATTGCTTAGGTTCCAGCTCGTATCATTAGGAACACATCTAGAAGCAGGAGTCAGAGCACTTGTCTATAATGACCTAGACCTACAGAAGCCTCCACTCCTGCGAGCCAGGCCAACACTGCTCAAGGTGCACTGCCTCTTCCAGCCCTAGACCAGGGTACGTGTTGCATTGTAACCACATTACCCAAAGGCCTTGAACACAGCACGGCCCTTAAAACTTCTCTTTGGTAGCGCTTTCTATTGGCACAGAGTAAGGACAAGTTTCTTCTGCCATCCAAAAACAGCCCCCATGCCCACCACAAGCAACTCAACTACCTGGACCCTGCTGTACCCAAGCCCAAAACCTTAACTTGAGCAACCTAAGTCCACCTAGCAATTTCTGTCCTCTGCTGACCCAAAATACTAACACAAATGCAACGTGTGCAGGCCAAGATGCATCAGCACCAACACTTCCAAACCCCAGTGTTTGCTCTGGCGCAGTACATTTTGGAATAACATTTTTCCACATCTTTTCACCAGTGGCCCCCAACTCTAACAACATTTCAACACTGACCCTGTTGGGAACAGGAACAAGAATTTTCACAGTACCTTGCCTTTTAGGTAGAGGCTTTATCTTATTATTCCCTTGCACTTTTTAAACTTTGACAAATTAAGGAAAGCAGAATTTACATCCTCTTAAAAGCAGTTTTATAAACAAATTTCCTAGACTTTAATGTAGCTTTATTTAAGCATCTGAACATCAACAAATTCAGAGCCCAGTTAACATTGTCCATGGTTTCAGCATGTTTAGTGTAAATTTCATATATTACATCTGATGAAGAAAGCCGTAGTGTGCCCTCTTGCCCAAACATCCAAGGAGCTCCAAGATCTGCTAAGCCAGGGCTCTAACCAGCAATGTCCAGGGAACTGGAAGTGGCTGCAGCATCCCTGTTGAACTCATGGGAGGCCTGGAAGCACTTCATGCCTCAGCCTGCAGCTCTCCACCTCGGAGCCAGCCTGGTAGCTTCATGCGGAATATTGCAACCTGGACCTGCAGGCCCACGAGCCTCCTCTTGCTTTGGAAGGGGGGGGGAAAAAAAAAAAAAAAAAAAAAAGGCAGATTTAGGGTGTACTGTAGGCACACCTTTACCACCTCACCTTGAGGACATGATTATCAGTAGCTATAACAATAATCCACCTCTGCTAATGCAGAAGGGGTTTCTGTCAAACAATATCAAAAGAGTTGGACTTGTTTGCAACCGTTCTGTCCCAGGGATCTCAAGGAGCTCAGTCCCCAGAGGATTCTCCTATTGCTCCTTAACAGTGGGGGAATGAAAAGGGGAGAAAATAGGAAGACAGGTTTCCTTTCCACAGCACCACATTCAAATCAACATTAGCCTCTTATTTAGGACAGTTGGTGTAACAGGAACTGACAGCCATTAAAGTGGAAAAAAATAAAACAGAAAAGAACGATCCAGCAGCTTTGTAGATTGTGTTCATGAAAATACTGGCAAAGCCTCAAACAATTTAATGTGGAAGGAGGTGCAGAGGAAACCTCAGCAGTCCTCTTTACTTTAAAGACCAACCCCAGGGGAGACCCTGACGCATTGCCCTAGTCACATATTTATATTTGACACATGACAAAACACCAACAACTTAAAAGTAGTTTAAAAACTTTAAAAGCCAAGATCTTGAAGCACCTTGCTGCTTCTGACAGAGCACGTGAGACAGGCCTACTGCTTTTAATCCAGATCTTATCTTCCACTTCAAGTGCAACCACCCATTTCGCAGGAATCACAATATACACAAGCTCTGCTCCGGGTAAAGCTGGGGATATTCCAAGAGGCACCTCCAGACACCATTTGGAGAAATAGGCTGTGATCTACTAGTCAGTGGAAGTGACTTGAAGCTGTTAAAATAGTGCAATTTGAAATGAGCCACAGAGGTCAGGGGCTTTGGTTCTTTGCCTAGGCCCAGAGGGGAAGGTGTGGAGTACAAGGGGGAAAAAAGACAATTAGTAACAAAAAAAAGAGATCCTGCATCCAAGCTGATGTACAACAAATTTATCCCCCAAAATCCCAGTGCCAGCATCTAGATAAGGATCAGCTGTCTGTATCCTATCTCACCCCACTGTGAGGGTGATTCAGGGCCTCTGCCTGAATTACTGAGTTAGGAGGGGACAGTGTCAGGTGTCAAAGTGATGAAAGTTCAAGAGGCTCCCTGAACTCATGGTCTTTGTTTGTAGGACACTGAACACTCAGTCCCTGCAACTTATGAGCCCCACCTGGGGCGATGCAGCAATTGACATATTTTTGCCTCTATTTAGAGGTTGTTTCCCTTTACCTGCACCATCCACCTCACCCTGCTACCTGTCCAGAAGAGCAGCAGCACCTCTTACTCCCACTGGACCCTGCTGTGCTGCCACCCAATCTGTCTTGCTTCTCTTCCTGATCCCAAGCTTCCCCCATCCTGCATCTGAGGCAAGAATCAGCCTCCCTCAGAGTCATGTTTCCTCAGGGACTCCTTGGCTAGTCTGGTAGTTGTTGGAAGCAAGGGGAAGGGGAGGATTTGGGGAAAAGGGGACTGGAATGGCCTTTTGTTTCCTTCTAGTTGGTCAGAGGTTTTTCCCCTCCTTTCAGGGCCTCAGGCTTGTTCTTTGTCTGCCCTCCACAACCGCTCCTTGACCTCCAAGGGCAAGGTGTTGAACAGGTCCTCCTCCACAACGAGCCCGCTGCGCTTCAGCAGGGGACAGTCTCCCAGCTCCACCGGCAGGCACTCCAAGCGGTTTCCCCGGAGCTCGATCTGTGAGAGATTTGTCAGCTCCCCAACCCGGGATGGCAGGGACTGCAGCACATTGTTCCCTAGGTTCAAGGTCCTCAGCTTCTTGCACTGGAAGAGCTCTGGTGGGAGACTCTCAATCTGAGGAAAAAAAGAAATCAAAACAAAGTCACCAGCAGATAGGACACATGCTCACAAGACAGACAGGCCCACACAATATTTCAAGGGGGACAAGGTACTGCTTTAGTCATCTGCTTCTTTTCTAAGAGAGCTCCTCCTTTCCATCAGAAAGACTGTTTAAGAAATCATCTATTTAAATAGAAGTTGCAAGTTTAAAAGATAACATGGATGCCTGTTAAGGCCTTTTTATAGTCCACTCCTTCCAGTGAATTTCAAGGAATACAATATGGTTAAGGTTCAATAAACACTAGGCTATGAACTAAATGTAACAATTCAGTATATTGCCCTTAATTCAAAGTCTCAGCATGAAGGCTATCATTTGTCTTTAAAACCCAGCTGCATCCTTTTATAACTCAAATTATGCATGGTATCAGTTATTGCTAAGTTAGACCAAAGTCCATTCTAAATGAGATGGAGTCCAAGGAAATGCCAAGGTAATGAGACAAGATCAATTAAGCACAGTTTGATTCAATCATTGTTATTTGCATAACAAGTGATACAAGCAGCAACATGCAGTCAAAGTAGCACCAACTCTTGAAAAATAATAGTTATTTAAGGGACAAGGATTGGTTTAGGAAGGAAGCAATGTGCTAGAATATGGCCCGCTTCCCAGAACAGTACCCTGGCACCAGCCAGCACCAAAAGTATCTCTGCTAAAACCGCTGTGCTAGCAGAGGACAATTAATTGAGATAATTCCTGGCCTTGGAAAATGCCTAGGGTTAATTGTGGCCTGGCCCAGACACCTGTTTCACTGGGTCCTCATCCTCTTTTGCTTCAGACCATGCTGAGGCACAGACTGCTCCAGCATTCCTGTCACACTAAGGTTTTTGCAGAGAAAAGTGGTTGCAGAAAATGCAGCTGCTCAAACTCCTTTTCATCCAGCAAAAACTCCATCTCAAGACTGCAGATTAACCCCCAGGAAGCTGTTTTAGGGAGGCTGTCAGAAGACAAGTGGCCCAAAATTATGCATGTTCTGGACAGTATTTTAGAGTCTTTTAAGATCCCTTCACTTTGCTGAATGCCATCTTCAGAGATTGCCCACATCAACCCTACTTCCTTCAGTCACAGATGTATCTTGCCAGATAGCAGGAAGGGTCTTGGATTCTGGCAGTGGTAGGTGGGAGTGCTTGGAGATGATTGTGCTACAAACCCCCAGAAAAAACAACACAAGCCACTTAACTGCACAAAGAGCAGCCAGACCTGATATCGGTGCCTTTTGCAACTTCAGGCAATAAACAGACGCCAACAGAAAAATATCTTTTTAAACATTTTAGCAACAGAGCCTCCCAGGAATTCACAAACAGAATGAACTTCAATGAGCACAGGCTGTGACACACGGCAGAAGTCTCCTATAATCCCAAATGCAGGAACAAAGATGCAGGAAAAAAAATCCACAAATAGTTTGCTTTAAGCAAGGCCCGCACAAGCCAAGGAGCCACTGCCACAGTGATCAGACCACCCTGCACACCTAGTCATCTCTTCTAGCTCTCCTCACCCTCAGATAGGACAACTTCTCAACCCACTTGTGATTATCCAAGAAAACCCACAGCCATAATTAGGGCATATCAAGATGCCATCCTACTGCTACCTACTCTGGAAGCCAGTGCATTGCACAGTACATACCTTCACCTGATGTCCAATTAACAAACCTAGTTTAGTTCACCCTATACCCTATACTAAATAACGACACTGCTGAAGACAGTTTCCCTCTCTCTGAATTCACTCTCGTCGAGCTGAAGTGTTTTAGATTAAAAAACATTTTTACAAGTCTGCCTATATGTAACTTCAAGTGTAAAGCATGTTACGAGACTGAACTCGAGTATTCCCCACAAGTTAAGTACAATAAACAGACTTGCAAGCAAGATAAGCGTTGCCTAGATGGCCACTGTTACAGTGGCTGTACATAGCTGGAATAAGTGCATACTACTAAAGACTACAGGTACACGGAGCTCCCTTTTAAGCCTAAAGCCAGTGTCCATCTAGAGACTACACGGTTCCACTGTACAGAAACAACAAAGGATTTATGAAACATCCTCCAAAGTGCCACAAAGCTGTTCCGCTGTTCAGAAGAAATGGTGTTTGGAAAAATAATTTCCCTGGAACAATTGGGCAACATTTCACCTTAGATAAGCTTATGTTTCTCTCAAGGTGAAACGCAATGCTGAGGATTTCACACTCACTCCCCTTGCAACATGTTTAATCACACAGATAACAGAAGCGCCAGTTATTTTTACACAAGCAACCCGTAGCTCCCTGTGCGCTTACCCTGTTGGCTGTCACAGCTAGGTTCTGCAGGTTTTGAAGAAGTCCAATGTCTGGGGGTATGGAAGTCAAGTTGTTGTGGCTAAGATCTAAATATCGAAGTTTTCGGCAATAAAAGAGCTGGGTGGGGATCTTTTCTATCTTGTTACGATTCAGGTAAAGGCGCTCCAAATTGGTGAGGTTGCCTATCTGGATGGGGATGTAGGCAATGTGGTTGTACCACAATTTAAGGCAAGTGAGACGATGCAAGTGCTGGAAGCTGATGATTTCCTCAATGGTCTTGAGGTTGTTGTCCTTCAAATCTATCTCCTGGAGGTTGTGGAGGCTAAAGATGGAGTGAGGAATGCGCTCCAAGTCACAACGAATCAGTTCCAGCTCTGTCAGGTTGACCATTTTCTTAAGGCTGTTGAGGACAATGAGCTTGGTGCCTTCATTGTTGATGGATAACTTCTGAAGATGCACACCAACATCTGTCACCACCTGGGGCAGCTTCGTGAGGTTACTCTTGAGCCTCAACACCTTGAGCCTCTTCAGCTCTCTCAAGCCATCTATCACAATGTACCGGTTGTTTTCAGCACTCAGGTTCCCTGTCAGATGAAGCTCTTCTAGTGTCTTCAGGCTATAAATCCAAAGAGGAATCTCCTTGATGTCCGTGAACTTGATGTGGAGAGATTTCAAATTCTCTCTCAAGAAGGCAAGGGCTGGAGCCTCAATTTTGGCAGCTGTGTGATAGAGCCACAGCTCCTTAAGGCTAGTGAGCTGGGCAATGCTAGGGGGAATAGTGACATCAGGGATAAGCTCCAGCTTCAAGACCTCCAGCTCAATGAGGTCAAAGACTGTGTCAGGAATGCCACTCAGCATGAAGAGATGCAGCTCCAGCTTATCCTGGGAGTTCTTGGTGATCCTCTGGCGCAGCTTCTCTAGAGTCCACTCATTGTTGAGGTTCAGCTGCCGCAGTTTGTTCTCACTCACTTCTGACAGAAAGACAGCAAAGCGCTTGGAGTACAGCGGGTCATACTGGTCAATCAGGTGCAGCATAAAAGCAAAGTCGTTCTTCACATCAGGAATATCACTGTAGCTGCTCTCCTCTCGAATGGACTCGAAGGAATATTTCTTAAGCGATCGCTTCAGCATCCACCAGAGTGTATACATGCAGATCAAGCCATAGCATATTACCAAGCTTATGTAGAAAGATGCCAAAATTTTGAAGAGAGTGGCCAGAGGATGAGCACAGCGGTACATCCGGTAGCCAGTCAAGCTCTCAATGTCCACTTTACAGTCAACGTCAAATGTTATGTTGTTGACATAGTATACAGTATAGCAGATGATCAGAATGAATTTGATCACTTTGATAATGGTTTGTCTCATGTAGAGGCGGTACACTATGTCCCCCTCTTCCACATGTGTGCGGAACTTCTTCACCTTCTCAAACAATGCTTTGGCCTGCTCCCCTTCCTTCTTGTCCAAGACACCCGTCTCAGATCTGTCCACAATGCCTTGCTCAATTCGAGACTTTGTTCTCTGCAGCATGGGAACAGTGGCTTCCACATCCTCACTGACTGTGGAAGATTTCTTGTCCATGGAGCCATTCATTTTCCCAAAGGCTGGTTTGGTATCGCTCTCTTCCACCACTGTCTCGGATAGTGCCCTTGTTGTCCACGGAGAGTCAAAACACTTCAGTAGAATAGACACAAAATGCTCCAGTTTGGAGCTGGTCCTTGGGAACTTGAACCAGAAATTGCTACAAGCCAGGAAAATGAGTGTATGTAGCAGCACTAGGTAAGGAAAATACTTGGCAAACCAGTGAAGGCGGTTCTCATAACACACAGCATCCACATAGTTATACTGGTGCCGGTCCAAATCATAGCGAATCCCTGTAGGCCCTGCATCAGTGGAGGGAACAAGACTAGAGTTATAGTAAGTACGTTCAGGAATTACAATTGTCCAGCCTCTGACAGAGTCATTGCAAGAGTCTTTGGTTACCCATTTACAGGGCAAACAAATCATTTTGTCCTGGGTGACCTGAAGTGTCCCTCCAAACACAGCAATCATGAGCATCACTATGGAAATGTAGTCCGTGAAGACATCCCACCATGGCTTCAGGATGCGGTACGCCGGCTGCGTGTCCGCAAAGTAGCGCAGCTCAGTGACTGGAATCATGGCTCACCTGGAAGGAAACCAGAAGAAGGCATTACTGAGCTAAGCTATTTCCTCCACTTTTCAAGAAGACTCATGTTTTATTAAGTCTGGCACAGCTACACTGGAATTAGGACAGTGCCAGTTTCAAGTCACTCGGAGATAAACAAATGAGGCTACCTGGTGAGCAATTGGCTACAGCTGAGGCTGTGAAGTTTGGTGTTGTTCTTCCCTGTCAGATGGGCTCTGTCACAAGCTATCATAATTGGCACCTCATTAGCAGCCTGTGGGATAAGAGATATTCACTCAAGGAAAGCTCCTGAGAGAGACTTAAACTGCCCAGCGAGGCCAGTATTTGGAAGTTTCTCCTGCTATTGTATCCAGAGATTACATTTCAAGGATGAAGGAATTTGCCAGACTTGTTAGAAAAGACCAAATCCATGCACAACACAGCATACTTATCCTGAGCTGCTTACTGTTTTACAGATAGAAAATAATTCCACAGTTGAGTTATTCTCAAACTGCAGAGGTGAGGAAGATTTACATGCACTATAGTTGTTTTTCCTAGAACCACTTCACCAATGCACTTCATCACATGGGATAAAACAAGCTTTAAAGAAAACACTAAATACAGCTGTTTGGTATGAGGGTTCTCAGTTTTGGCTTCCCCCTCCCCCTTTACATTAATTCTCCAAGGAGAAATTAGTTGTTTGCCCTGTCAGATTTGATACTGAAATCCTCTAACATCTGCTCTTTACTTTCTTGCTCTTATTTACTTCAGAAGTAGAAGAAAGGGGAGATGAAATAAGACTCACTTCCCTGACCAACCACTCCCACCTACCAGAGTTCACCTCAGCAGGGATTTAAGCAACACAAGGGAATTCAAGAGGTTCTGGGAAAGAGGCAGGATGCGTTTTGACCTTCAGTGATTCAGACTTTTAGCCAGATCTCTCAGCATGTTCTCAGCAAACAAAGTCCAAACACCTCACTGATCCACAGATAACTGAGTTCAAAATTTTCCCCCAAATCTGTCAGGCACCAGGATCTTGAAGTCCCTGTAACTTCTAATCACAAGGAAAAGCAGTATCACACCACATTTATTAGCAAAATTGAGGAGTAGGACCAGGACTAATCTTTGAGTCATTTTTAGAAGCCCCCAGTTCAATTCTAACAGAGCAGGTGCCAGGATAACATCTGTGCAGACAGCACTGAAATCTTAGGGGGCTGCGAGCTTGAAAGCAGATTTTTACACTGCTGCCTTGTAAGGTTTCCTTGACAAGTAGGGTGCCATGCTGTTTGCTTTTGTGGAATTTAAGTTTGTATTTAAAAATGCACTTCAAGCAGACAACTGCAAAGGAAGCCCTTCCCAGTCTGAACTCAAAAAGCAACACATTCTCTGGAGGCTAAGTACAGGATTTTGTTCCCTTGTTCACTGCTGACAACAATAAATCGTAAAATGCCAAGCTGGACTTAATGCTCCCTGGAAAGGCTACAAGCAGCTGGAAGGTAGTAGACAGAAAATGACAGTCACCCCCAGGGAAGCATTTGCCTTTTTGCCCATCCAGTTCCATTACTATATTAGTCCATTACAAGAGACACACTGGGGCAATTTTCTCCATGCTTTTTTTGGGGATAGAGGAATTTTGAAAGACAATAAGGCAATACTTTAGAAGTTCAGTAAGACCAGGCATAACAGTAAATAGATCTATTTATCAGACTAACTCATACATTCCTGTCACAGGATGCAGAAACAAGGGATGAAAATAGCTGTTACACAGCACTGTCAGAAGCAACTGCTGTCTTGTCCAAAGAGAGCTGCAGAGTCCAGTCACTTTGCTATGCAGAACAGGCTGCATCGATTAGGTTAGGACAAGAGGATTAAACGTTCACAACAGGAAGGAACAGCCAAAACATCTTCTGAACAGCACCTGAGCTGCTAGAAGCTGCAGCTTAAAGCTGCTTCTTCAACACTTTACTCCTCCTAACCCTACTCTGAGGGGAAAAAAATATACATATTTAATATATTTTCACCTCCTTTCTTTTGCTCAGATGCTGCTTTTCCTCAGAAATTCTTATTTTTCTTTGTTCCCTCTTGTTCTTCATCACTCCCAGGAAGGAAACTTTTGCAGGAGTTAAATCCTTCACAGTCATCCCCTTGTAGGCTTACAAAATAGAAAAGACCTTTTTAGGCACTGAGGCCTCATAGCTAACGCCAAGGCCTTCTCAGACCTGAGCTGCTGTTCTCCATTGGTAGTTTACTGGGTCCAGTAATGCCCTTTCTTCTGACAAGTTAACTATATCAAATTGTTCAGTCCAATTTGTATCTCGAGATAACTGAAAAGGAAACCCACAACAAAGCAGTGCAGCAGGCTCATTCTCCTTATTTACCCAGACACACAGGGTAGGAAATTCCCCGTTACATTAGGCATCTACAAGCAAGCTAACAAATCACCCCTCCAGATGTGTTCAGCCTGCCCCACACTATAGTCTGTTAATGCTCAATGTCAGCAACAAGGCGCCAGCAGGGTGGAGCAGGAAGCCTCTGCCTTTCGGGAACAATGACAAGGTCACTAAAGGAAGAGGACACGTATATCAAGTCCCCACTCCTCCTGACAGCAGCAGAGACACTGTTCAGGTCACAGATTAAGAGCAAGAAAACTAGGGGTCATCTCATAGAAGCTCTGCCACAGAGCCTCGCAAAAGGCTGAGCACAGAAGGCATGAAGGAAAAAGGTAGCGTTTGCTACAGAGCTCTGTGCAGGGAGCAGGCTGCGACACTCCATCTCCCAAGTTAAATAGCTAAAGAAATTCCTAGGCAGTAATATGTTAATGTTGCCCTCATCACAACTGTGCAAGACATCTTAGCATTTTTTATGATGTTTCAGGGTCTCAACAACCTCAGGAGGCAGTGAAGGTGGTTACGGACAGGTACAGACACACCTGGGAAAGCAGCACTGTGTTAGAATGCACTTGAAGAAAGAGCTGATCTCCTTGACATATATCTCAAGCCGCAGATATTTCCAGTTTGAGCTCACTTAGAAATGATTTGTTTACACTGCAGTTAACTATGCCACATGGAAGGCAATAATAATGAGCTTCTGAAAGACTGTTTTGTTCAGGTCTAAAGGCAAGCTGATTTCACTAAATTCCCATAAACTGATAGGTTGAACATCTGTCCCTCAAATCCTGACTTCTCAGAAAGAAAGCAGTGAGTTTTCCAGCTGCAGCAGTACAATTACAGCAGGCAGGCTTGAGGCATTGCACTCTAAACAGTCTAACAGTTGTGCATTTGTGTCAGAGGTGTTTTAGCTTGGCTATACTACAGTGCTTTCCCATCTCCCACACAATTCCCAAAGCAGCTCCTCACCCCTCAAGCAAGGAATGACTTAATTCTAAGGGCTCATGCAGCAAAGTGGCACTACTACTTTGAGTGCAATTCTTACCCAACACAGAACATGCCAGGACAGTCTGCAGCAGCAACATCTGAGACTTGTACAAAGAGCTGTATGCAAAGCTGCACAGAAGATTACAAATATACCCATCAACCCAGCCCACAAATATGGCCTTTTAAAGCTTCTGAAATGCTCACATTCCACATCTGGATACTACACACCTCTTCACTCTTCAGATTCACCTGGATCAAGTTTATATCCCACCACACACTCCTCTTACCAGACAGCCTCAGGAAGAGCAGTGTCCACTCAGTAAGAACAAGCTGGGCTAGTGTGACCATCCCTGCACCATCCTGGTGGCCACCTACCTGGAGGGCCTCACGGTTCACGCTAGACTTGCTGACACAATAGAAGCAGTGGCAGTTTCAGGCTTGCATAACCAGCCTGCCAAACCTACCCAGGCTTCAGCCAACCATAAGCATCACCAAATGCTAATGTCAGGTTATACTAGACACCTGGAAGAGAAAAATCATCACTCAGGTTACAATAGGGACAACCTGAGCACACCATACCTAAACAGTAAAGATCAGTCAAACCGGATTGAACATATCTGGCTGCCGAGGACCTCCCACAGCAGCGTTCATCTTGCCAGATAAAGAATGGCAGAGCTGAGAGCAGGGATCCTTTCCACAAGCTCCAGAAGCCCTGCAATAAATTAAGAAGTTCAAGATAGTAACAGCAAATGCTGCAGAAGCACGAGCATTCTCTAGTTCAGATAACATAATTCCTCCACCCAAAAGCAACCAATCTAGGCAAATGAAGACTGATTCTATGGCTATTAAGACGACTGAGCTATGCTTGAAATTCCTGTCTGCAATTGCAGATCAACATATCCAGCTGGGGATAAAGTGAACAGAAACATCACTGTTTGGTTCCACTGCATTGTCTAGCAGCTTGACTCATGATTTACTGAATACTTAATCCAGTCTCCTCTCTCCTTCCTTCTGTTGACCCTTCTGTTGTTAATCGAGTTACTGGGAAAACAGGACTACATCAGAGATCTCATGACATGCCGAAGGATGTCTTAAGTTTTCATAACTTATTTCACAGATTTCCCCCAAATAGCTAAGTCCTCATCTTTAACAGGATTCAGCTTCCAGGGAGGCAATCCTGCAGCGCCGTAAGGTAAACGGACAAGGTGGCATTGCAGGTTGGACCCTTGCGACTATTTCCCACTATAATTATTAGTTCTCTGTAGCTTTCTTCTCAGCTTGTAAGATGAGAAGCACAGTATCACTGACAGAATTTCTTACCTCTCCTGACAGAAAGGAAATGAGTTGTTCATGTGCTGACAGTATCACAGGTAGACAGAGAAAAGAAAAACTTGACATTGGTAAAGCTTTAGTCCTCACTGTTGACGAGCTACAACATGTTACAAAAAGTCTTCAATAGAGCACAGCTGCCTCCTCCAGCATGTTGTCACCTGAAATCCTACAGGAGGGCAGGACAAAGCCCTTTGTTTCAGCATCACGAAATAAAAGCTTTGCAGGTTGGCATATGGGCTCAGCAATTTCTACACTGCTGGTTTGAAACCCCAGAAGGAAAGAGGAGAAAAAAAAAAAAAAAAAAGAGACCAAACCATGAAGCTGCTTCCAGGCACCCCTCTGAAAACCTCCCAAGCACAGGAACAGCCAATGGAAAAGTCCGAGAGATGAGATCAAACTCAGAAACTCTGTCCTTTGCTATTTAGAAGTAAAGAGCAAGAAAGTCAGGACCCAAAGTTCTGATCAATTTAGCATTCCTGTATCAGACTTCCTTCAATAAGAATCTCTCCTGAGGCATAAAGTATCTTCCAAGATGGAAAGTAAACATGTTAAGGCTAAAGAGTGGATGAAATGGTGGCTGCCAACATCATTTACATGTTTCACTTATGGGACGGCCTGTGAACTCAATGCTGAGAGCAAAACAAGGTGGTTTTCACATAACCAGGCACCAATTGTATGCAACACGCAGCCCCACCCGAGCCACAGGACACAACAGGATGGAGTAAAACTCAGTAATACAGAGCAACAACATTTTTATTCATGCTCATGAAAAGGAATAATTCCACCTACAGTGGATAACACTTGCTTAAGACACCCCTCAGTGCACTCTACACTTCAGGAGCAAGATTGGCAGCCCATTCTTGTCTTAACAGCATAGCGCAGCAGTTCCAGGTTGCCATCGCATGAGCAAGCCTGTCCTAGCAAGTACAGGGAAGAACATCTACACGAGGAGAACAACCTGTACTGCAGATTTGGCTTGGCCAGCCCCATTTTTTGACTTTTGACAGCACTTTTCCTCAGTTGCTAGAAACAGAATGGAGTGTGCAGTTATCTGAATCACTGTAACCTGGAACAGGGAGCTATGTCAGTGATACAACTATGTACAAACAAGTGCTATTAGATGACTTGCTATAAAGATGTAAACCAGAGAAAAATGACCCTGTCAGCTTATAAATTATGTACATAGCCACAGGCTTCCAATCCAAAATTAATTTCCTCTTTGCAGTCAAAAGGATGCTTCAAGGACAGGCACTTGAGCTTCTCTTAGAAAAAACATGCCTGCCTCATTTCAACAGGACACTAACACTCCCTTTTATTGACTGATCTTAAGCGATTGAATTAACCACTAGTAACTACTTAAGCTAAGAGACAACAGCATTAACTTGGAATAACCAGAACTGCCCTTCCTTAGGTCCTGGGGGAGGCTGTTCAGCACTAAATCCCAACATTAAGGACAATCATACAAGAAAAGATAAACTGTTTTCTGCTTAGATTTGTGTGCATTGAGTCTCTGAGAATAAAATAATCCTTGCTTCAGAACTTTTGTTCACTTTCAGTCAGATGCCTTGATTTCTTAATCTCTCATTTGATATGTAAGGTCTGCAATGGCTGCCCTTTCTCTTTGGAAAGAGTTGTTTACCTTTCCTTAGTTCTCTCACTTCTCTCTGCTGAATCTTCTTTCATCTTAACCATTTGCCACAGTTGTTTTCAAGCTTGATAAGACACCAGCTATCAGCACAGCAATATTAGCCTCAGCCTGGCAAGGAAAACAAATAAGTACATGTTCACCTATTTATCCTCACCCCAAAAGCCTTGCACCTTCAGAACCAGAAGCTCCAAAGCAGTGATGTCTAAAGTATTCTAAAAGCAGTAACTAACTTCCAGGTCAGAATATTTTCTAGCTGTCTTCACTGATTAATAAGGAATAAATCACCTAAGGTTTCATCAACCAGAGCAGATCTAGACTCTAAAGGAAAGTCAAATAACAAGTGCAGCACCACAACTTTACTGTGCACAAAGGTAGACTGTAGCTAGAGAAGCAACTTGCAGATTTGTCACAAAGGAGGAGCTGTGTGAATTGCCACAGTAATGCTATATCAAACACTAACAATGCTTAGTACACAAGGAGAAAGAAGCACTATTATTTTGGCAAGGAGGTCACGACTGAATAGCTTTTAATCTCAAACACAGCTTGAGAGCAGCAAGAGGCATGTATAACCGAGATACATCAACTGAATTTCATGTTAAAATACAAAAACACACACACCATCAACAGCTTAAGGAAAAAGGTACTTGGAGGCTTTTAAGATACCCTTACCTGGTTCGAAGAGGGTAAGCAGCTAAGCTCTTGTTTAGGAGTACTATGTTAGTAAACATAGTATGTAGTAGTGTGTATGGTAAACAGATTAATTCTCAAAACACTGGGAAATACACAGGTAAGACTCACTAATTGCAACCAAGTAAATTTTTATCATTACCAAAGCAAGACCTAAACATGCCCTATATTATAGAGCCCCACACAACATATATAAATCTCTGCTCTACCACCCTTCTCCTGCCATTGCTACTCTGATCTCCTAGATAGCAGTTGGCCTCAATTTAACACCAGAAATTTCACTTCCTTTTTAATTACTCCACAAAAAAAAAAATCCTCCCCAAAAATGCAGAAAAGAAATGGTAGCCTCTGTCAATAAGCCTGCTCTGATCATACAGTAACTTACACATTTGACCTTGGCTGCTTATATAAAAAAATACACACATCACAGTTTCCTGAACCACAGGACACCTCTCCTCCAGCATTTCCTAGAATATAATTAGCTCAAAGGATTCAGCAAGTCCGAACCAGAAGGCTTCTGGTACTCCACATTTCAAACTGAAACATTAACTTTTAACACTTGGCTTTTGCTCTATTTTAAGGAACTGTTTATGCACTCTATCTTTGACCTAAACAAATAAAGTCAAGGTTTTTCAAATCAATAAGGAAAACAAGGAATCTATGAACTACTAGAATGTCAATCAGAACATTAGTTTTACAAGTCTTAGGGATAGTTATATTCTGGAAGCAATGTACTGCACCTTTAGCTGCTCAGAATATAGCCAATCTAGACAGCACTTTTCACATTAAGCAATGAGCATGGAATTCTACAATACCATTTATCACTATCCTAATAGAAAACCAGGGAGAAATGGAGTTTCCTGAAACTAGTTTCTGACATTGCCCAAGCAACACCCACCCAGGAGATTAGTCAGTGCATTCCTTTAAGGGCATGATGAAAAAGTTGTTTAGGAGCTGCCTATACAAACTGCAAGTGTGCTGCCAGGAAAGGAAGAACATTATCAAACCAAAGACTGTTTGCTACGTACCAACTATACTCTTCTACACAGCAGTCACAAGCCCATTTACTGCACTGCAGACAGCTTTCAACTACCTACCATTCAGTGCAATAAGACCAGGGTTGTGTGTTTATGTGGCCAGGAGTTATATGTATGTGCAAATGTAAATGATAAGTGCTAATTTGTACAGTACCTTAACTCTACCTCACCCTCAATCTTCACACAGCAGCTAAGTTTTACAGCTTTAGTCTACCAAAACTCTCCCACATCATCCTCTGACCAACTTGCTTTCCTCTTCGCTCCTTATCAATCATCTCATCGCTGCCCTGTGCTTTGTAGCTGTGTTCAAGGAGTACCCGGTGATGCTCTGGCTGCCTCGCTCCACTCAAGAGCTAGCCCGTAGCCTTACCCTGCAGCTGGGTTCTGCTATCTGCACTTCAGGCCTCTGAGCTGGAGGAGGGTGATGTTCCCGCGCGCTGGATCCTGAGTGGGTGCTGAAACACTGCACTCCCCACACGCCATGGGAACAGCTTCCCTGAAGTGAAACAAGAAGTTATCAGCAAAAACAGGAGAGTCAAAGTTCAAACAGACCATATTACATACAAGCTTTTATTTTTCCTCTTGGATGCCAGGATAGGAAAACAGAGAAGGAAGATCTCGGAGACCTCTCTGCTATGCAGCAGAGGACTGCAGGACTTCAGGGAGTGTGGTCAAGAAGATGGAAAGCCACACAGGAGGAGGAAGAGGCACAGTGGAAAAACACTGATGATGGTGAGAAGATGCTGCATCCAAGAGCATGTCCCTCCTCAGGGCCAAGCTACCCCCAGGGCTGCTGGGCTTTGGAGGGACCCAAGCTCTTATACTGAGCTCCTCTGGGACAACATGCGGTCAAGGCCATCCCTTGACTGAGGGAGGGGAGCCCCTGGGTGCCGCTCTCCTCTGCGGGGGTGGCTGCAGCCACAACACCTCGGCCCTGTCCCTGCGCGCTCTCAGGTGCTGTGGGAGAAAAATAAATAAATGGCGAAAAAAATAGAGGGGGGGAAGCATTCTCTATTAAAAAAAAAAGAAAAAAGAAAAGAAAAAGTGCGAGTGCCTGGCCCCACAGGCAGAGGGGACCGCGCCCGTTCCCCTGCCCGGCCCCAGCCGCCCGCAGCCCCACCGGAGCGGTCGAACCGCGGCCCCGTTAGTCAGCAACCCCCC
>VZSV01000244.1:425990-436768 GCA_013398735.1 Nothocercus julius | reverse complement strand
CCCGGCGCCCAGCGCCAGGGAGCCCGCGGGCAGCAGCCAGCGGCCCCGCACCATGGCCGGCTCCGCTCGCGCCCACTGAGCGGCCGCCCCTTAAAGCGGCCGCCGAAGGGAGGCTGGGTTGCGGCCGTGCAAACGCCGCGGCCGGGCCCCGCATGCGACGCATCGCCGCTTTAAGAGCGAGCGGTCACCGCGGCGCGGCCGCGCAAGGGAGCCATTTTACTGGGGAGCGCCAAGGGCGCCCGCGGCGCGGGGCTGAGGGGAGGGCGGCGCGAGGCGGGTGGTAACGCGTCCCCTTCCCCCCGGCATCCGCCGGGACCCCCCGCTCCACCCCGAGTCACGGCACCAAGAGATGTGTGCACGAAGCCACCACTTTCAGCTAAAGGACACGTTACAAAAATATATGTATATATAGTGTTTAAAAAGCAGCCTAAAAGGAGTTTCATAGACTGATGAAATGTTTGCCGTACTCCGACACAGTTCTTTGCAGGCAAGGTTAAAAAATGTTACTTTGGAAAACTAGCAGGTTTGTTGCTTTCTTTTTCTGGGAAAGGGTGTTTTAAGCTAAAAAGGTGCAAGGTTAAAACAAAATCACAGACACTTGCTAAGGAAAACTGTCTGGTATTCCCAAATACCCCCAGCTCCCCTAAAGCAGCTTATGCCCTTCCCTCCGCTCACCGCCAAACCGAGTAACTCCACGTGAGATCGCGGACTCAAAGTCAGTGTTCTGAGCAATCACAACTGCCTCCAACTCTCGTATCCTCATTCTTCTACCTTATCATCAAGGCTGCAAATTTTCCAGAGGCCTGCATTACTGCAAGGTGAAAAAACGGTAGAGCGGATATTTTCCTTAGAAGGAAGGACCACCTCTTCCCACATCCAGCAGTTTTCTGTTTTTCCTCCTAGGAAAGGGTCCTCCCTTCCCCTGGCTGGCAGCCTGTGAAGAAGTTTTACCAAGAGCTCTTTAAGCTTCCTCTTTTTAGGCCCCTACAAAACAGGGGGTCCTCAAGGCACCACAAACACCTCCCAAGAACTGCCATTTTGGCCAGTTTTGCTGCTCCTGTAGCAGATTCAGGATGAGAAGCCCAAGGTGGAACCGTGTTACTTGGCCATACAAGCAAGGAACCACCCTGGGCTAGTTAATAGTGTCTGACCTCAACATCATCACCAGCCTTCTTAAATAATGAAGCCAAGGTAACTCACCAGAAGTGCCAACAGTTTTTCTCCCCTCTGAAAATACACTTTTGCCCTTAAAGAAGTTACTAGCGACCCTTTAATCCCTAGGGATGGAAAGGCTGCACGTTTCCTCTACCCCAGAGCCGTCCGCAGCGCTACGGGAAGAGCCACCTCCCCGCTATCTTCCCTCAGGTGCTCGCAGTGCTACAGTCCAACACCAGTCAGAGCTGGGGCAGCCCCACTGCCCGTCTCAGGGCTCAAAAACTACTCTGAGAACAAGGACAGGTTCATTGGAAAGTAACATTTTTAATCCTGATTGGCCCGCTGCATTTTCAGGTTATTTTAAGGAGTCTTCTAGACATTCAGAGGAGGAACCCTTGCAGACACTCCTGCTAGCAATGGAACAGTTTTGGGAAACCCAGCACTTACTGAAGGGATCTGAATTGGACAGCCCAGGTACTCATGGAAGTGGGAGCCCAAGTAGTGCACGGAATGTAAGAGAGCAACAATATTTACAGCAGTTCAGAGGCAGAGCATGTTGTAGGAGGTTCAGTTCTGCCTAGGAGTTTTATCCTCCAGTTCTACATTTGTATCTACCAGCTGGCTGTTTAATCATGTAAGGTCTGACTCTCAGCCTCTCTGGTGTATGTAAGAGCTGAGACCACAAGACCAGCTAAAACAGATCACTGATAGGAGGCAGGAAGAGCATCTATCCAGTGGTTAGAGTAGGCAGGATGCTCCATCACACAGCTGTCCTGCTCTATTGGTTCCATATTTCTTGGAGGACAAAAAAAAAAAAAAATCTACCCTCTATAAAGAATTTCAGCACAGAGGGATACAGTTAGCCATAGGCATTAGCTACAGATTGCTTAAACCTTCAGTTGCTCTTGTTCCACCACAGCAGCAACACCTGGCTGTATCTGTGTCACTACAGCATCGTTTGAAGAGTCAGAGGGGGGGAAAAAAAAAAAAAAAAAAAAAAAAAAAAACAAAACACTGCTTGAGGTTGCCAAAAAGAATGTAAAAATGTGTTTCAACCTGTCCTCTGGTCTCCTCACCCATTCTTGTGAAAACTACAGTAGCTTACAGAGAACTGGCCTCAGGTGAAGGAAATAACACTAGTACAAAAGCTGACAACACCCCTCTCACTAGGGCCTTTTTAGCCCATCATCAGCATAAGCAGATCTTAGAAAGCAAAAGATTGACCTTTAACAAATCAGTACCCATAAATACAGAAAAGTGCAGTGTCAAATAGCTATGCCGATGTGAGCCAGCACAGCACAGAAATAATAAAGCATGCTGGATTAGTGTTCAAGAGCTTTTGCACAGTCAGAGCACTTGGGTGCTCCAGTTCCTCCCAGGGAGGAAGATTATGGTTCTGGTCAATTTGACATTCCTGCAGGTCAACATTTCTCATTCACCTAAGCCTGATCCACTGTGTTTGAAATGCAACAGTTTCCCTTTCAAGAGGGACAAACCTCCAATTCAGGACAGTGACTCCCATAGGACTGGTACACAGAGAAGTGGACCATCCCCAGGAGTCAGCCAACGACTGAAATGCTTGTATCCCCACTGTGCTACACCAGAAAAAGACATGGTACAGGTCTGACCTAAAAGCAAAAAACTCTTCCTGGCAAGAATTGCTGATAAATAATTTCAAGGTTACTGTGACCACAGCTTATGTGGGGCAGTATTATGCAAGTCACTGAGGCAGAAAACCCCAATGTCGTGCCTGTACTAGCCCCTAAATACAGCTGTCTTCACAGCATGTACAGCCCATTTCTTGGGTTTCAGAATCCTGATTGTAGCTGGACATCCTCCAGTCCAGAGCTCGGAAATCAGTATTGCTGCTGATCTGACTGCTACAGGTGTCAGCCTCCCTGCAGCAACAACTGCCTGCTCTAAGGCCGTGCGTAATAAGGCTTGACTTAACCTACACCTCCCTCATTGATTAAAACCACCATAGTCTATCTTTCAAGAAGACCTTGTTGATAAGGCGATTCTGGATTCGGGGAACTTCCGTGCACAAAGCAGCCAGCTGTAACTGTCCAACCACCTCAGCTTCTCAAAGTCTCTCTCCCCTGTGACAGTCCGAACAGCTGGATGTCAGATGACACACACCAGAAGCTGACGCAGTCCTCCTTTTTGCACATCCCAGTGATGGCTAAGTGCAGACATGAAGGAGAAGAATCCAGAAGCTACGCGAACGGCAGAATGAGCGACTTCAGTGGGATACATTCTATTTACAGGAGAAAGATCCTTCTATACTCACCCACCAACTTCACTGGATCCAACCTGTCCCTTCCTCATCGGAAGTTACTCTATATGAGCATACTTCCCTAATGCAGAAGGATTTCATCCCACAGGACTTGAAGGATACGCAGATAGATGGTTTCTTTCTCCCCACACTTAAAGTCATTAAAAAGAGATACAAAGAACTGCTTTTGGCAGTATGGAGGCATTTCAGATTTGAAAAATACGGAGTGCAGGACCCAAGTAGATGGGGAAGTATTCAGTCCTTGACCTAATAAATAGAGTAGAAGAAAATCTTCAAGGTGGCCAGTTGCCAAAACACAAAACTTGAAGTCCTGCAGAGATCTCTAGGAGTTTTAGTGCACCACACTGTATGGGGGCATCTCCTAGGATCCACTGCCGTGTAGTTTCTCCAACACTTTTTGCCAGGCTCGTGGACTATTTGGAATCCTGAAGTTCCTTTGCCTTCTTCAAGATCAGGTGAACATCAGAGATAGGATAATCCTGCATTAAAGAAACAAAGTGATGTGTTTCCTTAACAGTCCTTGCACACACCACTCCATCCAAGCAGGGCAACCCTTAACAATAGCATTCTCAGCCACACTGATTCACACCTCTAAGCTTGAGGTTAAATATTATCTCCAGCTACTCCCCTAACAACTAACCGTTCCCTGGTTTATTTTGTAACTGATCAAGCCTGAATAACCTTCATGAAGGCTTTTTATTTCTCCTCCAAGGGTACAGCTAAGCTGCCTTGATACAAGTACTATCTTCATGCCAGAGGGCTTTATCAAAGCCAGTACCTTGCACAGCCCAAAGCAGGAACTGGCAGAATCAGAGATATTCTACTGTTCAGTGCAGGTGTTTTCAGCCTTCGGCTCTCGCAGACCTCAAAACTAAAGCAACTCGCCAACAAATTTAAGACTGTTATACAGGGTTCACATCATTGCTAGAAATCATTCAGTTATTTGCAAACCAAAACAAGGTTAAAAAAAGCTCTAGTACAGAGCTTATTCTACAAGAATAGAAGTTCTTGTAGGGTAGGAAGGGTGTATAAGTGAAAAAAGGCTTCATTTTAATGGTGGTGCTGGACTTCAGACAGGGACACAGACACCACCACCCAGAAAGCCCGAGCAGTTAATTAAGTCATTTGTCTTTAGTGAGGTCACGAGGACAGTTTCCTGATGGGTGATGGGGACCACGGTGCACTGAGGCTCACACTCCAGTAATAGCCATGCTCTAATACCAGGCTTGAGATTTCTCTGCATGCAACCATCAAAAAACCTGGTAATTCTCTTCATCCAGGCCTTCTTCTGGGATATCCTAGGGTCATCATGCTCTCTCACAGTATTATTTCAAGAGCTTTTCAAGTTGCTTCCCGTGCCTGATGTATTTAATTCTTACCTGTAGCAGCCTCATGTTCAGAGTGAAGTCTCCTTCCAGCAGCTGATCCCGGATTAGTCTGAAAGATGGAAATTAACCCAGCTACTTCTGATTCTTTACAAAGAAGCTTTAACTATGGGCCACAGATGGCCTTTATAGATGCTTTTGAGAACGCGTTCTCCATCATGACACACAACTACAGCCTTTCACGGGACGCATTAACATGTGCCGTTAGAAGACTCCCAAATCCATGAATTTAGGTACAGGAGGGAAAGAAAAGGGCAGTAAAGAGCTGCTATCATTGTACTTACGTCAACATGGCACAACAGACGAGCAGAAGAAAATCAAAACGCTTGTCATCAGCAAAGAGGGAGTCCCAGATACGGATGACATCTGGCAGCAGGAACTCTTGGGACAAGAGCAGCGTCAGCCAGCGGAAGGCAAAGAACTGAGGTTTGATGTTCTGTTCTTGCTGTCAGACATGCACCAGGCAAAGAATGAGTACGTGCTCTCGGCCAGTTCCCTACAAGCAAGAGATGCACCCCATGTTTCCATCCCCATCTCTACCCTGACAGAGCTCCAGGCTGCCACTCACACTGCAGCATCAGCAAGTCCACCACCTCCTTTGAAGCCTTTCGCATTTAAATTGTATTGAGAGAGAGTATGGGGTCACTGAAGAACTATCTATGCCTATAGACAAGTCGGAAAATGCTCCTCTCCAAGACATGGAGGAAAGGAACCTTTCCTGTCCTAAAGACACTGGTTGGGTCAGTCCAGTTCTACTTTCCAAGCCACTTTAGTGTTTCCATTGGAACAGCGTTTACCTCCAACCCTTCCCCTCCCATTCATTTTCATCAGGATTGCCTCTCCTTTCCACAAGTCCTGTATTTACCAAAAGTTTACTCTTTGCAGAAAAATGACAGAGATGGAGCAGAGCTCATATTGACAACCATAGGCAATTTTAGTCTGTAGCTTTTTTATTTTCTACTAAAAGTCAGAGATAAAATTTTAGGTATGTCAAACGAGTTCAGGGTCCTGACAGCCCAGGACTAGCTGCAGCACAGGCAAAACCATTTCCTGATGGCCAAACAGGGAACACTATTTTCTCCCCACTGAATGAGCCTTCAGCCAACACTGTAGGCTGTGTCACTGCGCTGACAGACCAATTTTGGATTACACAAGAAACACATCCTGAGTTCTGTAACTGTAACATGATTTGGTGAAGGATGGAGTACTAAGAACCACTTTTCCTTCCAGGTTCTCCTTGGACTTCCACACTAAACGGACTGCAAGATCTCAAACTGCTTTCAGCAAAAGCTGCCTTCCAGATGTTCTGCAAACCCTCTACCAAAACACAAACACAAACCCATACAAAACAACACAAAACATTACGAGGTCCTTGGATGAGAGGTCCTTGAGAGTTAAATTGGCAGGATGTTTCAATTTGCTGGGTTTCAGTTTACTTCCACAGTGATTTCTAGGTCCAGTTTAACAGGAGTTAAACTCCAGTTTAAGTCAGTCCTGTCAGGGCATTCAGTGGCAGAGGGATAACTTTTTTTTTCTTTTTTTTGAATTGTAATTTAAAAGACAGACGTAATCATTGTGATCTGAGTTTCCAAGGAACTTTACAGGAAAGCTCGTGTTTAGCCTGCTGACAGGAAGAAAGCAGAGACTGCAGTTCCAACTAAGCTTCAACACAGGTGATCAAGGATCAGGGCCAAGCTACTCCAGAGTGGCAGCTTTGCAGCACTGTTTGCTTTCGCAGCCACGCGCAGGAGGAAAGCTCTGCTGCGTCAGCTGCCTCTGAGCTTGCGCCAAGGAGACAGATAACACAGCCCTTGCCTACGGGCAAAGTTCTTTCTATGCTCTCTCAACCTTTCTGCTCAAGCACAGTAGAAGTTTAACACGATGGGGTCACTGCTGAGTCCCACTCCTCACATTCCGATCACGACTCGGAGAAACACCTAGCTCCTCACCAGTTTCAAATACAGCTCCACATCTTTCTCCTTCAGGGTGGAATAGACCTTCTCCATTTTGTAGGTAATGCCACACTGAGAATCATCCAAGCTCTTAATGAAGTTGTCCCGAATCTCAGCCATTAGGTTGGTAAAGCAGAAAAATGTATCTGCTTCAGCATGCTCTGAAAAAGACAAAGGAAGAATGGAGTATTACTGACAGAGGCACCCAGATTTAGAACTGCTCTTGCTCAATAATCTGGCTGCTCTAGTGGATCCCAGCAGTAGATCCAACAAGATCTTGGTCTGGGACAAGTTTAGGCATTTTATTATTATTTTCTTTTTAAACTAGAAAAGTCTACAGAGCCATGGCAACTACAGATCCTGTATCCAACAAGGTCTTCATGACATGGGGTCAGGAACCAGCTATCTACTGGCGAGAGCACCATCTGCTCTCCCTGCTGCCCGCACACATCCTCAGAGCTCCGTGAAGTAGGAATCACAGGCCAAGCCCTCCCCTTTCACCCTCTTTCATAAGCTATGTACAGTGCAAGCAAACAATAGCTTATAACGCACTTAAATTTCACTCAGGAAGTGCAACTTAGATCCATACAAATAAACAACAATTAAAAAACACTTCCCATATCCTTACTACTTGGAGCTTACTGAGTTTTTCAGTTCTCTAGGATCTTAAAAATTCCTTATTTCTTGCCCCGTATACTATCAGTATTTTGAGAGCTTTGTGTTCCCTTTTAAATACAACTAATGCAGTCCTCAGTTGAGCTTCCAAGCTCCAAGCATGGTCTGTTAGCAAGCCTCAGCTGGGCACCAATGCAGATTACTAAATGTTTCCTTCAGGTCAGTCCCTCTCTGCAGCCCATCACTGCACGTCAGAGTTCTCCTAGGAGAGTCTCATTCCTGAACCAGTTCTTCACACAGAGGATGCAGTACGAGAGCCACTGCCAAGTGGCTGAAACAGTGTCTCACCTTTCCACTCGCTGTTAGGGTCTGTAGCAAAGGTGTAGTAAAGAGGCCCCACTATTTCATTCATCCCCTGCACATACGCGATCCCAGGGTTCAGCTTGGCATAGATGAACAGGATTCGCTCCACCACTTCCCAGTGAGCTTCACAGCCATTGGGCAGAACTTCATATTCGCTCAGAGAATTAGGAGGTGTTTTAAGAGGGGAGCTCACCTGAAGAGCAAGGTAAGACTAGGGCTGATTCAGGATAATGAGCTGGTACAGACAGTTTCTTACACGTGACAAGCTCGGCTCTTAATACACACAGCTCCCCAAAAGATTTGGGTAGCATATCCTAAGCAGGCAGGTATTCACACAGATCAAGACAGGTAACTTAGGAAGCACAAAAGCACTTAAGTCTTAGCACTGGATATGTTGGAAGAATGAACCAGTTTTGACAGTGACAGTCTCCCTAAATCACAGCATAAGCTACACTCATGCAGTAAGAAAACACCTCAGTCCCACTTTGTTAGTAATGGAGGGAAGAGACAAAGCTCTGTGAGTAGCAAGCTAGCTTCCCCAATGGCAAATATGTGGCATTAACACAGTAACACTCATGAGGGAGGAAAAAGACAAGATGTTTCAGTAGATACCCAGCTCTTCCCAACTCCAGCGGCATGAGATCCAGGTCTGGAAGACCATGCACGTTTAACTTCAGTGAATTTGCTCTTCAGTGCCTTGCTCCCATGCAGTGAGACATACAGATCAGGCATAACATACTGACATCTTCCTGCAACTCTTACTTTCAGCAGGAGTCAGGAGGAAAAACCTTAGGATGAAATAAACCCCTAATTCCTTACCAGCTGCCAGGTATGTCAGCTGGTTCTTTACAACTGTCTAGCTACTAGAACACACAGCACTAACTCCCTCACATATGCAGGGAGGGACAGGAAAAAGACCCTAACATATGATATTCCCCTTATCAGCTAGGATGCCTTGCCCGACGGGCAGCCCTCACGTGGCTCTTACATTTGTAACCCCACTGCGGTTTCGTGCCACTGTCTGCGACTTGAGTGTGGTCTGTTCTACCCGCCTGCGCAGCGTCTCAAACTCATTTTGAGGGTCCAGGATTAAGAGGCAGGGGTAGTCGGTCGGGCGTTGGAAGAATGCCATGTCTGGGTACAGCCTCCTAGAAAGGACACAGGAGGAAGTCAAGTATAAGAAGAGGGAATTATGTTCCCTATCTGAAACGGGAAGTTTCGTTTAATATTAAACTTAATTTTCAAAGTACAAAGCGTTAACTAAAACGCTTTGGTTCAGAAACCTGGGTCATGACATACCTGACATCTTTGTCGATCTGAAGAAGCACTTCATTATCCTTGAAGTAGGTATTCCATCGACTGTCCGGGTTTGGATTGAGGGGCTAAAAAAGTAAACGTAACACATATGTGAGTCTATCCATGGAAATGACTTCCCAGGAGAACATTTCCGTACTAGAAGCACCTGTTATGACCCACCTGTTATGACCCTCTCCTGTTCTTCAGGAGACCTGAAGCCAAAGTAGCGAGCTCCAAAGGAGGACAGAAGGGATAAACATAGCTGAGAAAAAGCTCTCTTCAGAGCTAATAATGCTTTGCTGGTAACTCAGGCTGAACACTACTAAGACATAAGTGCAGAGCTAGTACCTAGGAACATTCTCGCCTGTCAGCAGGGCAAAACAGTCTGAGAGCTAAGCCAAGAGAAGCCTAGGAGATTAACTCCAGAGCAACAGTTCGTAACTCTGGGAAACCTTCTGCAACATAAAGGCTGGACAGCACTTACATGATCTTCTAAGGTCACATCTTCCCTGGAAACACCCAGGTTGGCTTTGGCGATCCCAGGCTGGATAATCATTTCCTTCAGAAACTGGGAATACAGATCCCTTAAAGAGAAAAACAGGAAATTTTGTTGAAGCAAGAGGCTAAATCAAGGTAAGTATTCACACCAAGTTCAAATAGATCTTTTTGTACTACCCTGCTAGCCAGGGAACATTTGATTTGCTCTTCAGCTGAGTTCAAGTAACAGATCAATCCATCAACCCCACGAGACAGTCCACGGAACAATGCATTCCGCATAAGAACGATTCATTGATGTAGATACTTAAATAATTAAGGAACTATTCCATTCCTCTACAGAGATCATTAGAAAGGAAGGAACAAATATAGATCTCCTCACCTCTGCTTCTTCAGCAAAGAGCTCCATAAGGCTTTCTCTAAAGGGAGGTAGTTCAAGAGTATCTGTAGAGAAGACACAGAAATATCAGTCTGTGGAGCATGAGCTACTAGCCCTGTCGGATCAGCAAAGCAATCACAGCAGTTAGAACTGGCTCCCTCGAACAATTGGGAGCTCTGCAGAGAGCCTGGTGCTCGGCCAAGGTACAAGCAGGAGTATCTCAGGGGCAAGTTTTCAAAATAGGCTTTTTTTGGATGGCTGCTCAATCGCAAATATGATCAAGTTCTGCTCCTGGCTTAACACTGCTCATGCAAAGACCAGTCGGCCACTTTTTAGCATCCAAAATAATGACTGACCGGTAAGTACTATTGCCACTGGGCCAGTGCTAATCTCCACACTCTACTGTTCATTCAGAGTGCATTTTAAACTCTAGTTTTTTACTTTTATTTATGATTTTATACACCCAAAAATATTTTCTATGTTTCGGTAACCCAAAGCAGGAATCACTCGCAGGAAACAAAACCACTCCAAGCAAAACCCACCTTCCAGCACAGGCAGCGCAGCCCGCCGTCAAAAGGGATTCCTGCGAAACATCAGGCAGAGAGACGGTTAATTCTCGCCGGCCCTCTCAGCAGGGCGCACAAGCGGCAAGAGGGCGCGTTTCTGCCGGGGGGAAGGCGTTTCCTAACGTCCCCCCTCCCCGCGTCCCCCCGCGCGGGCCGGGGCCGCTCACCGCTGAAGCAGAGGTCGCGCAGCTTGGCCAGCGCCACCGTGGGCTCGCCCAGCACCTCCTGGAAGTCGGCGATCCTGCGGGGAGCAGGCCCCGAGGCGGCGATTAGTGA
>VZSV01000244.1:403271-425797 GCA_013398735.1 Nothocercus julius | reverse complement strand
CGGCCCCCGCGCCCTGCGCCGCGCACCACCTAAACGCTCCGGCTGGAAACGGAGGGCGCGGGAGCAACGGGGGGAGATGGAGAAGGGGGGAGAGGGGCGGGACTATTGAAGCCACGCCCACCCAACCACAGCAGTAGGGGGGAGCTCTGGCCACGCCCCCTCAGTCGATCCTCCCTGGGGGGAGGAGCGTCGTGTAGCCCCACCTTCCCCCGGCCCATGCGTGACGTCATGGTGGCACACTTCGACGTCATGGTGGTGAGCGCCCAGGCCCCTGCAGCGCACAAAACGCCGTGGCGCCCCTTGGTGTGATGTCACCGCTCCGGTGACGTCACATCGGCGCTCCGTGACGCAATCACGCTGCGGTGACGCCAAGCCGTGAGGGCGGGCGGGAAGCGCGGGCAGGGCCCCGAGAGTTCCGGGCGGGCCGGTGCTTCCGAGCGGGCAAGGCGACGGCGGCGGCGGCGGCGGCGTTGGCCGCGGCGTTTCCGGCGCGGCTGGCGGAAGTGACGGCGGGTTTTGTGGCCAGCGGAGGCCGCGGCGGGGGGAGCGCGTCCAGGAGGACGCGGAGCCGCCCGCCCGGGGCCGCCACCCCCCCGCCATCCGCCCCCTGCCCGCGCCCCGAACCGCGGCCGCTTGGCCAGAGCCTGCGCGCAGGTCGGCGGAGCCACCGCCGAGGAGGCCGAGCGCGCCGGGAGTGGCGGTGACCCGAGGGCTCCCGGCGATGCGTGACCTTCCGCCGAGAAGAGGCGCCGCGTAGCTCCTCGGTGCAGCTCCGCAGAGGTCAGTGCTTCCCGCTGCGTCGCCCCCGTGACCGGGGCAGGCGGCAGTCTCGAGCTGGAGGTTTTGTGCAGGCGCCGCGAGGAGCTCGGTTTGTGCCCGCTCAGGGGTGGCATTTTCTGCACCGGTTGCAGGGACCCATCTATTAACAGGAACGCAGTGATTTGCAGCGCCGAGATGCTGAGCAAAATGACAGTGCAGTTTTCCTTCAAAATCTACCCCATGCCAAACTGTGTTTGCTTGAAATCTGTGCAAGTCTTTCTTTGTAACCGATTTCTGACAGTGTTTATTATTTGTCCTCTCTTTGGACAAGTCCCCGATGTTGAAAAACACAGTTTTAATTTTAGTGGGAGCAGTGTAAATGGTACACGGCTGGTGGGGAGCTGCAGGGTGCCTGACTGGGCTTCAGCCTGGAAGAAAGAGATCGAGGGAGAGAAGATGAGTCTGAAGTCCAAGGTAGAGCGTTATTGGTACAGGCATCCCCAGGAGTGCCAAGAGCAGCGTGGGGTCAGAGAAGCCAAGCATACCTTAAAAAATATAGATGTAGTCCCCAAATAAGCTCTATTTGCAAGCAAGGCTGCCTGGAGCTGGAAGGCTGGTGAGGGGGGAGAGTGAAGCTGCATTTTTATGGTACTGCAGTTTCCTTTAGGTCCCGGGATGGTGGGAGGGTGCTCTCACTCCACTGATAGGGCTGCTTCAGTGGGTAGTTTGGTATCCCAGCTATTATATGGCTGCTACCTTGTCTCCAAGGGACTCAGTTCCTTCGTGCATGAATGTGGCAGGGATTCAGATGGATAAAGAAACTGCCAGAGATTGGCATCCATAGTCCCGCTGCCTTCTCGATTCCTGCATTTGCAGTTTCTGCTTCTTCCACATTTCCGTCATGATCTTTCAGAAACACATGCACCAGCCAGCACCAGTGACAGTCCTGTAGGCAGGCGACTTGCTGCTCTACTGCCTGGGGAAAGGTGCCTGAGGATGATGATTAGGCAAATGTTAATGATTCCTCAGCATCTCTAGTTCTTGTATTTTTATCAACAGAGCACCCTAAGCTTCTGTGCAGAGAGAACATTCATGAGTGCAGTCCCACTGCTGGCACTCTACCTCCTCCCCCTGTCCACATGTCACATCTCGAGTCTGTGTAGAATTTCGTAGAGGAGGCACTAGCTTGTGTTGTGTCAAAAGAACCATGGTTGCAGCCACAGCTCTGGGTGCTACTCTAACACGAGTAAGAAATCATGAGGGGGAAAAAGCTCCTCTTAGGTATTATTTTACGGGGAGAGTTTAACAACTTTTCCTCTCTAGTGAACTATGTTGGTGGATTTTTGGGAACTCAGAAGTTAAATGTGCAGCTGATTTCTCCCAGGCTCGGATCAACCAGCTACACTGTGATGGCCCCAGGAGTGGGGCCCTGGAGGGCTGAGAGCTGCAGAAAGGCAGCATTTGCCCTTTAGTGCTCTAAGCTGCTTGGACAAGGCCCAAGCACTGGCCTTTTCCAGCTGCATGTGATAACAGGTTTTTAGTGGGAATTTGTTTCTGAGTTCCCTGGCTGCCAGTAGTAAACAGGAGGAGAACATGGGCTCCAGGAGCTCCTGTCTGATGACCCAGGTGAGCTGCTGGGAATAGCAGAACGCGTTTCCCTGCTGGTTCAGATATTCCTGTTGATCTTGCCCTTCTGGAAAGATTCTGCCCAGCAAGCGGGACTCGTTCTGAAAGGGAAGCAGATGCATCTCCAGAAGAGACACAGGGCAGAGCACAGGACACTTTCCTCCCACCTTCAGTGCCATAGTCAGGACCTGGAGGAAACTCCAGCACTGCAGCCAGCACCCCCTATAATCCTCAACTCCTCTCCTGATATAACTACAAAGGAGAGTGCTGTTGATTATAGATTTCCTTCTTTTTCGGTATGACTCAAGACCCACAATCTTAGTTTCGTTCTTTGTACCGTACATATCACAAAGGTCTGAGCTACAAAAGCACCCTTGGGAAGCTGTAATTTCATGTTATGACCCTGGCTCAGGACACAGTGACTCAGAACAGCAGATTGTACCCTTTAAACTGTCTCGCGTGTGGATACAACTTCTATGATTGCTGCATTTTATTTAATTTTTCTCAACTCTCTGCATCTGCTTTTGCTTGGGGACCTTTCTGCCTCCTGAGCCAAGACCAGCAGAGAAGCTGCCCAAGATTCCCTTGGGAAGGGCCGCTCGAGTTCTAGGTCAGAACACAACAGCTCTTAAGGAGTCTTGGGATCGAAATGTGATCCTGCCAGTTGCCTGCAGTCGCATACAGGAAGGAGAAGTTATTGATCAGGCTCAAGTAGAGCCAAAAGACAAGGCAAATTCACTGCTGGTGCCTAGTTTTGTCATCCAGTTACCCTAGAAGGGAATTTGGCCCAGGGAAGCAGGGCCTGGGGTGCACGTATCCCTGACAAGATCCAGCATGGCGAGGCCTCCATCGCTGCCTGCATCCTTGAATAGTTGCTTTCTGCTATGGGTTAATTCCTCTTTGTGCCTGGCACTGAAACATACCCTCAAAAAGAGAATTAATGAGACACAGAAGCTTTGATTTGCAACTTGTGCTGCCCTCATGTTTGCACAGAAATCCATTCTGCAGCAAAGGGAGGGATCAGACGTCCGGGAGCCTGGGCTGTCAGGCAGGCTCAGGCACAGCTGCGCTCCTGTCTCCACAGAGACCATTTGGTGCCTGAATTTGCAAGGCTACCTCATCCTCAGTTTTAACAGATCCTTTCTAATGGTGTCATGGCCCAGGCAGTGGTTGAATGGGGCATCTGAAAGCATCTCTGAGGGAGAAGGGTGCCTGATCCATCCAGGGTGCCTTTGGACATAGCAATTAAGGTGAAGAAAGCAAATTAAACACTTGTTGTGTTGTCATAATACTGCAGGACTGAAGAAAAGAGCACAGGACCCTTTAAAGGAATTCTCAGGAGCAGAGAGCAGGGGACACACAAGTATCCTGCTCTCTGCAGCCACAGGATGAAGATAAGAGATTGGAGATGTAGTTCAAAACATTTTAAAACAACTTTGACAGCAATGGCTGCTCAGCTGTGGCCAGAGGGGAGCAACTGCCTCCATGGCAATGGTGTCCTGACTACCTGTAGGGATACAGTAATTGGAAAGGCACAAGTTTTCATGTCAAAAATAAACATTTGAAAAAATTTTATGTGTGTGCATGAAAAGCAGCTAGAAGGGCTCACATTAGGGTTGCTTCCAATGTGATTTGACCCTGTGAAAGTAAAGCGGAGTTTTTGTTAAAACCAACAAGCAAAACAGGACTATCTTCTCCTAATGCTCCCTGCTTCATTATCCAGTATGAAAGAATAAAAAGGGCAAAGAAAAGCCCCTTGCCTTTTTGCAGGTCTTTCACACATACTTTCTTATGGCAGGTTGGAATGGTTTAGGTGATGAGCAGGTCCCAGGGAG
Organism: Nothocercus julius; assembly: GCA_013398735.1. NCBI lineage: Eukaryota > Metazoa > Chordata > Aves > Tinamiformes > Tinamidae > Nothocercus > Nothocercus julius. Next base: position 421,577 of record VZSV01000244.1, on the reverse strand, counting down.
CTGCATGCATGTGTGTGCTGCCATGCACCTTCCTTTGCACTACGCTTGCAAAGAAAAGCCAAACCAGTCAGTACATTTTCCTCTGGCTTCTGGGTTGCTTCACACTCTAGTTTAGGGGGCTTGAAGCTGCAAAAAGCTCAAACATGAAACTTCACGTGGAATGATGGCAACCAGAATTACAGACACAAGACAGAGGGCTACCACGTTTGGCCTATACAAAGAATCTTCCCCACAGGAAAATTTGTGGTAGTTCATCCAACCCCATCTGAAGGGAACAAAGCAATGTGGTTTCTGCTACTTCCCTTTCAAATGCCCTTCATCAGCCAGATAACCCTCGCAGTGAGGAAACATTTTCTTGCTGTGTAACCTCATTAGCCAATATGTTTCATATTAACTCATTCCTGCAGTGTCCCAAAAAACCTAGACTGTCATATTTTCCCTTGTTTACCAAAGTGGGAACATAAATACCAAGGAACCAAGGGCACACTTGCAGAGAAGCCAAAGTGCTGCAGGTTCCTTTGATGTCAGCCACTGACTGGCTGTAAATACAGCAGCAACATCCTGCTGGTACAACAGCTTTGCAAAACACCTCCAATATCCCTTTCTCAGTATGTCTCTTCTTCCTCTGCTTGTAGCTGTCCTGATGTCCCTGTAAATGCACCCTGGAATTTCCCTTGTGTGGAGGATCTTCTGAATCAAAAGTTTCTTTCTACGCTTCCCCTTCCAGTTCCTTCCTTCGAGATGGCATCCGACAGCCCGGAGTCACTGATGACCCTGTGCACGGATTACTGTCTTCGCAACTTGGAGGGGACTCTCTGCTACCTACTGGACAATGAAACTCTCCGGCTTCATCCCGACATCTTCTTGCCAAGCGAGATTTGTGACAAGCTCGTCAATGAGTACGTCTCAGTCCTGTGGAGAAGCTGTTGTCTCGTTTGGGAAAAAGTTCAGGGAAGGGGGAATGAGCGAATTAAGTTATTTAGGAAAGAGTGATGAGAAGGATGCAAGGAAAAAAAATGGGAAGGGATTCACAGGGCTCTTTTTTGATGTTTGATCTTCATATTGGAAACATGGCTTTGCTTCAACATCAGAACAAAGTGTCCCAAGGGTTCTTGTACCAATATATGCTATTCTAATTCTGCCAGTCACTATTCCCCACACAGATGAACCTAGAGTGGGGAAAAAAAAAAAAAAAAGAGAAAATCCTTATTTGATCCAAGAACACCAGTAAGCAACAAAGGAGCCTTCCCATTTCCGCACCCTGCCATCATTAAAACTCTTTAAGTCAGAGAAATAAGAGCACAAAATGCTAGCAGAAGTTGCATTTTAAGGCCGCTGCTCCTATAGCTTTACAAAGCAACCTGCTTCCAGGGATTTATTACCTGGTCATCACAGTCTGTCTCAGTTGAACCACTGCTCATGGATTCTGGCAGAGAATCCTGGCCAGCTAATTTTCTGAAAGTGGGAAGAAAAAGAGAAAACACCAAATTGCTAGCTTTAAATGGTTAGAAAAGTCCTGATCTCCATGCTTGCCAGAATCCAGTTTGCTCAGAAATATACATATGACCTCACACAAATTTCTTCCTGTGAGATTTTCCTAAGGGTTGTTAGTTTTGCGCAAGAAAATATCCTAGCCCAGTTTCCATTAGCCCAAAGGCTATTTTGGGTGATCTGCAGGGAGTCTGCGTGTGCTCACACACTTGGTCACACGTTTGTAAGCGGCACAGATGGTAGAGCTGTAGCTGAGCCTTGTGTGTCCTGCTGTGCTAACATCTTTGCCCCTGATACAGGTACGTGGAGTTGGTGAAGACAGACAGCATCTTTGAACCCCACGAGAGCTTCTTCACCTTGTTCTCTGATCCACGGAGCACGAGGCTAGCTCGGATCCACCTGCGGGAACAGATTGTGCAGGACCAGGACCTGGAGGCCATCAGGAAGCAGGTGGTTTTGCACTGACAGCCTCTAGCTGTCACATGACATTAGCAGCACTGACATGTGGGCACCAGCTAGAATCGCAGGCATGCCGAGATTCCCAAAGCTCCATTCCTCCATTAGGAAAGAATCCTAATTCTTTCTTTGGGAGAATCACAGCATCTCCCTCCTCAGATCCCACAGCCCCTGTCAGGAATGGAATGGGGACATGGAATGGCCAAGTCAGATGATACATGGTCTTGGGCTTCTCCCAGCAGGAGGTAGTGTAGGGAACGGCGGGCACTCTACCTGTGAGGTATTTGTAACCATTTGATTTCCCATCTTCCAGGATCTTGTTGAGCTCTACTTGACTAACTGCGAGAAGCTGACAGCCAAGAGCCTACAAACCTTGGTGAGCTTCAGCCACACGCTTATCTCCCTTAGCCTCTTTGGCTGCTGTAATATCTTCTACGAGGAGGAGAACCCTGGAGGCTGTGAGGATGACTGTTTGGTGAACCCCACTCGCCAGGTCTTGGTTAAGGACTTTACGTTTGAAGGCTTTAGCCGCTTGCGCTTCCTGAACCTCGGCCGCTTGATTGAGGGGGTAAATGTGGAGACATTGCTTCGGCCTTTGGCCTCCCTTGCAGCTCTTGATCTCTCTGGGATCCAGCTGAATGATGTGGGATTTCTGACCCAGTGGAAGGACAGTCTGATTTCCTTAGTGCTTTACAACATGGACCTTTCAGAGGAGCACATCCAGGTGATCGCACAGCTCCGTAAGCTCAGGTCAGCAGACTTCTTCCTTCTTTATCTTTTTTCTGCAGATAAGAGCCATGCAGATCTCTTGGGAATGGGTTACTTGCCCATTAACTGAGAGACACCCACAACTGAGAGTTTTCAAGTTAGAAACTCTCCCATAAAGAAGCTCAGTCATTGACTCACTGTATAATGGAAATATCTAAAACCAGCCTGGGTTTTGCTTGCAAAATTATATCAAGCCCATTCACATAGCAGAAACTCCCTTTAAAAAAGTCAGAACATCTGAGAGATGGGAAAAATGGCTGTGGATGTGTGCAGGTACTGGTGTAGTGATAAGCACACTGTAATTCAGCCCTTGAAACTACCAGTCAAACACTAATGTCCAAATTTTAAGCCTAACTCTGAGATAAAACTAGGAAAAACCTCTCCCACAGCTCCTCACATTGTCTGCTCTGCTCTCTCTAAGCACACTGTGCGTGGATGGAGCAACCAGGGGAAAGAGCAGCCAAAATAAATTGGCACTCAGGACCTAACCTTGCTGACAGTGGAATGACTTCCTGAAACAGAGTTGAGACAATTGCTATTCAAGCTACACAATGGTATCAGGAAAGGGATCCAGGACTTTCGGAGGTAAAAAGAGGGGCCTTACTGTTTAAGCAGAGGATACTTTCCAGTGGCTTTAATACTGACTCTACTGGCTGCAAACACTAGGGGGTACTAAGCTTATACATGACCCAGAAATATCAGAGAATCTCCTGGACTAAATCCGAGTAACTTAGTTCAACTCCTGATATTTTCAGTGAAACTTGGTCCACAACACACAAAAGTCATTTTTATGAGCAGCACATTTGCTCCTGTCTTAAGCAGTTTAGATATCTCTCCTAAGGAGTCTTAGCCACTGCTTGGCAGGTCAGAGCCGGCCCTGTAGAGCAGACCTGTAAGGGACACCACTTACACATGGCAGTTCATCAAGTTGTCCCGCAACTCCTGTGATATCAAAAGTTCATCAAAGCATAAACACTTAAATACCTAAAAGATACATGAACTAAATAGAGAGTAATGGCCTGGGGTGGAAAAAGAAAAGATTGCAGAGCAGACAAACTTGTGTTACTTAATTTGTGGGGAACCAACATATGTTTTGGGAGATGCAAAAATCCTCTAATGCATCTTAATCCCCAGGCTAAATTGCTCAAGGTGGCTGCTGTGGTAGAGCTTGGAAAAGGCAGTTCCTGAGCCTAGAGCAAATTGCCTTTGTGGTGGCCAAATGCATCATGCTGCACTCTGAGTAGGCTTCCACCAGGCATCTGTGACTATAGTTACACACAAGCCAGATCCTGCTGCCAGGTCCTACAGAACCATATTGCTGTATCTCAGAGAGGAAAGGGGAAGAAAAAAATAAACAAAAACAAACCTTGGTCTCTCACTCTTTTCCGGTCGAGTGGGAGAAGTCCCAGCTGATGCTTTCCAGGCTCCGAGCTGCTCTCTGTCATTTGCAGGCACCTGGATATCTCCCGAGACCATCTGTCCAGTTACTACAAATTCAAGCTGACCCGGCGAGTTCTAAACCTGTTTGTGGAAAACTTGGTAAACCTCACTTCGCTCGATATCTCAGGGCACACCATGCTGGAGAACTGCACTATTCCAAGCATGGAGGAGAAGATGGGCCAGACAAGGTAAGGGAACAGTAATTTTTGATGTCTGTTTGGGTGGAAAGTTTTGTCAAAATTGAATTAAGGACAGTTCTGTTTTCTGAGCTTGCCAACGCTTTAGGTCTAATTAATATTAAAAAAAAAAAAAAAAAAGATACAACTGTTGCTAATCTCCCTGATTCTTCCATACGTATCTGAGGAAATATTCCAGCCCTTCTTTGCAATACACATCCTTCCAGGGATCTTTAGCACTAGTTTATATTTCCTCTGAGAAGACTCTGAACCCCTTTACACATTTTCTACACAAAACAATCTTACCCCAACCAGAGTCCAGGCTCTTCTACGGCATTTCTGCAGTGAGTCAACATGTGCATGTTTATAGGAGGACTGGGTATCCTAGGGACTTAGAATCTAAAGGTGGATTTTCAGATTCTACCTTTATGCCAGGCAGGTCAACCTTTGAAAATCCCAGTGCACCTCAGCAGAGACACACTTGCAAGTCTGTTTTTCCAGGTCAACCGAGAACTCTGCTCTCCTATTCCCTGAACACTTATGAACAAAAATAAACAAGCAGGACAGCACTGGCTCCTTTCCAAAGCTGGTGAAAAAGATGCTGGCTCCTGCTCAAAAGGAGCAGTGCAGTTAGAGTGAATGGAGAGCAGATACCTGTCCTTGTGGCAGGAGGGAGTTGAAACAACAGGGTACCAACATGAGTGATCTCTTCTTTTCTCAGCATCGAACCAGCAAAGAGCAGCATTGCTCCCTTCCGGGGTCTGAAACGACCACTCCAGTTCTTGGGCCTTTTTGAAACATCTCTCTGCCGCCTGACACATATTCCAGCTTACAAGGTAATGAGGCAGCCAAAAATATTTGCAGTGGGTAGTTGGTGGAAGTTCAAAGAACAGCAAAACCACTGGCTGCCAGTAGAAAGGAGTTCTCCGATTTTGGCGTGTGACAACTGAGCTCTGACCTTTCAGTAGCCACTTGGTAAGGCAGGAAAGGCAGAAGGCAAGACAGGCACCTGAGTTCTCACAGGGGGAAAATATATGCCTCTGAGAGAAGGGCCTGGGAAAAATCACCCAGCAAGGTGTCTGTGCTTATTCTAGCAAAACAAGGATTTAAGACAAGGGAGAGGAGTCTTACTTGTGAGAGCAGCATCTTCCTGCCATGAAGGGGCCCTTTCTTTCCCTCTGGGCTGAGAAATGACACATGACACAAATGGCCCTTTGCTCCCATCTTGGGCCAAGTCCTGCCAGCAGGATAGAAAGGAGTTGTGTGCTTTAACCTTCTAAATTTACCCTCAGAGCTCCCTTCTCATGCTGCCTTTCCTCCCCCATCCTTTATTCCCTGACTCTTTTTTTCTGCCTCTATGCCAGGTGAGCGGGGACAAGAATGAAGAGCAGGTTCTGAATGCTATCGAGGCTTACACTGAACACCGGCCAGAAATCACTTCCAGGGCCATCAATCTCCTTTTCGACATTGCCCGGATCGAGCGCTGCAGTCAGCTGCTGCGAGCCCTCCAGGTGAGCCCACCTAAGCATTTATATTACCCTTGTGTGGGAGATTTTTCAAGCCCAGGCTTTTCTCTGCCCTTGGACACCACGTCAAGCCATTCAGGAGGAAGTTCCAGTTGTGCAGTGAAACTGGGTATCTTGTTTTTGTGAGATGCCTTTTAGGATAATCCTGCAACATCAGTGGCACTCAAGCTTCATGTTTTTTCTCTGCAGCTGGTGATCACAGCCCTGAAGTGCCACAAAGATGACAAAAACATCCAGGTAACAGGCAGTGCAGCACTGTTTTACCTGACCAACTCTGAGTACCGCATGGAACAGAGCGTGAAGCTGCGGCACCAGGTCATCCAGGTGGTACTGAATGGCATGGAGTCCTACCAGGAAGTCACAGTAAGAGCAGCCCAACCTCCATCAGCTCCTAGACCTGCCTTCCTTGTCTTCTGTCTTTAGCCTGATGTAGCATCTAGGCCCTCTGAGCCTCCAGGATATGAGTCAAAACAAGCATTAGGTGATGGTTGTGGGTCAAAGGACACCTAAAGCCCACGGCATAGACGTCCAGCACTGATCGTGGCAATAAAGGGTGAAAATGCACAAGCACTGGGGGCATTGAGTCTATAGAAAGTAACATTATTCTAAGGCATTGTACCAGGAGCTTGCTGACCTTAGATAGTATGATGCCACGGGATTGTAGAGTGACAATTGCTGCATGGAGAGTTTATTGTCAGCAAAGTGATGAAACTAGGTAATTGTGAGATGCTAGAGTGACAGTAAGAGAGAAAAGTGAGGGTACAGAAAAAGCACAATGATACATATGAGGGTAACAGAAATTTCAGTCATAGCAGTTAGGCAAGAAAATGGTTTCAGTACCAAACAGCAAGGGAACATGAGGATCATGTTTTCTTAGCCTCCCAGCCCAGTGTTTGTTTATTCTTGCCCTAGGTGCAGCGGAACTGCTGTCTGACACTGTGCAACTTCAGCATCCCCGAGGAGCTGGAGTTCCAGTACCGCCGAGTCAATGAGCTGCTGCTGAACATCCTCAACCAGAGCCGGCAGGATGAGTCTATCCAGCGCATCGCTGTGCACCTGTGTAATGCTCTGGTCTGCCAGGTGGACAACGATCATAAAGAAGCTGTGGGCAAGATGGGGTTTGTCATGGTTGGTTATGGTCCCAAGTTGTCTGCTTATACTTAACCAGGCTACCACGATTCCCTTGCAGCAGTGCAGCAAGCACATCCAGCCAATGATTCCACCTTCCAGTGTCACAGCGGGGAACCTGTGTCCCAGCAATGCTAATGTCTCCTGGCACCTGTCCCTCCATCTGACAGCTCTTCCTGGCTTACCAGCACTGGAAATCAGTCTCACAAATAGGCTCTATGAGAGAGCAGGGAAGCAGCGTGACCCATTACCCTCCCTCTTCACTACACTGTTATTTTTGGAACTGATATGATCTTTGACCTAGCTGCTTCGGCATCTCCCCCAAGTTTGTGCTAGCTTCCCAATTCACGTCCACCCATATACCACACTTTTCCAAAGGCCTGCTCAGGCAACTGCTCTGATACAAGTATCACATTCCTAACTTAGTAAAACTGATTACAATGGATTTCACTGTAAACATCACAGCTCAGGGACTGTGACATAGTTCAACTCTGTAAACGCTTGCAATACTGAACATAACTCAGACCCACTGAATCAGAGGAAGAGATACCAATTAGGTTTTTTTTGTGCGTGGGTGGTTTTTTTTTTTTTTTTTTTTTTTTTTACAAAGGGTCAGATTCTTAGACTGCATGTACCTGCTATTGGCTGTAGCCAGGCAGTTTTAAGCTCTGTAATTTCTGAACTGTTCTCACTGTCACCTTCCTTGCCTACAGACAATGCTAAAGCTGATTCAGAAGAAGCTGGCTGATAAAACGGTGAGTTTTTTCCCCAAAAAATATACACATAGAGTATTTTCTGTTCAGCCTGACAGAGGCATGTTGATCAGTATGCCAGACCATTTTTTTCTACCAAACACTAGACATCTCAGCTGGTGCTGTAAGATATTCTCTCCAAAAAGGAGAGGGGGGAGGTAGCAGGGAGGCAAAAACAACTACAACAACAAGAACAACCACTCATCAACAAGCTGAAAGTATATAACAATGTCTTCTTACCTCTGAAGTTCTCTGGGGTGATGCCAGAGATGAAATACAAGTACTTGGTTTGCACTAGGCTCCCACATTAGCAAAGCTCTATTCTCTCCCTCTTTGGCTACATAGTGTGATCAGGTGATGGAGTTTTCCTGGAGTGCCCTCTGGAACATCACTGATGAGACCCCTGATAACTGTGAGATGTTCCTCAACTACAGTGGCATGAAACTCTTCCTGGAGTGCTTAAAAGTAAGTGTTTCTGGTTTCCTCCAGAGGAATTCTGGCATTACTAGTAGAAATGCAGGTGCATGGGCACAATCCCTGGCTGAACTGATCCATAATCAGACCATCAGCATATGTCACTGTGTAATAAAAATGTGCATATGTTACCAGTTTATTTCATAGCCATCCACCCTATAAAAAAAACCACTCATATATATCATCTTCCTCTCTCCCTATACAGTATTTATAAACACAGTCCCCCTTAAGCAAGTCAGCAGTGGATAACAGGCCTCAACTCCCTCATTTCACATAACTTGAATGCTAAACACTGCTGACTACTGAGAAATACTCAGCTTTTCCAGATGCGCTGCACAGTCTTTCAAGAGAGCCACCTGGTCTCAGCATTACTCACAGTCCTGCATAATCCATCCCATCTCTTGTTCTCTTAGGAATTCCCAGAGAAACAGGAGCTGCACCGCAACATGCTGGGCCTCCTGGGCAATGTAGCAGAGGTGAAGGAGCTCCGCCCGCAGCTCATGACCTCCCAGTTCATCAGCGTGTTCAGGTGAATGCATCTGACGAACAGCTGGGCCCAGGCAGGGTAAAATGTGCTGGGGCGCTGCTGTTGAATCACCTGGAAACATGTAAACGTTTGATGTGTCAGCTTGCTTTCCAATTGAAAATCACGTAAAACTAAAAGGAAAGCATAAGACAGCTTGGATTGCACAGCTTAGGTGTGATATAAGTACTAGTGACAAGTTGAGTCCCTGAAGAGCACTGTGTCCATTTCAGGCTAGAGATTTCTCCCGTGATCTTCTCTGGTAGAGATCAAAGACATGATGCTTTTCTGTGAAACGTTTAGTAAAGTTATTCAGGCACCTCTAAGCGCTCTCTCCTATCTTTGTAGCAACCTGTTGGAGAGCAAAGCAGATGGGATTGAGGTATCCTATAACGCCTGTGGGGTGCTCTCCCATATCATGTTCGATGGTCCGGAGGCCTGGGGCATATGTGAGCCGCACCGAGAAGAAGTAGTAAAAAGGATGTGGGCAGCCATCCAGAGCTGGGACATCAACTCCAGAAGGAATATCAATTACAGGTGAGGAATAGAGAAGCTTGGCCCACTTACCCAAGAGCTGGGTTTGTCCCAGGAAACATGCAGCAGCAGACAGAAGGAAAGAGGTATGGCCCATCTCTGCCTAAGGTGAAGGAGAAACATCCTTAGAGACATATTCCTTAGTGAAGGTTTTACATCTTTCAAAGTGCGTCTGTCACACGGACGGCTGTAATTAGACACCTTGCTTGGCAATTCCTGTAGGATAAATACGGGAATCCAGCTGATACTCTGCAGCATGTTTTTGGTGAAATTGCATAATTCAGATACCCAGGATCTGACTCTCTGAAACTGTCTAAAGTTGTTTGGTTTTGTTTTTCCTGAGGTTTCTGTCCCTTTTACCTCTTCAAGTCTGTTTCTTTCTGAAAGTCACATGGATCGCTGTAGCTTTCAGTTTTCTCTGGAGGATATTTAAACACAGTTCCTAGAAATCATTTCAAGAGTTAATATAACTAGTGGAATCCTCCAAAGCCCTTCATGTAAGAAGGCATCAGGTACTCTACATTCCCACAGAGCTGGGCAGGGATCCAGAATGAGTGGTATTCCAATGCCTGAGCTGCAGTGGAGACACATCATTGTTGCCAGAAGTCACAGAGAAATCATTGCACATGAGCAGCCAGCTTTGGCTGGGTGTAATCTTACTCTAGCTGCTCTACAGAATGATCAGTGCTCCTGGGTTTCAGCTGTTCTAAGAAAATGACTGACACAAGATAGAAATAAGTTCTTGGACTCAGTTGAATTCTTTGCATCCATTTCTCTGGAGAGCATGTTTATGCTGAGCTGGTAGGGCCTGTAAACCTGCCAGCACTGCCATGTGACACAGGCTTACTCTTTGATGCCACAATCTTTGACATGCCAATGGGATTTACTGCAGTGGTATGTATGAGCACAGAATTTGCACTGCTTTGAATGCCAAAGCTGCTGCAAGAAGCAGCCTTTGGATTTTTCACTTCTATAATATTTCTGTGCAGGTCATTTGAACCAATTCTTCGACTCCTTCCACAAGGGATCTCTCCAGTCAGCCAGCACTGGGCAACCTGGGCACTGTATAATCTGGTCTCTGTCTACCGTAAGTTCTAAATTAGAAAACTGTGTTCACTCCACTGGAAAGTGAACCTTCTTTCTGAAGGATCTGAGTTTGCTAGAAAAAGTCATCTTCCCAATTTAACTATATGTAGGTAGAAAGAACATTCTTTGAATGGTGGAAGAATGTCCAGGCAGCACAGCCAGAACAGAAATGATGACATGTAATACCTAGCAAATACCTTCAATATTTCCATCCTTCTGGCAGTGTTTTTACATTCTCATCCATTCTGTGGCTGCTGTGTTCACAGCCAGAGTGCCTGTAACAGGCTGACTCCATAAAAAAGTTCTGTGATATCTCATGCAGCAAACTCCCCTCCTGCCACCCTGTCTCCTGCCTCTGCGAAGCTTCACAGGGACCTGTTTTACTCTTTTCTCTGCAGCTGATAAGTACTGCCCACTGCTGATCAAAGAAGGTGGGATTCCTCTTCTGAAGGACATGATTAAAATGGCTTCAGCACGGCAAGAGACCAAGGAAATGGCCTGGTAGGAAATCAATGATGTGCTGTCATCAAACGCTCAGTTTAGCTTCGGTTTAATTTTTATTTCCCCATATTGAGCAAGGCTGCCAAATAAAGGTCTGCACTAATGTTTATGAGGGGTGAAGCACGAGCCTAGAGAGGTTTCTGTAGGTGGGCAGTACACAGACTGATTGATAGTACACAGAAGGGTTTGATGGACACGAGGCAAATGGAAATGTGTTGGATTGATAGCCAGGAGAACCAAACCTGCTAGTTAGATCTCTTATGCAAACAGTCTCCTGTCATCACTCTACTCCATACTTGTTCCATATTATACCCCTCTGTCACCAAAAGAGCTGATTGCACAGTTAAAATGGGAGAATTCTTAAAAGATGGGGAGAGTCCACCACCTGCATGAGCTTCCTCAGTTTACCTTTTTTTAACTCACCTTCCTTTGAAGTCATCCTTTCAGAGTTTTAAATGCCAGCTTCATTTTCTAATCAATGATAATCTGAGAGCTATAATTTCATACCTGCAGGAGGAATGAAACAAGAGAGGTGGAGATTACATGGGCATATGTACCTTTTGGGTGGGCAGCAGATGCTCCTTTAGGGTTGCTAAATGCTAGAGGTGATAGAAAGCCGCAGAAGACATAGCAAAATACTGTTACAGGTTAAGCAGATTGTGTATAGATTAGAAAGAGAACAAGTGATGGGACAGCACAAGAACGATAAATTTCCAAATGGAAAATCAGGGACAGATGACAGAATAATGAAGGGCAAATGCTTGTGTGCACATTTCCTGATGTGATTCAGAGTTATCTGATGATTTGGATATGGGAGTGATGAATGAATGGTCACATACAGATCTGGATGTTTATCACATGGCTTGCAATTCAGAGGAGATGAACTGCAATTATGAGATCTAAGCTGCTTTTGTGGAGTACATGGGTTTAGACTCAAATATAGGTTGATGCACATCTCAGGAAAGATACATTGCTTGGTGTAAGCAATGTACGTTTACCTAGCTTACTGTTATTGGCCCACAACTGTAATGTTATAAGTTTTTAACTCTACCCTCTCTCCTTGTCCTTATTTTATCCATAGGAAAGTTATAGAGCACTGCAGTAACTTTAAGGAGGAGAACATGGACACTTCCAGATAGAGGCAATCACCCTGTGCCTCTTGCCAGCACTGTATCCAGCTTCTCTCATATTCACTGTATGTAGGGAGGACTCTTTCTTACCAACTTGGCTGTTGGAAGGAAACCTTATGTGTGTGTGTGAGACCCTCAGTAGATGAAGGTGAACAGAGGAGGGGGGGAGGGACTTTTTGCACAACAAAATGCTTTCATTAAATTAGTGGACTTTTTCGTTATGAAGTTTCAGATTGAAGTTTTGTGTGTATGATTTCTGTATAAAAAAAAAAAAAAGAAAACAAAAAACAGACAACTACATTATGTATCTTTTAACCTTTTTTTTTAGACCACACTGAAAGCCTAAAAAGACCATGAGCTTGAAGACCTAGTTGTGTGATCGCTAGCGTGACTCTTTTAATTTCCCACTTTTAGAAAATTCCCTTTCACTGTATTGCATGAGTAATGTCCTGTAATGTCTACAAAAACACCAGTCCTGTATTGGCATTGGCCACCATATGGGATTACAGGCAGTGATGAGTAATTTATTTGCTTAGAGATTTTGGGGAATGTGATACCAGAGAGTTAGACCAAATGAACTGACCTTTTTAGTAATAACTGTAAATAGAGTAAACAGGGAAGAAAGTTTTCTCAAGCCTATTCATTCCGGTAACGGGATTTATAGAAGACTCTTTTCAGTGGAAGCACTGCTAACTCTACATGGGTCTATCAGAAGTAAAACATTCCGAGTAAAGTCAAGTTCTGTTTTGTCCCCTTGGCAGTACAGTAGGATCTGTCAGCCCATCCAGCCTCAGAAGGCCGCAAAGCCCATTGCACATCCTTGGCCACATTTCTCTCTAAGGGAGCCTGTGCAACAAGGAACAAGGTTAATTTACGAAGGGCTATGCATCTTAATTCCAGTCCTTAACCACCTTTTTAGTTGTGTTCTATGGGCAAGGGCTACAAATGCCAGAGATTGGTTTGCCACTCATCATAATAAGCTGTATTAGGCCCAAGGCAAGAGCAGCTTGTACCACTTGTACAAGTTCCAGTAATGGACTGGAGGGGCTTTATTCCTCTGTGGTCTGCATTAGGGCTAGCCATGCTCAAGGGCAAATCAGTCTCCTTTTGTAGAAAGTTCAGCACAGCACAAATGTTGTAGAAAGAAGTGCTGACATCCTCTTCTGAGACTGAGGAGCCTTCAGGCACCTTTTGGCAGGTGATCCCTTGAGATGGCACCTCTTGTTCCACCCCAAGTGTCTTCCCCCTCTTCTGAGGAACAAAAGGCCCTATTCTTACCTGACTCCCACCAGCACTAACCCGTGCAGTCCCAATGACATCAGCAGCTTTCCTCCAATTTATCCTGATGCACGTAAGAGCAGAGTCCCACTCAAGTGTTCTTCACCTGTAAGACACTGCAGACTATAGTGGCTCAAGAAGCCAAAGGCCAAAGTTTATCTCACTGCCAGGCTCTCAACACCGCATTGTGCAGTCCATGCTGAAGAGCCATCTGCTTGTCATAACTCTTCCACGATTCACAAACCTTCCCTTGGAAGGGATTTTATGTCCGGTAGCAATGAGAGAAGACCGCAGCCATGTGAACTAGGACATTTAAGGCCTCTGAGATAGCACAGTAAAGCTCACTGCTCTCTTCCCTTGTATACATTGCTCTCATTTGATTCGCTGCTATGACAGGTTCTTCTAATGCTCAGTTAATGCTGTCATTGCTGAGCACATTACAGACAGATCCTAGAGACGCAAACTGACACTTTAAATGACAGAACACAGCTGTCCTGCAGAAGTTTACTTTTTCTGCCAACACGGTGTTACTCAATGTCTTTTTTTTTTTTTTTTCATTTTAACCATATGTCATTTGTTTTGATATTGTGAGATCTGTACGTTTTCCTTTTAAGTATTTTTCAAACATATATATTTTTGTGTCACTTTTAAATTGTTTTCATACGGTCTGCAAAACTTGACAAATTATACTTTTTTGCAATCATTTGATTCAAATGTATTTTTCTCTCTTTTATTACTGTTCCCCAAGAATTTGTGTCTGTACAAGCTTTGAGACAAGGAAGCCAATTGCAAGATCTGTTTTCCATGTCAGGCTTGTTAATCTTTCTCCTAGATGAAAAACTAAAAGATGCTACAAATATTGCTGACCGGCCTCTGCATTAGGGGAGTCAAACTTTGTTCATTTAATTCTCCAACTAGTGCCATCTTTCTTAAGTTGCCTCATGTGACAGTGCCCACCAGGCTTGCTTCTTCTTTAATGCCCATATAGTAAAAGCTGCCACTACTGAAATCTTAAATCAAGCAACAGAAGCATGTGGTATTCTGACTGTGCTGGTGAGGTGGGAGTGGAGCAGAAGGGACACATCACTGATGGGACAGGTATGGGAAACCCATGTCCCCAGCATGGAGCTACGGTGACTGGGAGCCAGCTGGAGCACCGGAGTTCTCAACTAGAGCAGAATTCAGCCTTGCACTGAAATCAGGGCCAAACAATAAGGTTTCACCCTCAGATTTTGGCAAAACTTCCCCAAGGTTAATGAACAAAAGATGACTTGTTTGTGTCTAAATCAGGATTTACAGACATAAGGGGGTTGAGTTTCTTCACACTTGCACCCCTGTAAGTTCAGTCATTACTGAAGTCCCACCTGCTGCAGCTGGCTGTAGTATCCCTAACTAACCAGCTGCAAGCTGCATAACACATTTGTTTCACCGTGTATAGATAACCTTGATTCTAACTGCTCACATGCCATCAGGCAAGTCCTGATGATGCAGGCATGCTGTACCTTAGTGAGAATAAAAAGCAGCATGAAAATTCCTGCAGGCAGATAGGCCAGCCTGCCAGAAATGCTTCGCTTTGTGAAGGGTGTCACTGCTCCCAGGGGGAAGGGGGACTTGCCATAAACTGATCCGTGACAGCTACACATGAGCTTTTGAGCCAGGCTACCAGCAAGATAAATTACAGAGACAGCATTAGGAAAAAAAATAAAAAAAATAGCATCCCTGTTGGTGTAATAAGAGCTTTGGCTACAAGTTTCTATTTCTTCAAGCCAAAGTTTTGTGAGGTAGAAAATAACACTTCCCTTTCAGTAAAGAGCAAAAGAGAGAAAGGTGCTCTCAAACATCTGAACATAATCCCAGAATGCCTGTGATTTGGAGTTTGAAGGTGCATCTCAGTTTCCCCAATTGTGAAACAAGAAGAGGTTTTGAACCCTAGACATAAAGCTTGTGCCATGACCTGAAGCACTTTTTGGAGGCAAAGGGAAGCTAATGAATTGTTGCTGTAGATATAGTGCTGAGGACAGAACAGGACAGTTGCCTTCAGCCATCACATCAATATTCTGCAAAGGAGGGAATAGGAAAGTAGCTGATTTTTACAAAACTCTTGCATGAACAGGGGAAGCTGGATACCCTGAAATGCTCACCAGTTACCCAGAAGCTTCTCAGTCCTTCCAGCTTTGCTGGAGCAAAAGAATGAACTAGGAGACTTAACTGCATAGGGTGCATTAAAGAGCTAAGGACCAGGCCTTCCCAGCAATCTGGAATAGGGTTATACCTGCCAAATGAAGATCAGGCTGAAAAGCAGTTCATAGTAAGTCAAGATATGGCAGGGGGACAACTTGAATTCTGTAGTTGTCCCCTTCACAGTCTTACGCTTTCATGTTTTCACTCCTACATTTCATTTAATATTCAATAGCTTGGCAAGCAGAGCATAAACACAACTCAGTAGTTTTCTGCAGAGACTGTGCCAACAAAGGAAACCTCTACCTTGACTGTAAGTAGTTTCCTTCCTGGCTGGAGGATGTCTCCTGGTCTCAGTGGCCCAGGTCAGTGACACTGCAGTCCTCAGTATGTCAGGTGTTTGCCATTTTCTCTGAAACAGGTAAGAGAGCAAGCTGGTGATTCCCTTTTACAAAATCTGTGGAAGGAACTGCTTATAAAGACTGGCATCTACTTGTGTGATGCTTAACACCGAGAAGTACCAGATTGCTCATCTGGACCAAGTCAAGAAGGTTTAGGACTAAAGGCTATTACTGTTTGTAACACTACAGATCTGTCCCATCTGTATCGTAGTGTTATCACCTGCACCTACCTGCTGGCTCAAATAGTGTCTGTTCAGCACTAAATCCTACCCAGCTTGTCACCTGCACTGAGCTCCTGTTGGAGTCATTTTGGTCTCTGCAAAAGATGAGGGGGAGGAAGAGTTTTGGAGCTGTGAACCTATTTCCCTTCGATCACTGCAGGAAGAAGGGCAGGGGGAATAGGGGCATTCCACTGAGGCACAACTTCGAAGAACGGACGCGACCTTGAGATTGCTGAAGAAGCAGCCAGACACAGCTCAGGTGTTAAAGGATGGCTTGTGCTGGAAATAAAAGAGAAATAAGAGAGAGTTAAAAGAAAACAGCTTGTCTCCACGACAACCAGAGGGTATGAAGCACCAAGGTCAACAGTTGTCAGTGATGGATGAAAAGCAACACGGGGGCTGGCTGAGAAGGCAGCACTTTGCAAAAAGGAACGATGGAGATTTCCTGCTGAACGGAAATACTTTAACAGACTATATTTTGATTTCAAATAATTGTCACTGAATCTCTGTAATTCTTTTCTTGTTTAAAGAAAAAAAGGGGGGGGGGTAGGCTAACAAATATATATTTCTTTGTTTTGTTTCAGGAAAATAATCTCAGTTAAAATGAGCGAGTGTCTGCTTTTACTCTGTCCATTAATTTGCCTGATGCTGAGAAGCCTGGTTCAAATGCTTGCACATGGTGAAACCAAGCCAAAAAAAAAAAAAAGCACAACTGTTGTTTCCTTACAATTCTGAATGGTTTTTTTTTTTTTTTTCTGTTGTATCCATTGGGATACCTGCTGTGTATTAAACCTAGTGCTTAACAATATCCTATTCCTTTGGTCTATAAATATTGTTTACTTAGGTATGTTACTGGTTCTTTTACTGTCATATATTTCATTAAAAATGGAAAGAACTGCCATGTGGTGATGGTACAGTTCAGTGGCTATTGACTTCATCACTCCAAGGGATGCAGTACTGTTTGCCAAAAGAAAAGACGCATGAAGAAAGTATTGTTATGATACAACGTGAGAGGAAAAAAACAGAACAATATTTCACTGTACAGATTGTCTCTAAACTCTGTAATGTATCTAAGCTTTGTAACTGGCAGAAAGTGAACACTTAAGAACTAGCTCCAGCTTTTAGCTTAAAAGGCTTCTAGTTTAAAACAGTCAGTCGGTCTGCCGTAATGCCTGTGTGACTTTCTTAAGGGCCTGATCCTGCAAGAGTTCAGCTTCCAGGGAATTCAGTAGTTACCATAAACTTCCTAAAGGATCAGACTCTAAGTGGATTAAATGGGGAAGCAACCCTGTGAAACTGAACTGCCTCTAGTAAACTGATAATGTACAATTGTGAGGGTAAAGAGAGATACCTTATGCTTCCAGCAACATGACATTTCTAGCCGGGTACATACCCTAAGAATCTAGATTCTCTCCACAGAAATCTGCTAATAGAAGCTTTCTGGAACTTAGCCTAATTTCCACCAGACAGTCATTGGGTTGAAACACTTGAGAGAGAGAGATAAGCTCTGATCTCTGTAAGACAGGTTTCAAAGCCTTAAGGAAAGATAAAAAGCATTAACGCATACCAAGTTATTCTAATCACAGAGAGAATACATTCCTTAAGACAAATTATTCTGGATTATCAGGATGTTTCTACTTTGAAATAGGTAATGCTGTTACTACTTACATTGCTTCATTAAGCTTTAGATTTTAAACTTCTCTGAGATGAACAGAAAGACACTACCCACCTTTATTTTTTTTTCCTTTTTATAGACAAAGCCTGGTGTTATGTGCTGAGCTTCATAGTGCTCTGAAAGGCTTCCTTTGTAAAGCAGGGAACAGAAACATTGTCAGGACATTTAAATGATGTGGGAGGCAGGACCGTCCCTGAACTTCGGGCACGAGGTTTGACCAACACTGGCCCCGTCTGTGCAGTTTCTGAGGGAGAATTTCTGTAGCTCTTCATTTCCCTAAGGAATAAAAAAGGATAAAGAGAGATTTGAATGATTGTTGGGAAGGTAATTTTAGTCTATAATTTTTAATAGTATTTCAATACTGTTGTCTGGCATAAACACTTTGGGTAACCCGTGGGGCCTGGTGTTCTACAGGCATCAGCATGAGCTCACAAAGCTAAAGCACAGAGCAAAATAATCACGAATGTTACAATATACCAAATTTATCATTAAATATTACCAAGGAATTGGCTACTTTCCAGGTGCTAAATTCTTAAGGAATATGTTTTTTCCTTTTTTTTTTTTTTTT
>VZSV01000244.1:386041-403062 GCA_013398735.1 Nothocercus julius | reverse complement strand
TCCCTTCCGGGCCGGGCCGGCAGCGCCATGGGCACCGGCGGGCTGCGGGTGCGGGCGGCGCACACGGCCCTCAGCGCGGCCCTGGCGCTGGGGCTGCTGCTGCATGGCACAGGTGAGGCGGCCGCTCCCCGCTCCTTCCCCTTCTCCCGCGTTCTCCCCCTTTCCTTCCCGCGGCCCGGCGGCGGCTGCGGGCACCGTGAGGCGCCGCGGGAAGGCGGCTCCGTCGGCCGCCTCGCATGAGGGGCGGAGCAGCGGCTGAGGAGCGGGACGCGCGGCCCGGGGCGCGGGAGGGCCGCGGAGCTCTCGGGAGCAGTGCGTCTTGCCGCCCCTTAACGGTGCTGCACAGCTTCGTTCCGGCATGGCCAGACCGGACCCCTCGTTCCAGGTACAGAGAGGAATCCTAAGCGCTTTTCAGGGATTTACCTTCTCCTGTGTTTTTCTTGGGGGTACCTTTCAGACCTGCGAATGCGGGAGGAGCGTGGTGAGCTGCTCCAGCCCATGCTCTTCGTCCTGCTGGTTCTGTGCTCCGTCCTGCTGTACCTCAAGGTGTCCCTCATGGATCCGGGTTTTGTTAAGGCTGATGAGGAAGGACAGGTAAATCATCTTAGGAAGGAGAATGCTGAGGCTAAATATACATATTTGCTTTCGTCTTTTCCCTACTATGCTAGATAAGAACAGTCTGAAATGGTTTCCGTTGCATTTAGCATGGAGGAAAGACACACAAAAGGTATCCCCTGGACTTTACGGGCCTCTTTAGGAGCATGTTTGCGTGCGAGGGCGCTGTGCTCCGCCAGCACAGGCCCTCTCCTGCCTCGGAGGCTGTCGTGCCCTGTGGAAGTTGTACAAGCCTCACTGCGTTGCTAACTGCTGCCAACAAGTACAAAGAGAACTGACTCGAAGAGCAGGCTTGAAAGGAGGTACTTGTGGCAGCTCTGCTTATTGACCTGCTTATAGATCTGTTGCCCTCTCAGAGGACGGACACGCAAACAAGCAACCTCAAGGTAAATAGGGATGCCAAGTTACGATACCCAAGAGGTACCCTTGGCAGGTTTGCTGCCTTACTGATTGTACAGGACAAAAGCAACAGTGCATTTCCATTTTTAATCTTCTACCATCAATTTAAGCATTATGAATAAGTAGCACTGCTTTTACTGAAAGGACACAATAATGATGTTTGGAAGCAGAGTCTGATCTTGCTTATTTGCATCCCAGAATGTATTTTGCAGGTCCAGGTGGTGTCTTACCAAGTTATTTCTGCTTGAACACAAATATTCCTCTGAATGGTTGCAGAAGCAACCTGTTATCTCTGGCTACACCTTAATTACTTTTCATGGTAAGGTACTTACCTAGCAGCTTCTATACTTCTCCAGGAATTATTCTTCATGATAGAGATAGCAAGCACTGTATACTCAAGAAGTAAAAGGAGACAGCTCAGCCATGCCAAATGGGCTAATAGCTGCTCTTACTTCAGACAGCAGCACATGAAACATCCTTAGTCACTCCCTCTCTCTTTTCTGGCAGGCAGGAAAGACTGAAGAACAAAGCATGGTGACATCCCCAGTTCCAGGCAATATTAAGATGCGACGTTGTGGCTACTGCATGGTGAAGGTTGGTATTCATAACGCTCTAGAGGGGAATGGAAGGGCCAATTGAAAACTTTTGTTTTCCTCTGAACAACTGGTACAATTCTTGTTGCCTATGTTTTCTTGCTTAGCCATTGCTCCTCACTGTTCTGTGGCTTGGAGGCATGACAGATCTGATTAATTCTGTAACAGCATCACCTTCTTACTGAAAAACAGCAAAAGCACACACCACTAGCAAATTGATTTTGGGTACAATCCTAAACAGAAAAGTGAGTGAGATGGACTGTGTTACTGAAGATGTAATGATGGAAATTTTAACCTGTTCCAAGGTTTAAAAAAGTCCCTGTTAGCTTATAGAAACAGGGATCTACTTTCACTCTGTTCCACTATGGGAAAAGTATATTTTACATTCTTATTGCCATGCCATTCAGACTTTAGTGTATTGTCAAAAAAAGCTTATCTTGAAGTTTTGATAGTCAGGAAGGCAGCTTAGCACAACATATAACATCCCATAGCAGCTGTGAGCTTGTTTGGAAGTCTAGAAACAACAAAACATTAAAACATAAACCTGAATTGTAAAACATAGCATGAAGAAAAAAAGATCAGAGCATTTAAACTAGTTTTTCAAAGAGATTGAAAACAGGCATTTCTAGGCTTTAGGCAAAGTGCTTATCAGTTTAATAAAATCCAGCATTATCTCAGCTTCCATGAATTCCTGAAGAGTATCTGCTGAAAGAAATCAGCTTGTTGCAAGAGGATAAGCTGGCTTCAGGGAATGAATCACAGGAGGCAGATCCACATTACTTTCCTCAGCCATATCTTTCTCATCTTTGCCCTGGTGCTTTCCTGCTTTCCTGCCTAAATGCCTTGTGCTCATGCAGGAGAGACACTTCCTCCCTCTCTGTAGTCCCCAAAAGGCATCTTATCCCACATCCTGCACACTCATTTTTCAATGAGTTTTTCACCTCTCTACTCATATTTTCCCAAATAGCTGCAGCCTATTTGAATAAACTGTTTGGCAATTTGCACACTGGGCTTCCCTTAGAGGGAGATAATAAAGATAATAAAGAACATGTATGGGTGGGGAATCTTGCCCCTTTTGAACCTCTTCCAGAGCATTATGATCCTCTTTACTTAGTAGCATGTCTATGTTGTTGCTTAATCGCAAGAGGGAATGCTTTTGGACCTGCCTTGCTGTGGAGGACAACTGTGCACGATGCCCTTTTCTACAAAGCAGGGAAGTGAACAGGAGTGAACTGGGGCTACTGTTTTGTTCCTTCTGCAGCAACCAATGCGAGCCAAGCACTGTCAGCTGTGTCAACACTGTGTTCGCCGTTACGACCATCATTGTCCCTGGATTGAGAATTGTGTAGGAGAGAAGAATCACCCTCTCTTCATAGTCTACTTGAGCGTGCAGCTTGTAGTTCTGCTGTGGGCTTGGTATATTGCTTGGTAAGTCCTGAAGGCAGTTTTTTTTTGTTTTTTTTTCTGCATCTTCTACAGCCCTACAAAGGTTTTGTACAGAACAGAGCAGCCATTTGATTAGCTTTTCATCTTCACCTTCATTTACATACTGAAGATCAGCTCTTCTGAGACTTCTAAGCTGAGGAATAATTTTACAGAGCCCCTTCTCATTAAAGAGGTAGCTGATACATAATTACTGAAGTAGAATCTGATAATAAAATCCAAATGATCTTTGCTTAAGCTTAAATTATCAGAATTATTAACCTAATGAATTTTGTTTCACTTACTGTAATACAACCTTCATTCTTAAATTGAAGTACTGGCAAATCCAAGAGGGTTTCAGTTGTACACCTGTTCAGGACTGGAATTAACTGAAGACTACTGTATCTCTCATTTAGGAGAGCCAGAATCTTTTAAGCTTCTTGGACTTTAAGAGTTTATAATATATTAACATCTCTGTAGTATACCAGAGATTGACTATTTGCGAGTCAAATTTATGTGCCATCAAGTTTGTTTGGCTTATGTAATTTAGTTTTACATCTTTAATCTTGAGCATGTTTCTGTTTGAATTGAAAGGTCAGGCCTCCACTTTGAACAGTCCTGGGACTGGCTACAGCACAACATTTTCCTCATCGTCTCCTTCCTCCTGATAGTTGTATTCACCATTGTTGACCTGTTGCTGCTTATTTCACACCTCTATCTGGTCGCATGCAACACCACAACCTGGGAATTCATGTCACATCACCGCATCTCCTACCTGAAACATTCCGAGTTGGAGAATCCCTTTGACCAAGGGGTAATCCTCAACCTCTGGAGATTCTTCTGTTCATGCCACCTCACTACATGGGAGAAAATCTACTTTCACAGGGACAGTGAACCTGTCTAATCACAGTAGAACCTACTTAGTAAAGTGCAAAAACACCTGCAGGTTGCTGGATTAAGCTTTACTAACATAAATGGTGCCATTTCATTACACAGAATTTCAGTACATAATGAACTGTGCAACTTATTCCAGAGCCGCCTTATCCATAAAAACAAGTTATATGTCTAGAAGAACAGTCAGGGTTATTCTTTATATATGATTGGCATTGCTAAAGGGAAAACATTGGTCTGGGAAGGCCAGATTTTTTTGACCAAGTGGAAATATTTGGTTAAACTTACTTCTTTTGTTAATTGCATCCAGATCTCTTAAGAAATACAAGAGTTGTGGGAAAAGATATGTGTACTTCAGCTCCCTACAGGTTCCGTTTCTTATCGCTGCTAGGAAACGGTAGCTCTTCTTACAGACAAGCAAGCCAGAATCAATATCATTTAATATAATGTGGCCTTTCCTCAACATCATTCTCACTGTGAGAACCACTGTGCCTTCTCACTAGTGTTGGACAAGCAATAGAAAGTTTTGAGTAAATATACAATAGTCAAAAGCAAATTTCATTTCGACTACATGCTCAAAAGCTCATGCTTGTCACCAGGGTTTGAGGCTTGTGTTAACTGTGTAAGAAACATCTGTAAGGCACAAAATTCAGCTGAGATAATTAGCCTAATACGCTGTGATGCCCTGACTCACTTCCTAACAGCAACATCAACTTAACAAAACGGTACACAGTCCAGAGACTATTTTGAATGCATCTGGCCAAGAATGATGCCATTCAGTTTTTACTAGACACAAAAGCAGTACTTGCCTACATTATTTCTGTGGACAGCTTCATGTCACAGCCTTCACTGTAGCTTCTAGGGGAAAAAGCCTTTACCTTAATTTATTATATATATACTACAGGAAAAACAAACAACTAATAGTAAAGGTGGTTTCTTCTTGCCTGGCTCAAATAATGCTAGGCAATACTGCTACCTCAACATCTTCATAAAATTTTAACAGAAACAGATAAAGTTTCAATATAAGAGAAAAGATTCTAGGTCCTATTTATTTCTATGGCATTAGGGGGTGCCAAGAGCTTTTCAGGATAGCAGCAGGATGACATTTTCCATTGTAATAGGTCATACTTCAGGTTTCCATGAAGTACTACAGGGAAGTTTGGGAAAAGTACTTCTCAGCTTTAGAAGTGGAAAAACCCGAGGTATGAATTTTAGTCTCAACTTCTCCCCCTTCCAGTTAAGGGGAAAAAAAAAAAAAAAAAGTCTTAAAAGTTATTTTGTGCCTTAATTTCCTTAACTCAGGAGTCAGCACTGATTCAGGAGCACAGCTGGCAAGCTGATAAGGGTGTACTCAGGGTTTATGAGCACTCAGGAAAGGAAAGTGCAGTCACTGATACATAACTGCAGTCCAAAAGCAGCTTAAATAGCTGAAGGATCCCTTTTTTAGCCAGTTCCAGAAAGAGTTTGCAATCTGTATCCAGTCTGGTTTGCTCAGGGCAGAAATTCTTATCAGAGGGCTATCAAAATATTAAGAATTGTTTTCATAATAATGATGTACAATCCCTAACGGATTGTGTAGTTTATTCATATCGCTATGGCATTACCAAAGTAAGGCTCATCTGCCAGTTAGCAATTTCTGGTTCTTCAGTTATCAGCCAAATAATATTGAAAACACACTACTGCTCTGTTTGACAATTCTTTTTTAAATGCAGATGGATGGTAAATTACAGTCTTTTTACTCTACTGTAAACTATTAAAGAGATTAAATACTCCTTTTGTGGTTCTTTATGCCGCTTCCTTTAAAGCCCAAGTTCTAGGCTTCTCTTGTGCTAACAATTCACTCTACTGCTTGCATACTTTCCAGCAGTCCTGACCTTAAAAAAAGGCCACAAAACAGCACTGTAGGGGCCAAAAACAAGCCAAGCATTACTATCTAAACAAAGGTGAGGAAGACCTGTGTCCTGCCTTAAATGGGCTATTATGTTACAAGGCAGAAGCGGAAGGCTGAAAGCGTATTCTGAAATTTTCAGAAGTAATTACACTTATCTGTGACAACAGGAGAACTAGGTTATATGGGAATTATTTCTGTTTTACACTAACATATACTCTTACCTCTCTGAATCCTGAAGCATTTAGACCAGGCTTGATTTAATGGGGGCTACTCACTGGCTGCACTCTAGTCTTATCTCCAGGAATAACACAGTTGTGATTAAGTTCAGCTTCTGTCTACCTCTGCTGAAGATAAACCAAAGAGTAATAGCTATGTTTAACCAGCTATGTTTTTAGTGGGCTCTCTCCTTTCTAAACTCTCTCACCTTTTTTTTCCCCCTACAACCTACTCTAATGAATAAGACAATGCATCTTATCAAGTGTTAAGTACCCATGATAGGGTACCAGGCAAATGAAGTCAACTTTTCCAATATTAAAACTGTCATTATATTAGTATTCAAATAATAAGAAATATATGCATAGATAAAAATGTCAAAGAGAAAATTTGCTTGCAATCATTTGAATGTGATAGTTGATTACCTGATGCAATATGTACAACAGGAATGAGAAAGAAGGAAGGAGGAAAGAAAATACTACTGTGACATTTACATAGAAAAATAAAACCCTTTTCCATAGAACAGAACATGGTTAGCCTTGATCTGAAACACATTCATTTAACTTAACACTAAAGGAGATGAAAAACTGTGACTTCATTATAAGGAAAAGTATCTTTATTTTCAAGAATACCATGTGCAAAGCTGTGGGGGTTTTATATTTAAAAACAGTATCTAAGATTTAGCATCATCAAGTAAGTCTAAGTCTTTCTCCTTAAGATAGTTCATTTGGATTATTATCAGACTGAAACTTCATTATCTTGGTTGTATTAAAATCCATTCCTTCCCTTGCATATCATACCTACAAATAGGAATGTGTAAAAAAACATTACAAAGAGGGAACATTGCATATCTCTTCTAGAAAAGAGGCAGGAAGTTCATTCCCCCTGCTATTACACAGCTTAAGAGAGCTATGCCACTTACTGAGGCTCTTTGCAAAGAATAACCTGGGAAGATTTGATTTCATTAAGTCCAGTTTAAATTCCAATCTTCCATTTCTGTTTAATGGCAGCAAATGACATACCCAGTCAAAAACTGACTACTAAAGGTAATTCACATCCAGCATCCATCCAAAAGCTGAGACTGAAAAAAGACAGGAGAACAACTCAGCTTGTAAGACACTGTCTTCCCAGAGTCATCAGCACTACCAGTTCTATGAATCCTTCCGACTTTTCCATTGCCCATGTCAAAATGATAACTTGTTCATACTTCTTTCAGCACAGCAGTCAAACATCTAAAAGATGTGCAGAGACAAAGTCAAAATCCTTGAAGAGAGCCTGTTCCTTACGGGTTAGGACAGCAACCTCCTCTGGAGGAGTCAGAATTGGCTTTTGCGATGTAAACTCTTCATCGAAGTTGCTAATGTCAGTTGGAGCTTTTAAGGTGGGCACGAAAGGGGGCTTCAGTTTCCTGGCAAGCAAGGCGTCCCAATCAATTTCCTGTAAAGAACGAAGTGAACAGACCGGATTGACACTAAACTTAAGAAATGTAAGATAGAAAGCAAGAGGAATGATTGCAGACTGCCTCCCAGATAATTTACAATAAGCCTAATTTCTACTAAGGGGAAAAAAAAGAAAAAAGAAAAAAAAGCCATAACAGCAAACATGGTGCAGGCCAGGCAACACATTTCTACATAGCCCAAGGTCATGCATCAGAAGATGCTACAGCTCAAACTATATTCAGAAGGAACAAGACTAAAAGAAAGCCAGGCACATCAGCAGACTCAGCAGCAATTTGTGCCAACATCAGAGTTCGTTGTTTACTCTAGGGCAAAGCCAGACAGATACTGTGAGGCTAAAAACTTCTAGTAACATCTTTGCCTAGACAGCCATGTACCCTCAAACCCAAGCACATGCATCTTTAACCTCAATTTCTCTTATGATTCATGTATATCCAGCAAATGCAGGTGTCATCAAATACTGGCAATCTCTGTCATCATTAGGCTGCATCTTTGACAGCTGCAGTTTGATCTAAAATGGTATTTGCTGATGGCACTGAAGATAGGTGTATTTACACACAGGAGTAGCACAGTCGGAAATAATAAAGCTCCTGGAAGCTTACAGATCCCAGGAAACACGCTTGGCAGATGCCATTTCCAACATGACTTGAAACACTTATTGCTGACTAGAGCAACAAGGTGCAACAGCAGCTACCATTAAGATGTCACCGATAACTAATGGAAATTTGCCTCAATACCAATATAAAGCAAATCACTCAGTTCAAACTCAAGAGCTGAGGGGGAAGGATAAAGGGAGCTCCTACCTTAAAAAAAGCCTGGATTTTAATTTCTTCTGCATCTCTTTCCCCTGCTCCCAGTCTACGCTCTGGACATTTCCGAAGCAGCTGTAGGAAAAAAACAGTTCAAAATTAAACAACCAGAACAAGGATGGACAGAAGTAATACTCCATTGGAGCAAGGTTTTAAACTGCTTGAGCTATGTCTGAACTACTACTTTATATACAGCTTGCAATCAAAATTGTTCACCAATGATGGAATTAGAAAAAAAAATCAAAAAATCTTATCAGTAAGATAGCTATAAACTGTATGTAGCATCTCATCTTTCTCATGCACACATGATGAATGGATCACATTTAAAAAATGATCAAGCCATCTCCATCAAATTACTCCTGCTCTTGAATCAATGTTTCACCATTTCAGAATCAGCAGCAACAGCCCTCAGTCAGAAGCCTGCTTAGTCATTCTTAGCCAGGAGAGTAGCATTTATGTAGATAGAAAAAAAGGGAAAAATAACTATACATGTGAATTTTAAATGTTTCCCTAGTCTGCGTAGGCAGCTCCAGATTACACATGCAGATGCTGTCTCGCCCGAACAACATCCCTCTGGATCTACTTACGATAAATGCAAATTTCTCAGGATCCAAGAGAACCCCCAGCCCGTTACCTTGCGGATTATAGAAAGTGCCTCAGATGAAAGGAAACGCGGATACCGGACTTCATCATTGACAATACTGTCAAAGACTTCTTCCTCATCATCTCCAGGGAACGGTGACTGCAATTGTGAGATTTTTATTATTTAACCCACATAGCATCTCTTTCTTACTATAAAAGAAGAGATGAGAATAAGCAGAGTTGTAGAGATTAACGAGTGTTTGACAGGCAATATAAGCGAGAAGAAAAAAATGTGGTAGAAACACTAAATGTTAATAACAAAAATGGCAAGGGAAAGACTGGGAATATCAGACTGCTGGAGCTGTTTTCAAAAAGCATATAGGGTAGTAGAAGACTCATAGTTTGAATGCATGAGGAGCTCCCAGCTATGCCTGAATTAATTTTAAATGCTGAATAGCTGTTGGCCACTTCCACCAATTTTTTACCTCACATGATGAGATATAACCCCAAGGTTGTTTGGTGAAACTCCATTGAAGAAAGATGCTCTTACCTCACCAACAAGCATCTCGTAAATGAGTACACCCAGTCCCCACCAGTCTACTGCACGGGTGTACGAGACATCTGTTAGGACTTCTGGAGCCAGAAATTCAGGAGTGCCACAGAAGGTGTTTGTATGGTCTCCAAAACCCATTCCTGGGGGGGGGGGGGAAGTTGTAAAATCCAGCAGAAACATGCAGTCCTATCTTTGAAAGCCACATGGATAAACTAATGTCCTTAACTGTGCAAGAGCTCTCATCTATTCTTGTAAATGTCATTTAGGAAGAATGGATTCAGGCTCCCAACAATAACAACTCTGAACCCAAAATTAGAAATAAACAGACAACACTTTAAAACAAACAAACAAACAAACAGTGAAGCTTCCTGAAGACCCCACTGCTCAATCAGAAACACATCTTGTATTAATCTACATCCTGGCTCCTTTGGGAGGAAAACCAACAGCAACAACAACAAAAAAACATGTATCTTGTAAACTCCTTAGTAAGTTTCCTGAAGAGCAGAGACAAAATACTCCTTCCCAGTTCACTATGACCAGACAGATAGGATTTCTTTAAACTGGAATAAACACAACACTTAAAGAGGACCACCTCCGTATTTGTACTTGTGAATGCACTACTAGACTGCAGATCCTAAACATCACCCTGATGGTTCAACTTTGGATTCACCAGAATGACTCACCTTCCTTACACAGTCCAAAATCTGCAATTTTCACAAAACCTTCAGCATCTAAGAGTAGATTATCCAATTTCAAATCCCTGTGGGCAAAGAAAGGGAAAGAGAACAGTGGATTAAGTTCAGATATGGCTGACTCATCCAACTGCTTTTTTCACAAGAAGCACAAACTAGATGTCAGTAAAGAGAATTAAGTTAATTAAATAATATTTGAAAGATTCCACCCAAAAAGCTATTTTACTAACATTTGCCTCCTAGTGAAAGGCTCATAAAGCAGCTTAGAGCTACGTGGGGCTTATTCATCAGCTAAAAGGGCATCTCACAGTAACAGGGAAATTACTCAACTGTCTCAATCCAAAAGAAAGCAGTAGGTTACGGTTGTCCCCAAAACATATTGACTTATCACAGCAGATGAATCACCTGCAACATGTCAGATGAACACCTCCTAGATGACCTTCCTTACCATAGGTAATAAAGACACAAATGATGAACATGCACTGATAGCAACAGGGGGAAGGTAAACATAGACAGAAGGATCAAAAACTCTAGAAAGACAGTGAGATCCAAATATGTAGGTACAGGAAAAACAAACTTTCAGGTTGCTGAAATGTCCTGTACTTGATTCTTTACTGCATTACCTATAAACAATTTTCTTCCCATGCAAGAACTGGAGTCCCAAGACCACGCAGGCCGTATAAAACCTAAAAGGAAAAAAAAAAAATATAGTTATTATAAGGAAAGATATATGCGAATCAAGTTAAAAAAAATACTGTGCCTGTAACAGTAGACGAAATCTAACTCACCGAGCCATGTGCTCTGGAAAGATATCTTCATGTATGCGCATCATAAGATCACCACCTGGGGTATATTCCATCACAAAACAAGCATGATGGGGTGTCTGAAAACAGGCAAACATATTCACAAGGAACGGGTGATCAGAAGAATTGACCACCTCAAAGATTCGCTTCTCGCAGTTCAAGCTGCCAGGATACAAAGAATGAAAATGACTGTTAAGCCTTGGCAGAAAGTTCTGATCTGAGAAAGAAATAACGAAGAAGGAAATCTTTACACCTTATGCTGCAGATATAATAATAATAATGTGGCCTTCTACAAATATATATCTTATATGCTTCCATCCTTGGATTTTAGTCTGTTCTTCAGGTGAATATAATTCCACCAGAAGCTAGGAAGCAGCACTGTTATAAGCATCCTGCTACTTCTAATTTTAGTTTTAAGGGCACTCAATGTTAATAGTACCAAGACTAGCAGGTGTCATACCTGCCAACAGTTGACTCGGGTGCAATACTGCAACATCTGGCAATAGTACCACTCTAAATAAAGCTCACCTATCAATTTCATCTCTGTTAATAATATCTTTTTTCTTCAAGGCTTTGATAGCATACAGCTTCCCAGTTGCTCTGTATTGGGCCAGCAGCACCTGAAAGATAACAGAAATGCTGTACTATTGTTCTCTATATCTTCATTGCAACAAACCTTTTGGTACTGTGTTTGTATTCAGACTTGGAGGCAGAAACCCACCTTCACACCCACCATCCTACCACTCTCCTCCACCAAGGTTACATTTCAGTCCTACCTTCCCAAAGTGTCCACGTCCCAGCATAGCAATACAGTGAAAATCCTCAAGCTGAACTACTCTTTTTCTGTAGGAAAAAAAAAAAAAAAATTGCTGAGCCAATATCCAAATGATGTAGGAACAGGTACCAAAAGAGCGTGTATTTGTGATGGCAGAAGCTCTGTATGACAAAAGTGCAAAGCAAAGAGCTGCCTCAGCCACTCCTCTCCTAGGCTGAAATGCTGGAAAGTTAGACTTGCTGCTGCTGCTCTGCCACTGAGGAAGGGAGCAGGGAACTGTAAGCTGAGGGAACTGCTCCCAGCAGTAGCAGTCTCTGCCTCCCATCCCTACTGGCAACAGGAACAACAATTCTGCCTCTCCAATGCTCACTCAGTAAAAAATCAATTTTGCCTACACTCCCATCAGCTGGCTCAACAGGAATTGTGAAAATCAGACAGGAGCAAGCACATATCGAGTACTGGTAGGACATGGGGATATTGAGACAAGAAGCTCTCAAAGAGGAACTGTAAATGAAATAGGGAAGAAAAAAAAAAAGATATAAGATGTTGCTGAAAAATATATATCTATGTAGCTGAATAAAGAGATGCTATAAAATGTTTTATCAGTCACAAGGTGTTGCCAGGGAAACTCAGCCTGCAGAATTGCTTGAAAAGAATAACACAAAAAGCAACTAAAAGCTTTAGCCCATGATCATCTTTACACAGGAGCACACACTCCATTCTCCACTGGCAAATGAAATGAACGGCTCTGCACATAATCCCTCTTCAGTATTCTCAGAGGGAGGGTAGATATGTGCCTGACTGCATCTTCCCTTCAAGGTTTTGGAGATGGAAGCCCTCGAAAGTGATGATGACCTTATGGGTGTAATCCTATGATCTCACCTATGAGATATTTAAACCATGTGAACAGCTTAGATTTTGTTACGTGTGCTTTTCCACTCCGTATTTGTTCACCCTTTTTTTTTAAGCTTGCCCTGGGTATCCCTGTTGTTTACACGTTACAAATAACTGACACAGACTATAAACAACATTGTTTTATGCCTCTCTATGTAGTGAGAGATAATGCATTTTGCAAACCAAGAGAAAAAGAAGAGTGTAAGCAGCGCCAGAGGTATTTTGGAAATACTCTGCTCTAAATTCAGACATGTCCAAATATGCTACACCAGAAAACTTCCAACACTTAAGCATGAAGATCCATGTGAAGACAGTTAAGTGACTTTATCTTCTACTAAAATAAATAAATCACCTGTTACCTTGTACTGTATAGTCTATTTAAAGGATAAGTATTGGGGTTAATAAGCAGATAAGGCTCAGCAGATCTTTGGACAAGTACAATGGTGACTTCTCCTGGTACTGCCTACACTTGGTGCTAAGAGTCTGCTGCTGAGAATCCAAAGTATATCTTTTGGACAATTTTAGACTGCACACACTAACATTTCAGCCCGGTGCCTCTAACTTGTGACCCAAGAGAGCCCCTGCTGTCCACCATTACCTTAGGGGTGCCTGGGTTGGAAATCCTTCTAGAGCAGGGTTGCAATACTTCTCCTCAACATGCAGCCTCTTCAGACACTAGGAACCAAAAGTTACCGTATGTCATTCTCTGGAAATGTCAAATCAGACATGAAAACCCAAATTCTAACTTCTTCCCATGTCCCCATCCAGCATGACAACAGCCCTTGCTATGCTGCAATTTGTCATCATCTCTGCTGGGGGAGCAGCAGCATGAAGAAAAGGTCATCTATGGCCACATCAGAGTACACTCATACACCAGTGAATAGCAATAGTATTCTCACACCCATTTTGCTTCTCCAGGAAAGGCAATTTAAAATAATAGTTTTTATTTATATATAAATACACACACATACACCCACGTACATTGATATGTATGGATATATGCAGATGCAGTTCTTTCCTGCAGACACTGTGCCAAAATAGCTCATTGGACTCTGGATCTCTGGAAATAAGTCATCCAGTAAGGAGATGCCTGTCTGAAGTATAGGTAATTTCTCCAGTATTTCTCTAAAATTTTGCAAAAAAGTAAGAACTACTGAGCTTTGAAAGAAAGAGAAGAAAAAAAAAAAAGAAAAAAAAAAAAAAAAGAAAAAACCACACTCCCTACTGATCCACATGATTACCGGGGAGTCTGCAGGAGATGATGATGACTCTTTGGAGTTGGTCATCATAAAAAGATGTGGAGGTTTGCGTGGAGCTTCCTCATCAAACGTAAGCTTAGCCACAGGAAAGTCACTGCATTTATAAGACAAAATTTAAGGAGATTGCCTTGGAGCACACTGTACATGCTACAGATATATTGCTGGAAGCAATATAACAAAGTTTAGTTCATTCCAACACATTGGACAAGAGAACTTGATTCACAGCACAAGTCTATAAAGTATTAAAAATAAATATGCTCTTCAAAATGAGTGAAAAGAAGCCATTAAGCTGTTGATGATTAAACTGTTCATGGATAGACTCACATTCAAACACTAGACCTCCAGTGCTATGAAATTAATGCCACTACTTAGAAATAAGTGATCAAGAAACAGTTTCACAAATAAAATTTTTGCATCAAAATCTTTGCATCCAAAGTTGCAACTGTATTTTAAGATCTATTCTATGCCCATTCCAGATTGTCATCTAGCAATAATTGAAAGAGGACTTACCTAGTCAGTTTTGACACTGAATCAATATGACTTTGCAAAGGAACTGGAGAGAAGTCTGTATGAACAGGATTGTGAAATGAGGGGCTCAGGCTGCTCAAGGAACTACATGGAGGCAGGAAACTCATCATCAGGCGACCCCAAGCTGCAACACTTATGTTCATTTGAGAAGCTCGGAGAAACTCTTTCCCTGGAAGAGTCAACGTCCAAACACCAATGACATTACGATGCACAAATTACGATCCCATGAATTGTTAAATTATCTTTTTCATTCAAATACCCATGAACTACTCAAAAAGGCAGCCCATCCTGGGGAAAACAGGCTTTCTTTGGGAAAATAACAGTTAATATTGATAGAGGAAATAGTAAGTCTGTTTTATCAAGTTCGTCTCCCTATAATGTCATAACGTAATCCTCAAGTAAAGGCTACATAAGGTATTAAAAATATTTTAGTGTAGCCAAATTTTCTTCTATTTCTACACTGTATTTTAAATAATGCAGCCTGTTAATTGGAAGCTTCTGAAAACATCTTGCAAACACTAAAACATATGTGATCATATTATTTTTACTACCTCTTGAAGAACACAAATACGGAATTCAGTTCATCTCCACTGCCAAGAGTCCCCAGTATATAAAGTCTTATCTTAGCTACATTAATAGGAAAAAATGTGCTGATAGAAACATGTACACGTTATTCAAGACCCATAGCTATTAATATGAGATGCCACCCTAAAGCTCTGAGAAACAATCAGCAGCCTGTCCATACTACAGTCTTCTCTATTTCAGAGTTTACCAGAAAATCCTCCAATACCTGTTCTTTCATCAGCAACAGCATTACTGATTAAATTAGCAATATCCAATACTCAAGCTGTGCTAAGAAGCCTATTAAAAAGCTAGTAATTATATCTTCCTGACACTTAATTATGAGTAGAAATACTGGTGCAATATCACATTACATACCATACTGCAAACCAGACTGTCTGCACTTTTTCTGACAGAACAAACTTCCACATTGTAATAAAGCCCACTTACTTGCACACAATAATTAGCAAGGATTTTAATGAGTCTCCCAAATTTAAGGGGAGAAGAATGTATGCCAGCCTGGTACTGTAAACCTCAGCTCTCAACCCACTCACACTTGTTAGTATGGAGTGAGTTCTCTAGCAGTTTACCTTTCTGTTTGGGGAAAATGCGTTTCTGTCGCTGCAGCTTGGGCCTTCTCTCGATGACAGGATTACAGAACATTACCTGTCAGAGAAGCAAAGGGGATTTCTCAGGACATGTCATTTACCCTGCACAAACTTGCACACATGTCTGCTCTCTTATCAAGCTCTCCATTCATGGCTGCTTGGTAAGTGAAGAGTCTCTTCTGCAGACAGACTCCAGACTGTGTTATTCTAGCTTCACCCTCTAAACATCTGTTATTTCAACTGTGGTTTTAGATACTGGAATTTTCTGCTACCTGAAATGCAGAAAATCTAAAAAAAAATTAAGAGCAATTCATAGGCCAAAGTTATACTGATTGCCAAAGCCATGTATAAAGAACTGCTGTATAACGCAACCGTTTACAGGGCTGGAGGCAGCCCATGGGAATAATTAATTAATTAAAAAGAGCTAATTGGAAGTATAAAGTCAAGATCCTTTTGGAAAGGTGAACAGAAACTTTTATCAAAGTATTACGTAATGAGGCTTTTAAGGGATTATATGTGGATCATCTCTTACTTGATGATACTTCAAGCTCTTTGTTATTAGCCTCAGAAAGATGACAAAATAAACACACCCAGAGGGAATCTGGATCTCTGGTTCTACAGTCTGTGTAATTCAAATATGGCCATTAAGCCATATGTTTAATTAAAGCATCACCAATGACTCATAATGAAAACAAATAAAAAACAATGGACTTCACAGAGCATCAGTGTAATTACAGAGCAGCTCTGAAGAGTCACTCCAGGCTACGACATGCGTAAATCCTATAATATCATGGTGCTCCTTGTTTTTATATGTGATATTGACCCCAATTCTAATCGATTTGGGGATTCTGCCCTTCCAAATTATTGCTCCTTCCACTCTAAGCTGAACAGCTGCTTTCAGGGCAGACCTAAACCAGACAGGCTTCTCCAAAAA
This sequence comes from Nothocercus julius, assembly GCA_013398735.1. NCBI lineage: Eukaryota > Metazoa > Chordata > Aves > Tinamiformes > Tinamidae > Nothocercus > Nothocercus julius. Next base: position 386,583 of record VZSV01000244.1, on the reverse strand, counting down.
AGAAACAAAGCTGAAACCTGTACCTCTGCAAAAAGGACTCCTTGGGGTTCCAGGGAGAGGCACATCCCATGGCGTTCATTATCAAGGAAATCATCCAAACGTAGAAACTTCACTGCACAGAGTTCTCTCCAGTCCCTCCAATAAACTGCAATTTCTAGCTCACGAGACTGAGGAGGAATTAAAAAAATAACTAAAAAAGATATATGCAGTTATACCCTGCCCCATGCTCTGGGCACGGAGTACACAGACACAGCTTTTCCCCAAGCAACTTTCAGAATAGATCTTTATTTCACCCTGTAAAAATCTCAGTAAACTAGAGACTATGCAAGAAAAAACTTCTTTAATCCTGCAGTTTCTCCATTTTTTCTGAACTTTTCAGACCCTTCCAGCTACAGATCCTTCTGGAGATGGCTGTCCTTGCTCCCCATTTCAGAAGGGCCTGTGAGAGCCATTTTGCTAGCAAGATGAAATAAAGCTGCTTAGATAGGGAGAGGGGGACAACAGATGTTGTTCGAGTTGAAGCTCTGCCACAGATGCATTGC
>VZSV01000244.1:368521-379385 GCA_013398735.1 Nothocercus julius | reverse complement strand
AGCTGCCGGCGGCGGGAGAAGCTGTAGGGCGGTCTGAGGCCTCGCGTTTAGGGCGTTCGTGCCCAGATCGCAGGGACCGGCGGAGGGACAGCTCCTAAGGCGGGGGCCGCTCATTTCCTGCCATCCAGGCGGCCACCGGGTGCGGCGGTGACGAAGCCCCGTGGACGCCCCCAGCCCAGATTTTCCATGGTGGGAAAAATTAGGCCGTTCTCAGTTTAAATACCCCCCCTTGCCCTGTAACTCTGAACGCCCCCTCCTAGGGGTGACGGTTACTTCCTCTAACGCTCCCCTAGGCAGGATGCTTCCCTGGAAAGCAGGCAATACCCGCTGCCAGTCCCGGGCATGGAGCAGCTTCTCCCTCTTCAACGCTCCCCCTCCAGAGCCAGGATTAAGATATTGGGCTTCAGCTGCATATTCGAGTTAAAAATAACCCCAAAGCATTGACAGGCAGACAACAGGGCCACCTAAACGTGAGTAAAAAAGTATAAATAAATAAGCACCCGCTGCTGTAATGTCACAGTGTCACGCAGCATTGATATGCCATGTGTCATAGGCCCACTGTTTAAAAGGAGGGAAGAAAATACTTCTTGCTTGCAGATATCTTCTAAAATCCCTCCTCAGCAATATTATGTAATGTCACTTGTTATTGCAGTCACAGACTTTTTCTGTTCTGGAGCAAAATGGACTTCCAAGGCAGAAGGCAAGCATGAGTTAATATTATTCTCACACATACACCTTTAAAAATATACCTGAAAACAGAAGTGTTTTCCTTTGATTTATTTAGGACAGGCTTTTCTAACATAAGCGCTTGTAAATGCTCTGCAAGTAAGTTTATTAATAAAAGGAAATCACCAGAAAAAAATCTAGCTTAATCTAGCTGAAAATGTGTGAGCTTTCTATAAATGTTTAATCATGCTGCTGTCATTAATAAAGCAAGAGCCTTAAACGCATGAAGTGGGAGATCCCAGATCCCTTAGAGCCCAGCCTGGGCCCATACAAGCCGATATAGCCCGGCACAAGCCCGTGCTGTTATAAAGCCCTCTGGAAGCTGCTGCCCAGCGCAGTCTCTGCGGCTCCCCCAGGGGCAGCTGGCACGGGCGTTAGGCATTTCCCCCCTCTCGGCTCTGTCCCACAGCCCACGAGTGTCACCCCTGGGAAGTGCCAAGCAGCCACCCGGCTCTTCCTCCTCTCTCACTGCTTTGCCTGCAGGCTGGCAAGTGCTGAAGGATGCCCTGGCCTCGTGGAGCTGCCTCCTCAGCCAAGGGCGGGAAAGGGAAGTTCCACTCGGAAGCCACTTTGGACTCACCAGCTCGGCACTCCAGCTGCTGGACAGAGCAGGCGCTGGCCCACCCACATACTGACCTCAGCAGCTCCACGGGGGCAGCGGTACGGAAGGCTCACACGGGGAGCAGGAGATCAGAGACTCCTCATTAGGGAACAAACTGGAAACAGACCACGAGCCTCCCGAGGAGGCAGCGCTATCACCACAGCTTCCGTCAGATGGGTGCTGCCCAAATCCTCGATGTCTCCAGCGACTCCCACTTGTGCTCCCTCCGGGAATTATATTTGAGATGACTCCTGCTGGTGCTGGTGTACATTCAGTCAGAGGACAGGGTGATGATCAGGGGAAAAGTCTTGGAAAGTCCCAATTCAATCTAAGAAAGGGAGGGCAAGAGATTAAGCATAAATCTGCTCCTAGGGGAAGCTGCTTGTTCCAGAATCACTTGTGACCTCCTCTCACTGTCACCACGCTGGGCATCTGAAATTTCTTAAGAAGTGAACACTGTTGGGGTCACCCATAAAAAGGAATACAGAAAACAGAGGGCTTAACTCACTCTATTGGAAATAAGAAAAAAAAAAAAAAATCTTAGTAACATCAAATAACTGTTAAAGGCATTTTAATTCCTTCAGCCAGGAAGAGAGCTTGAATGTACATCAGAGAAATGAGTTTTTCATTCATTCAGTTCTCTTTTGGAAAACAAAAACATGCTTTCAAAATTCAGGAGTACTACTATTGGATAAACAAAGTACTACCTTTATACTTACCAAAGCACTACCTTTATGCACCTGATTTAAAACAGAGTAAATAGAAGCTGACAAATTCAGATGAATGGCATAAGTGACAGAAATCATTCAGATAATGCTTGTTAACAAGGACAAAAAACTGTCAACAACTACAAATAGGCACACAGATAGTCTTTAAAAAAGAAAAAAAAACTTTCTACATTTACACACCCATGGATATATTTGCTTGCCTTTGGCAAGAAATTACAGGTAAAAGATACCATTTGATAGCAATTAAACTTCGGACTTAAAAATAGCTTGAAGCTTAAGTCATACAGACCCAACACAATAGCTTAGTCTTTATCAAACTGCCTCCTTCTCTATATACTGGAAATTGAAATCAGCTTCCAGGCGTGTCAAGTTTCATTCAAGCAGATTACTGAATGCAAGGAGCTCAAGCCACGCTGGGAAATTGGGGATGGATGTTTAATAGGAGTGACTCCTCCCCTCCTTTCTTACCCAAGGTGCAAGTTCTACCTTTAAATGCTTTTATATGCATATAAAAGTTAGATCACCTGAAAATGGGTACTCATTACATATATTCAGATAAATTAGACATTAAGCCAAGAGTCAGAGCACATGATGACCAACTGTAATACTTCAGCATTGCAAAGAAATTTGCCAATTGCACATTCCCATTGCCAGAAAATAATTAGGATTGCACATAACAAATATGGTTTGAAAAGTTTACTCTTTAGCTATTGCAAGGAGTAAATGTAGAAGATTCATAGGAAGTTCTGTATTATCAGTACACCAGCAAGGGTGATTTATCCCTGTAAAGTCCTCAAAAATGTCTAAGAGTTTAAAATGTAGCACTTGGTTAGTGTTTTTATTTCTTGACCATGGTATTCATAACAGAACATGCTTTGATTACTTTCAAAACAGTTTTGTAGGTTTGTGCTGGTGAGGGAGAAAGCTGTAACAACAGTGGCATGGTATTTTTCTTAAAGCATTAAAATATTAGGCTAGGAAAAGCTCCTTCAGGAACTACCATCAATTAGGATTACATAGATGTAATAGACAGTCACATAAGCGACATTTGTGAGGCATGAAAGCAACTACAAGTGCATTTACCCTCCACCAATTCAGAAAGTGGACTTCAAGAAAAATCAAAAAGAAATTAAACGAAAAGGAATTTAAATTTAATAGATTTCATAGTTTTAAGGCTTTCTCTGTAGATAGTAGGAAACAGTTAGCATTTTACTTTGAGTGCTCTAAGATCAAGAGCAGAAGCTTTTGCTGATGGGAGGAGAAAAAAAGTAGATGCTTGTCTCATTTTCCATTGATCACATACAGACATTGTGTTGTCTCTGACAACTGGATTGCATCCAAACTGGATCAGACATGTACAGAACATTTCTTCCCTCATGTTATTTGGGCATGCTTCAAATAGAGATTTATCTTATTTTGCAAAGTGCATTCTTAAGTGCCCCCCCAAAATGATGTATTTGACTATAGCAAGTTCTGGGAAGGAACCACAAAAAATAACTGCAAGTCTTCCCAGAAGACAGTCTTCTCTACACACGCAAAGAGAGCTATTTGAGGTTAGCTGATAAAACAATTTAAATATTTTCAATTGCACAGCATGGTAAAATAAGTTTCATTACACTTTGTGCATATTAGAACCAACAAATTCCAACTTAAATTGTTTTAAGTTGCTCAAATGCAGTCTCTTAAAAAGCAGAAGTCCAGCTTAACTAAGGCATGTATATGTGCTGCTACCAACGGAAGAAAGCAGCAAAGTAGTAGCTTCCTTATAGTCATATAAGCATCACTAAGAATTTTGCTCTTTTAACACAGCCTACAAATTAGCTTATACTTTAAGATTTCCAACTGAGAAGACTTAAAGAAAACAAAAATCTTACTGGGGAACCTCAAATCTTTGGTCTTTTTAATTTTGAGCCTGCATGACTTTTTTGCTCATTTACTGGAGATATAGTATTGCACACGGCTACTAAAACAAAGCAAGTGATTTTTCTTGTTGCAAAATCCAAGTATAAACATCTGCCTTCACACAAGACATAAGCATCCATGGCCCTGTCTTGAAGAGCTGAGAGAAGCAGAATGTGCAGTAACTACCAAATGAAACACTTCCCAAGTACTGAAATAATGGAAACTAATTAAACTGATGATCAGTTCATGCAACCACAAGGTTGCTTCACAACACACAAATCCTGACCAAATGCCAAAAAGCCAAGAAACTATAAGCAAGTTCTAAACAGGGTATTAAAAACTGTTTCTTTCAGTGAAGACCAACCAGTCCCTTTGTGTACACATTTAGTTTTATTGTAACAAAGCAACTTGTACACTTTAACGTTTAAAACTGAGCATCTTTCTTTCCTTTCCAGTGAAACCAAAAAAAAAAAAAAAAAAAACCAAAAAAAAAAAAACCAAAAATAAACCAAAAAAGAATTTAAAAATAAACAAGAACAAAATTACAATAGAGAATGTCAATTCCAAATAAGATCCTACAGGTTCTGCTGATTCTCCATCAAGTGGCAGGGCTCAAAGTCATCATTAGGAGAAGATTTTATTTTAAAAGTGTCATCTTAAACTGCAAGGATGTTTGTTAAACATCACAATTAAACATGCCAAAGGAGAAGAAGCCATGTTGTCAAAATGCCCACTTAACCCACCCAAACATCCGAAACCCACCCCCGCAGACCTTCTATAACCCCATTTTTTTTTATTTTTTTCTTTTTTTTAAACAAGAGAAAGTAGACAGATACATGTTGGTAAATGCTAACTGTCCATATTCACATAGAGACACAGTGTAATCTCTGAGCCCAATATACAGAGAAAGAAGGAAAAAAGCTAGATTCTATGCACTACTACACAGGGGCCTAGCACTCTTCAGCTTCCAGCAGAGTGAAGGGAGCAGAAGGTTTTCTTTTTTCCCACAGAACATGGTGTGTTGATTCCATAAACAGTTTTTGTTTTGCGACAGAAAGGGATGAAAAGGAACTTGAAACAGAAACTGGTAGATTCTTTTCCACTGTATTCTGCTCAAGGTATTTCCCCCAAAATAAATTGTGAACCATGGTGTAGAGGAGAGAAAAAGAGACCTCAAGAGAACAAGGCGACTGAGCACAAGAAAAAAAAGACAGCAACTTGCTCCCAGGGACTGGAGAAAAATTAAAAAGGTAAAAAGAGGGGGGGGTTGGAATCCATCAGTGTTCTATTAGTCATCTTCTCCTTCATCCTCCTGTTGAAAGATAAGCAGCAATTAAAAATATGATCACTAAACGCTGACTTTCAAAGGCAATAACCATAATGTTTTGCTACCCTAGAGACTATAGTTCTGTGCTATTACTCATAGGATGCTGTAAAGTTGCGCTCTCTTCACTAAAGAGTAGCAACACTTTCTCTGAGTACCTACATAGGAGTCAGTTAATAATGGACTTTGAAATTACTCTGCTAAATACTTCATCTTTCAGATGCTAACATGCTTAGCAATAAAACACATCCCAATATTTTTTTATGCAGTTTCTAAAACATCTCTCATCTCAGTAAAAGTAATTTTTGCTACTGAAATGTAGATGCATCTTGTCCAATTACCAGAAACAAATGTTTTTAAGTTTTGTTTTACCAACACCTTGAATGCCATCTCCAACTTACTACTAAAGGAAATTTCTAAATCCTGAACTCAAGAGACAGTTTTCATATATAGCTGACAATAAGCCAAAATAAACTAATAGGTGGGAGGATGACAGAACTAGACACATCAATAAAAGCTAATTAGAAGTCTTGCTAGAACATTCACCAGTTAATAATAATTTCATTAAGCTAAACCAGACATTATTATTCCAAATCTCCTAGCGCACTTTCCTAAGTTTACTGAAGCTACTTATTTGCACTTTCACACACAAACACTCTTCTCTCGGCACTGGAAGTTAAGGTAGTAACAGTTCTGTTTCACCTCTCAAAAAAACTTTATGAGTGATTGTACAGGAAGAACTACTTTATCTTTGAAAAAATTACTTGTTCTTACAAGAGGGTTCCCCTTATAAGACCCGCTCTATTTTGATAGACCAGAGAAATGGAAATGAAGGACAAGAAAGCTCACCTCTCCTTCCTCTCCCTCATCATCATCTTCATCTTCCTCCCCCTCATCTTCATCGCCTTCTTCATCAATATCCTCCAATCCTTCTTCCTCTTCATCATCATCGTCGTCCTCCTCTCCCTCCCCTTCTTCATCATCCATATCAGGAACCTTAAAGACACATACGCAACATTAACTACAGTGATCAAGTTCAGTTTTACTTGCACGGTGCTATCACGGCTACGGATAAGCAGCTTGGTGCTGTAGTTACCAAGTAGTACTGTAACGGATTTGGCCAGATGTCATCCTTGATGACTTCTCCTAGTTCATCAGCCCCTGCATCAGAGTGGTCAGTGAACCAGGTAAAGAAACTTTCTGGCTCTTCATGCTGCCTCTTTCTACTGGCTTTGTTCTGTGTCTGGCTTGAACGCTTTGTCAGATCCTGGAAAGAAAGTTAAGGAATTCCTTAAGAAATGCTCTCTACATAGCCATTCCCCCCCCCCCCCCCAAAAAAAAGCACCATTTAGAAAAGTACTTGACTGAACAACCGCAAGAAGTCATTTACTCCCTTTTCAGGGAAAAACATTTAGGAAACACTGGGGACCCAAAGGACTCGCAGCAAAAGACATGAATCAGCCGCGTGACCTAATTGCTTTTCTCATGAACAGGGCCCAACAACATTAAAAAAACGGCCACTTCCTTTAACGGCCTCCACTGAAACACTGAAAACTCAACAGGACTTCGGGTTTTGTTTCGGCATCATATGGAAACACAAGTGTGACAAGTGAAAAATGTATAAATATTACGAATTCCCAAAGTCTAAATACTCAACTATATTATATACACGTTTTAAGAAGCACTCAGTATCCAGGCATCTAATGTCAGTCTTCATCTAGCTCAACACTAGGATGAAGAACTTTCTATGCTTCTTGTCCTAAGATTTTATCCTCTTGAAACTTTCAGGCCCATTTTTTTTTTCAGGAAATGCAGAACACTACACATAACACGAAAACATGTGGTCACAAGAATAGTGAGTCTTGCCACCTACCACCATACCCCAGAAGTTTTCAATATCTGTTTTCAACAGTCTATTCCCTCAAATCTAATAATTACTAGCTACTATTTCAATCCATGCTTTCTTTGATCATACGATAATTCAAAACTTCTAATATTTGGGGTTTTTTTTCCATAGAATTTTAACATTTTTAAGTTTACATTGTTTAATGAAGAGCAATACCAGAATTTGCATGAATTTTGCAGTATGTTGTAAAGATCATTCAGTTAGGTCGTACGGGACTGTAACTTCTGGAAAAGTTCTAGTTCTCAGTGAAAAAAAGATGATTTTTTTCTTCTTGGTCTGAGGGTGACAAAACAAGCAGCAGTTTAACTGCAACCCTCAGCTTTTACTTTTAAGTAATCCTTTCAACTCCCAACTATTATGAAATTTAACTACAGAAAATTAGTTTTATTTGAATACTATCTAGTATTCAAAAAAGATATACCCATATTATCTTGTGGTTGCAACTTGGCACAAGATGTGGTGTCTGAAGGAGGGAATAAATAAAAAAAAAAAAAGAAAAAAAATCCAGACACCACACCCTGCTTGACCCCTGCCCCCAACCCTGCTACCCTAACAATTCCTTATTTAACAATTATGTTAAGGAAACATCACCACCCACTGTCTAGATCCACTCTAAAGAGAGAGAAGCTGATGTAATCATTAATCTTTCCATCTGGTAATACTTGTACTTTCACTGGTGGTGCTAGGCTGAGCAAGAGAATTAGCTACAGCTCTCCATATAAATAATATATTCCAAATCGGCAAGAAAGGCACGAACTATGTGTGTAAAAATGTGGTTAATAGGTTGGAGAAGGGAAAGTAGTTTACATCAACTGCCTAAATGAGCATAACAGTAAAAATGACCGTACTATGTAGAACAGCAATTATCTCTTTCAAAGGCATACACATACCTTCCCAGATTTCCATTTAATCTCAGTTGATTTTGAAGATGGGTCTCCACTTTCATTCAGGTGAAACTCTTTGGAGAGAACTTTATTTTCGAAGTATGGATTCTCATCAAAATACTGCCGAGTTGAAAGCAAAGAGTTGGAATCAGGTAAACTCAAACTAATTTAAAACAGATACTACATGAATTAACTAAAGAGATTGTATTACAAACTATGCCCTAATATGCAATTATGTTCAAGAAAGAGGCAAAAAAAACTGCAAGTGAAGTAATATTTAACATACTTACAAAATCTATTCTGTAACCTGATTTGATATCTTCAAATTCCGTCACCTCAACTCTGGTCAAATAATGCAGTGCCTCCTCATCTTCTTCTCCCAGCAGTGCAGATACTAAAACAAAATCAGTAATCTTGCATTAACAAAGTTAAGAAATTTTTGTCACAGATGAACTATAAATTAGCTCTAAGCAAGATTTGAAAAAAATACCTACTTGCCAGATGCAACTTGTTCTATCTCTTTTTAAGGGCAATTACAAAGAAACCACTTAAATTTCTGTGACTTTGCTAAGGTGAAAATATTACATTTGTCTGCTGCAGTACAACATTAAAAAGGCAGCAAAAGCTTCTGAATATATCTACCCTTAGAGCTTGGTCTGCCCAATCCAAGCAATGCATAGTCTTGTTTTTGGCCCCTCAAACAGTTTATCACTAGTCCTGACTAAGTGGCTCACCTCCCAACCAACCCAACTCCCCCCCAATATACACATTTATATATTTGCATTTAAAAGGGTTAGCTAAAGGAGAAAAACAGCAAACTTGTTGCTTGAAATATGAGAGGAAAGTAACTACCGTAAGATTCTAGTGATCGAGATGTTCCTTCCAACAAACGCAAGAGGTGTAAGACTTACAAAAACAAACTCTAGGACAAGAAGAGTTTGCATACAAAGCTACAAAGCAGGCTTCTCTTTCAGTGGGTACTGAGTGACAACTCTAAACACCCTCAGAGCTCTAAGAGGCTCACACAACAAGCAAGCAAACACTGAAGTAAAATTTACAGGGAGAGGAAAAAGAAAAGGCTATAGGCTATTGAGAATATACCTTGTGGGTGGTTGACAAATGTTGTTACCCAGAAATTTGGGATTTTGGCGATCAATTCTGACCTCTTCTGGAAGAATGGTTGGCGGAGTTTGTTGTATTTCTGTTCTACTTTCAAAATTTCCTCGCTGGCTTGTTCATTCAGTCTGTAATAAGATAAGATACGTTAGCTGCAGTGCCACAGGAAAGAGCACTAAAATTTAAAGCAGATAATTCCATTCAGTTTTCAGCTAACTACTGATGATACAATTAAACTAGCCAGCCATGCTCAACAAATGAGGGCTGTCAAACAAAAACCTGAGGCCCAAACCAGTAAACACTATTAAAAAATACACCAAAAAACTACTAGAAGCAGTCTAATTATTTTATATAAGTATGCTTAACACATAGTATGACATAAAGGATTCAAGCCTTAGCTCTTAAAGATTTTCTCTGCAAAATATCTGTAGAATGACAGTGTGTAACTCTTATCATCTGCTCTTTATAACTTTTGGTCAGGTAAGCATGACTCAAGCAAAGAAAGCTTGCAACCCACACAAGCAGAACCTTAAAATGTAACAGGTTTTCAAAAAAAGCAGAGCCCTGATATTTCAGCTGCTTCATATGGTCAGACACCCAATACTTGCAGTACTCGCTCTAGGATACTGTGCATGGAAATAAGATCCATCAAGTATAGAACCTAAGGTTTTCAGATACGGAACTTGTGTTCCAGGGTTATTTTCTACATATTATTTTACATGCACAAGTGTACAATAAAAATATTTTTAAAATATATTTTTAAACCAAATGCTCTGTTCTGTTCATAAAGATTAAGACTTTTTAGTGAAAGAGCATATATTAACCTGAAGAAGCAAATCTCTCATCTAAACTGTCACAGCGTCTTTATAATTTTGTATCAATTTCCACTTTTAAAATTATACAGTTAAAACTAGAAATTATATAGATATACATATTTAAAATAAAGAGTTAAAACTAGAAAACAAGAGAGCATTACAGAAATTTAGAATCATACACAAATATCCTCTATATTTAACCAGGTCAAACATAAATACATCTTGGCGGACCTTAAAAAGTGAGATCTACTGGTGAGAAATATCTATTTTAATAAGCATTTTTAATTAAAAAAACTAAATCACTTTTAACGTTTGTTTTAATGTTTACCTGTCTATTTCATTCTGTACTTCATCAATGTGTTCAATTGCTTCCTGTTGCTCTTTTTCTGAAAAAGAATCAAAAATGCATCAAAATCTCCTAATTCTGAGGTCAAACAAATCACCTGAAGAGTCTTCCCATAATATACCTCCCAGAGGTCTACTTTGAAAGTATGCAGATGTTTCTGTGGAATTGCATAATGGTTACTAGGCCCCATAAGGCTTCAGCTACTTCCAGGGCCAGCTATAACTTAAGTGCTGAAAAGTTTGCTAACACCAAACTCAAATCAAGCACGCCACAAAAATTCTCAGCTCACATCCCTCCATACGGATTTACAAGTCCGCTTAAATTATAAGCATGCCGGACGGGATTAATCATGATTTAATGAAAAAGTTGAAAGTCATAGTTTCTAAGCCCAACGCACGTGACGGAACGTTCAAGTACCGAATAATTGAGCAAGAAGAGCAATGTCAGTGGAAATAGTGCAACCGGTGACATATCACCTTCTAAAACTCAGAAGACCCGTTCAAAAGGATGGTTTTA
>VZSV01000244.1:315831-366931 GCA_013398735.1 Nothocercus julius | reverse complement strand
AAGGAGGGGGGAAAGGAGAAAGCGAGGAGGGCGGCGGCGCGCGCAGGTGCGCCCCGCGGGGGGGAGGGGGGGTACGGTGCGCGCGCGCGCGCATGCGCACGAGAAGCGCGGCCGTTACTTCGGGCGGGCGCCCGCGCCGCTCGGCGGTAGCGCCTGAGGTGGCGCAGAGGAATCGTCACCCAGCCGCTCCCCCTGCCGGAGGGGGTAGCTGTACGGAGGCTGCGCCCCGGCGGGGTGCGTGAGGTGGGCGCTCTCCACCTCCTCGCGGACTCCCTTCTCGTCGCGGCGAGGCGAGCGCTGCCCCTCGGAGCTGGAAGCCAACCCAAGGTGATGGCTTCGGGCCTTACGTTTTTAAGGGCAGGATGGCCGTGTCAGTCACAGCCAGCCCACTCGGTTAATGTGGGAATGCTGCTGCATAAGGTCACAGAGCCCAGCCGCCTGCCAGCACACCTGCCATGAGCTAGCAGACTTAAAATAACCCATTTTGCCTCTTTCCTGTCCACCTGTTGTGGAGGAGCTTGGTGCAGTTTCAGAGTCAAGTCCATTTTGCACTTACAAGTTAACAGCTGAGCTACTCTTACATTAAAAAAAAAATGCAGTATATCATTCCCAGATGAATATCGTGATAAAGCTAAAAGACAAGTGCAGCTTTGATGAAGTAGGAACTTGCCTTTTGTCGTTTGCTTTCCAGACAGACTGTATTCCATTTTCTTCATCTGTTTTCTTGCCTTCTCTCCTAGTTGCCCTTCCAATTCTCTATTCAGTAAGGCCCTGGATTAGTTCCCTGCCTCCTTAGCTAACTCTCATTTTCTGATTCCTACACCCACCTGTTGTTTCTGCCTTTAAAAGCTCAATTGGTGCTCACATCCAAATCCCAATTGCTTTCCCTTTTGTCTTCCCAGCTGTCACTTCCCACCCTCTAGGTCTTTGCTTCCATTGCCACCCACAAATGCTGTGGCGTGTCCACAATTCATATTGTGCATCCCCATGCAAATAGCAGGGGAAAGGAGCTGCCATCTCTTCCTTCTATGCTCTCACTGACAGCAGTAATTTCTGCAGTGAGCTCTGCTGGATGCAAAGAGTAAGCAAAGCACTGCAATGTTAGAAGTGCAAAATTATCAACTTCTGTCTCAAGGTCTTCCTGAAACCTATCACACTGAAAAACTTCTCGTGTGCTTTGTCTGCATCTTCCAAGCTCAGTTAATATGGATGACATCACAGTAAAACAAAACAAAAACAAACAAACAAAAACACACACTCATGTGGTCTTCTTGCTTCAGGTTTGCCTAAAGCCTCTCTATTATGCAGTTGAATCTGGTTGGTGCTTTTTTTTTTCCCCTGCTCTTTTATCTCCCATAATTTACTATTTATTGTATTCTCTAGATCAGTCTGTGAAGGACCACAAATATCTGAAATATGGGCCTTATATTTGAAAGTCAATTCCAAGCAGGAGTATCGTGATCAAAGCAGCATCTGCCTACTCCCTCGAGAATCCCTTGTTTATTCTATAAATTACTACATATACCTGGAGTATGTGACCAATATGTTCCATTGATGCGTGTGAAATCAAGGAATCTTGAGCCTTAACTGCTCAAAACAACCCAAGGATTTGTTTATCCTACCCTAAAACAAGCTATTATATGAGAAAACAATGCATTTTAAAAGAGTTTATATATTGAATTTTAAGAAACAAAATATAAACCCATGCTCCTCCATACAGTAAGAGAAAGCAGATGATGCTTAATTTTTAAAAAGAATAACTGACCTTTCAGTGTTACTTTCTCTCCTGTTTTGCTTGCTTGCATTTAGTACTTGTGATATGCTTTTCTCAGCTTCCTAATAAAACTTTTATCCTGTTTCTCAGTTTTCTCTCTGACAAAAAAAAATTGTTGCCATCAGTTTCTTCAGCCATCTCCAATCTCTTTCTACTCCAGCTGACCAATTCCTTTTTTTTTTTTTGGGAAAGAGAACCTCACTTAACAGTTCAACTGTCAAAACTGTCTAAGTTTTGGGGACATTTCATTAAATGTCTCTAAACAGCAGGTACTCGCATGTTCCTGGGCTCAAAGAATTTGACAACAATTCACAGAATAATATCCTTTCTGTACTCTTCTCCCAGAACAGGTCAATACTTCTTACATCTTCTTTACAGAGATATAAAGAAGTAACACCAGGCCACTGAGTTTGAATAGGTTGAGTCCCAGGAAATATAAAAGCAGAGCAGAGAACAGCTTTTGCAACTGAATTGATTTACTGTTTGTTCTTGCTGCATTGTTAACATATATGCTCAGGAGGAACATGACTCAAGTATTTGTGAAAAAGCAAGGGGCAGCACAAGTCTCAGCTTTGTCTAAATCTGTTCTGTTCTGGTATCTGAAAGTTCATGGAATCTTTTTTTTTTTTGATGGGGGGGGGGGGGGGGGAAGGCATATAGGTCCTTGATGTTACATGAGTTATCTGTTGTTTTACAATAGTTTGAGAAACAACACATGACACCTCATAGGCAATACTATAAATTATTATAATGTTATAAAATATATATACACTAATAAAAATGTAAACATTAGGTGTTTAATAGATACAAATATTCCATCACCTCCTTTCATCATTTTCCAATATTTTCATTACCTGCAACTGATACCTAAAGCAGTTTCAGTCCTTGAATTGAGACTAGACTGTACAGTTATACTTCTATGATATCTGGCATGTCTTGATGTAATTGGAGAAGATTATATTCCCCATTCTCTAACCTTTTTAAGGTCTTTTCTCATTTCTTATTTTGTCAAATATAAGAAGGTATTAACATTTTTTCCCCTGAATTATGTTGTCTAAATACCTGTTCTGCGTACATCACAAATAGCCCTTTTCCCTCCACATTGCAGTGGTACAGTTCGAACTGTTGGGTGGTTAAAGCTGCAAAAATAAATTGTGTCTGGTGTTTTTCAGACTCACTGCAAGAGTACTCCGGTGCTGACAAGTAGGGGAGTTAGATCTTTGCAGCTGTCAGGATGGCAGTGACTTTATCAGACAAGTAAGGAGAATTTGCTTCCATTTTCTTTTACAGTATCTGGAGCTGGGAAGGGGTAATGATTAATGACCCTGGAATTCACATAGGGTGTAGCAGTAATATCTTAAATATATACACAATTATTTAGATCCGAAGAATTCTGGAATAGGGAAATGTATATGCAAAAATTATTATTGCTGATATGTAGAACATCACTGCTGTTAAACAGCGGTCTTATCTTTCAGTTAAAGATAGAAAGTAAAGAAAAGCTCTTCATATGAAGTTTGAGGGGGAATATAATCACCATACTGTAGTTTTGCCAGGATAAGGGGACGACCATCTTGCTCTGTTATTGATTCAAAATACAATGTCATACATGTTTTCAAGAATGGAAAAAGGCCTTTTCATAAAGATGATCTCAAATTTGCTCCTTAATGTAAAAGCTCAGCTCTCATAGTATTTCTTTCCTTAACTGGGTATGCTGCTGCAAGACAGAGACGTAACTTGTAATCATGCTTAGTTTGTGGAATGTCAAGTCAGCTGAGTTTTAAACACAGACCTCTAATTTGGGGAGTGAAGGAGGAAAAATGTGCTAAATAGTCTCAAATACAATGTAATGATGTGTGAAGAAAAGAGTAAATTTCCTTCTAAATATTTATGCAGTGTAAAATGAGTGTATGTAAAGGTTATGCGAGTCAATATTATTAATAGCAAATTACATTTTTATAGAGCCTTCCACCCCCAAGAACTCACAGCCTTTACAGAAATTATTATAGAAAAGTAAAGCATGGATCATTTTACCTGCTGCTGAAATGCAAGCAACTACTTAAAAATTATACATCTATGCTGGGTGCCTAGTCCTCCACAAAAAAATGTACAGGCTCAGGCTATATACTAGGAACAATGATCCCCCCTGGAGTACAAGGTATTTTTCAAGTATACGAAAGCTTTTAAATTACTTAGTACTCCAGTGTGGCGAAGGCTGCAAAACATCTCGAGAAGGCATAAGGACATACTTGATAGTAAAGTCTGCTGGGCATATCAGTGCTCACTCCGAGCAGCAGGCAGAGACGCTCCGGCTCATTTGCTGCGTGTAATCAGTTTGACAGCCCCCAGGAATTGCCGAGTCTCCATGACCCTGGAACGACAGTTTGGCACATATATTAAACAGGCAAATACCTCCCCTCCAACTGTTTATTCATCTCCACTAGTCACAGACCTTCCCAGTCAGGCACTCACGTGGGGACTGAATGGTTAGATAATGACTGAAGAATCTTCCACGTGTTCTCACAGTTGCTGCAGTCTAAACCCTTGGATGAAAATATTTCTGGGTTAATAACTGTCTTTCATGCAGCATGATGATTCAGTAGCACAAACAACAAGGAGTGACTAATATTACATTGTTAATAAATCCAGTGATTATCTTTGAATATATTTTTAAGCTCTCATTAGACAGTTAAGTAAGTCTGATTTTTATTTTTCCTATACCAGCATTTTAAAATTAGCAGAGCACTTCCCTATAATCCATGGAGAGCTGGATGGTCATGTAACACTTGTTCTCATTGTTCCCAGGTGCTTCAGACAAAGAGCCAATCAAAATATTAAACAATTAAATGAAATTCAAAGTCAATTAAATGTAAGGCTCTTCTGAACATGAAATAAAAGCTCTTAAGATATGAAGGTACAGATGAGTCTCATTCATATTTTTCACATAAGCCATCTGCACTGCTTTGAAAATGGTGCACAGTTGGGAATAGTGGAGATAATTGATCTGTGTCTTCCAGACTAAACATGAACTTGCTTACTGGAAAATTCACTACTAAATTATACTCTATATTGTGAAATTAAGAGCCCCTGCCCAGAGAGTAATTTCATTGGAGGGGTTCCCCACCTTCTCCTTGACTCTCATTCAGGTTTTATATCTCAGACATTGATGTTCTATTTCTTGACTCAGTTGGAGGTCTGCATCTGTAACAGTTGATTGACTGTGGCATCAGACACATACAGAGATGTCATTATTAATCCAGCATTATTGAGTTGCAATTTTTAAAAGCAAAAATCTTTAAATATCAACTTGTTACCCCAAATGCATTACCACCACTTCCAGATGTGGACATCCATTTCCTTTTGCCAGAGGAGTTTGCAGTTCCAGCCAGGATCTGAAATGTACAAAAACTTCTGTTTGAAAACATGATATGGGATATGTAAATGTGGCCCTGCAATACCTGCAACACCTGCAGGGTGTTGCAAGGGCAGATACTAGGATTTTATTTATGCCATCCCACAAAAGGATGTTCTAACTTCATCAGTAGTGTTTTGCAATTACTAGTTTTGCAGGACAGTATTAGGGCCATTCCATCATGGGCTGAGGCAAGGGAAGACTTTAACCAGATTCATGGAGAGAAAGTATTGATATTTGCATTCTCAGCAGGAGGAACCTGTATTTCTATCCAGCAAATATTAAACTAAACACACAGAACATTGCTCAGTGAAGAGTGAGGACATTTTAAAGAACTCTTTAGTTTCAAGTTGGCATTACTCAAACATTTGCAGTGTCTTGAGTCTTGTGTGGGAGTACAGTGACAGAAAAGGTGAAACAAAGAAAATATGTAGGAATCTGTCATATACAGATTTTTGCTACAATAATATTATACATACTGTTGCTTTCACCTGAGAATGTCAAAGCACATTAAAAAAAAATCCGTTTAAATATAAAAAGTTCTTTGGGAAGCAATTCTTTTATTGATAGATTAACTTAGTGACCTCCTTGGAGACATAGGCAGCACTCAGGAGCAGGCTACATGAAATGCTGCATAGGTTGCCAGTAATGAAGATCTGCAAGTGGAATTTGGTAAACTCTGTCAGTCTGTAGAAATGCTTATTGTTGGTAGTACAATAGCACTGAGAGTCTCGAGAGCTCTGAGACTAAGATCCCCTTGTGCAAGGTGCTATCTGAACACAAAACTAAAGGTGATTCTGGCTTGGAAGAATGTAACATCTTTCAGGGCATAGTTTGACTTTTTGTTGTTGTCTTTGTTAGAAGTCCTTGCCCATGCATTCCCCACCATACGTGCCTCCTCTCTCCCCTGTCACATTATCCCCAAATTCAGCTAGTGCAATTTTTGTCCGGCCCCATGTTAATTGAAATCCATTGATTCAGTTTAAGTAATCTGCATAAACCCTCAGAACTGTTACATGCATCAACAGGTGCATGAACAGTGCTAGGAAAAAAAAAAAAAAAAAAAAAAAAAAAAAAAAAAAAAAAAAAAAAAAAAAAAAAAAAAAAAAAAAAAAAAAAAAAAAAGGTTGCTTAAAGGCAGAATGGATGAGAATGAGAAGAGGGTAAGGAACAGGTTGCCCAAGTTTGGTTTACTTAAATGAAATGTCTGTCAAACTGTGTTGACAAAGCTGCAGTTGTAGCTACTGTGAAAACCAGCATATTTCTTTGTTACCTCCATTTAAATTAATACAAGCAAGTAGAATGTACCAGTATATGTAAGTAGCAGAACGGTCATCATAAGTGATGTAAAAGTTTTCAGAGGAGAATTTCACATTAGTGGCAACGTCATCTTTCCCCTTTTGCATACGGGAATAACTACTCTCAGAAGCATATAAAGGAAATAGCTTTCAACACCATGTTCACTTCTGCAGTGGTATGACTGGAAAATAATTTCATCTGCATTTACAAAGAGGGGGCAAAACCTCTTTGTTAGGAGGAAAAATAAATAAAGACCATTTCCCTCCCACCACAATTGTACATCTATTATCTGACTCACCACTTCTGTGATTCCTTCTAGCAGCATTAGTTTTACTGCACTGGAAATTCAAGCGTGTGAAAAATATTCCCTAGTTTCGGATTACTTGGTTCTCAGTTTTGTTCGGGTCAGTATTCCTTCCTTTGGGCATTTGGAACTAAACATTCAGAAAATACTGGATATGGCTGTTCTTAAGCCTTGTGAGAAGGACCAGCATAGGAGAAAGGAAGGGGGGAGGGAAGGGAAAGGAGAAGTGAAAGGGGAGGAGAGTCCATATCTGAAGAGAGACTCCAGACTAGAGAAATTTTACTGACATCCATTCAGTATCCAGCGGGGTCTCCTTCAAGGGCTTTTACTGAGATCTAAAGACCCTTGCAATTCACAGAGGCATTTACATGCAACATTGCTCTCCAGGAGCTAAGGTATAACTGTACTCCTGGATAATAACAACAAAGAATACTACCAGACTCCTATTGAAATGTCAACCAGGCACTAGCGTTCTACAGAGTAACAAAGAGATGGTAATATAATTAATTATGAAGCCTCAGTAGCCTCATTAACACATCTTTAGTGCCCAGATCTTTGAAAATCAGCTGTATAAAGTGACTGTCAGAGTTAATTCCTTATAAATTGCCTCCCGCCACATCGCAGCACTGCGGCAAGTTCTCTCAAGCCTTGTTGATGCCAAAAAATATGAACTTCAGTAGTGATGCAGTTGTACTGGTGTTACTGAAGATACAGGCTGTTGTATAAGCAGTAGTTTGTCAGGATAGAATGAAGCAAAATGAAACTGCCTTTAGGCAACACAGTTTCCACAACTGGTAGCACAAATAGGAAAAGTTTGAATCACTTGATTAAATGGAAAATTAAGGGCAAAAGAAAAACAGGAATGAAAGATGTCACATGTTTTGGCATTAATATGTTTCCAGACTTTTTTTTTTTTTTTTTTTTTTAACTATGCAGGTTAGGATATCATAGGGACATTACTTGATTAGACGGTAGGAACTTAAATTATTATACATCATCTTTTAACAAGAAATCCTTTCCCCTTTTTTTTTTTTTTTTTTTTTTAATTTGAGGATCATAGCCAGTTTATAGCACTCTTTTCCTACTGCCTCTACTACAGCATTTCAGCTTCAGACTTAATTCCAATACATGCTCCCACCTCATCCCTCCAGTTTATGAATATTTATTTCAGTAGGCTTCGGCTGCAAGAACTGGCACAAAATTGGTGCAGTAGTGTCTTTTACATTTCTCTAGAGAGCCATATTCATGCCTTCCCGTGCCCTGTTTTGTCATGATCTCACACTTAAGTTAAACTGAGGTCACTACTTGTCTTGGGCTCCTTACATAACACACTAAAGAAAAAAAAAAAAGCAACAAAAAAATCTAAGCTCAATATGCTCGTGGTTCATTCTGTTATTTCTCAGTGTATCAGGCTACTATCTTACAATCCTGCTAACGAGTTTAAAAGTGCTGTCTTTTAGAGAAGATTAAAAAGCACCTTATTATTACAAGTCACCCATCTTTTTTTGCAGTAGCAGAAACACTCACATTGTTACATCCAATTTGTTTATACAGGATGTTCTGCTTCCTTTAATCCATCATCTTGTCAAAAGCATATGAAAATCTCCTGCCCTGCATAATATTGTAGAACTGTTCTGTGTTTTTGTTCATATAAAATATTGTAGAGTTGCTCTGTTTGTTTGTATAGTGTCTTCTGGTATGCTTTGGAATACTTGTTATCTTTGGGATAACAGATTAATCAAAATGGCATATTTTTATTTGCCATTTCATAATTGTCTTTTAGACTAAGCATAGAAATATTTTTCTGGTCTAAAAATGACAATATGCAAACTTTCTAAATGGTGATGGAAATTTTAACAGTAAAAGGAGTTCTTTCAAATATGACTGACTTTCTGCTGCTTACTAACATTATGGTAGGAACCTGATTTCACTCTTCTCTCAAATTATGTGTTCCTATTCCAGCAAAGCTTTTATGTAGTGATCAGGTCTTATTTGGTGTTTATATAAAACGTTTAAGAAATGACAATCAAATGCTTGAAATTAAATACATACACACACACATATATATATATATAAATCTGTCTGAAGAGCAATCAAAAATAAAATAAGTAGAATTTGTCTGATAGTTTAAGTCTAGATCTGCTGGTATTGAGCAGAATAACCACATATTTCTGTGTGTACTTTTAGAAACAGTCCTACAAAGAAGAATCAATTCTATTCAAAAGATTAATAACTATGTAATGCTTTTTGTGATAGCCAGGTGCTTTATACGTATCAAGTAACACCATAACAACTATTTGAGGTACTATAGACATAGAATGAGTTGGCAAACTGATGCACAGAACAAATAATTGTCATGCATGATTATTGAATATGGGATTAATTTAAGGGATCCCAGTGCCTTCTGCCATGTTGCTAGCACTGCAAAGTATTTGCTACCTTTCAGAATGGCATGCCAGATTGTATTTTTATTTCTGAGATTAGATGGTGAATATGCTGCTACAGACTCAGCAGGAACTAGGGGATGCTGTGTTTTAAAAGAGCAGGATGCTACCAGTCACCTTACTGCCAGCATCTTGCCTCTGTCCAGGGCAGAGACTCCAAGCTGCCACGGAGTTTGGAGCGTCATAACAGCAAGGAATTGGGATCCTCAGCCTTTCACAGATGCCTCTTTCAATATGTCACAGCTCTCGGCCCTGTGCCAGCTTCTGCCATTCAAGATGTGCTGCACGTGGTCTTTGCACCCCTACAGTGGCTTGCTGACATCTGCAATAAAACAGGCTTTCCCTATGCTCCTTGCCATTCTGGGGATATTTGGCCAAAATCTGTTTTATCATCAAGATAGGAATTGATACAGGATAGGCAATACCTGTATGTGTAAAAAAGGATCATATTTACAAGGTTTAAGGGGCAAAAAAATGCCAAAATTCTCTAGCATCTTAGATCTATGACTTGAGCGTTGGCAAATTATTTTTATATCACGTCTCTCCGCATAACAGAACACCACAAACAGGCCAACATGTTTTCTGGCAAATTTAAAACTAACTTTAGTTACTTTTTAGTAACACAGCTTTAGGCAACCTACTCTGAATCCATGCAAGGACTTGAAGCTCCCTCATTAAGTTCCTGAGCATGCAGTTAGCTACACGGACGCCATGTTCTAAATATTGTACAGTTGTGCAGACCTTTCTTTCCTTCAATTTTAGTAAACATGTGAACACCTGATTTTTAAATCATGAATTTCTAACAATATAGATGTGTAGCTCATTAAGCACATCCATCAAATTTTATCAGATGGGGTTTGAAACACCAGTTTGCAGTTCCCGACATGGATCCTATTCTTTGATGTGCTATAAATTCCCCTCATGATTTTACAAGTTATCTAACCTTGTACCTGAAATTTTCCTTGTTTCACCATCACTATATGCTACAATTTCACAATCTGCCTGATGGGGAGCTGCTGTCAGTAAAAACTTTTAGGAATGGATTACACCAAACTATTAGGGAAGCGATTTACTTTTCAATAGGGCTACAGAAAGAGAGATATCCAGTGCTTATTTTCCTTTTAGATAGTATCTGCTTATCTGTCCTCTTGCTTTTCACACTTGTAAGGTCTTGATTATTTTCTAGGATATTCCCATGTAACACAAGCCTCTAAGTCTCAGTGACACTAACCTCTAGATCAGGTGAGGAACCTCATTCTAAAGCAAACAACACTCAAGACTGAGTTCAAAACTAAACTGTATAGGAGTCACTGTGAAGACGCATTTGGAAATCAGTTAGTCTCTTCTCCCATATCAAAACCAAAGACGAACAGAAATATTTCTTCAAGATACTGGAAACAATAGATTTTTATAAAAAACCTCTAAGGCAAAGAGATAAAGTGAGGAAGTTATTAGTGTTCAGTTTGCCCCCAAAATCAGAACAATTGTGACACAGAGATTTTAAGCAATATGACCTCATGTTATCCTGAGCAAGTGCTGGTATGTTTAATCTGCCACCTATAAATACATAAAATGCAGTGAGTTGGTGATGATAGTGGCAGTTTTACGAGTGACTTGCAGCATATTTATAGTTTGTTTCAAAGGCAAATCATTTTGACACTGCACTCCCCAAGTAATTCTATGTCATTCTCTCCCTATTTTCTCTTTGGTGTGAGCCTCCCATCAACAACTCTTGCTATTGTACCTATTTTGCAATCCAAAGTTAGTCAAAATTTTGGCTTGTGCTTGAATGACACTGTGAACTGACTTCAAGACTCTTAGAAGGCATAAACCATACTGCCTACTTGCACAAATTCAAAGGCAATAACAGCGAAGTTCTCATTCCTCCTCCAAATCAAATTGGTCATGCTACGCAATACGATAGTGCAAAGGTTTGAACAGAACTATCAGACAAACAGAACTGGGTATTGCTGGTTATTTCACTGGGGAAGAGAATTGGTGCTGAAGTGAAATGCTTCTTTTATGCAACCCCTCTGTGTTATTTAGGGAGGGCTTTTTTTTTTTTTCAAGGGAGGGGGGCAGAAGAGGGGTACAGAAGTAGAGGGTTATAAATGGAAATATGTAAGAAGCTCTGCTCCTCTGAACAGTAGAAGCATCAATCAAAAAAAGCACTGTCTTTGTTCCCATTTTTCAAGCCACTTGCTGCCACTGTAAGCCTCCAAGAGCTCTTTCTCAGGGCCAAACACACCAGTCATCTTTCCCCTACACATGTTGTTTTCTTGCCCTTTACTTGCATCCATTTGAGGTGGGGGAAGGTGTTCAAGGGGAAGGCTCAGGCACATCACTCTACACCATGGGTAGGAACTGCAGTTTCAGTTATCTGGAGCCAGAACCGAACTCAGCCCTTTCATTTATCTGAAATATAGGGCAGCTCAGAATTGTTATTAGTATGCAGACTGTATGCAAATCCCTGCTTGTAATATTTACACTATTACCTAACAGTAATATTCCCGGGCAGTTCTTAATCACACCAGTTAAGTTAATAATGACTGGAGATGATCCATTTGTAGATGATAAATATATCTTTTAAGGATTAAGAACTTAAAAACACTCTGCTGTCAGGCTGAAATACTTAGTACCAGTTATTCAACATAAAGTAAACTGAGATTAAAAAAACCCTCTACCTTCTGCACTTAGTATTTGCAATAAAAGAACCCTTCAAACAAAGCTCACTTTGCATATTTTTAATGAGTTGTTGAATTTGAATAGGAAATATATTTCCTATTCATTAAGGGACAAATCATTGTCACTGTTTTGCATCCTCAAGCAGAACAATCTGCTGAATTTTTTTTAAAAATAAGCATTTCTCAGAATAGAATTTCAGCAATAACAGAAACAGAGCACTGGTTTATGA
This sequence comes from Nothocercus julius, assembly GCA_013398735.1. Lineage (NCBI taxonomy): Eukaryota > Metazoa > Chordata > Aves > Tinamiformes > Tinamidae > Nothocercus > Nothocercus julius. Next base: position 354,784 of record VZSV01000244.1, on the reverse strand, counting down.
TACATCAGTTTAGTTTCTGAATGCATACATGGTGCAGTGGAACCTCAAGTATTTTCTCCAAACAGGGAACAGTAATCCTGCTGTGATAGAAGTAAGGTAGTGTTAAACCCACAGCTGAGAAACCTGGTTAAACTAAAGGAGAGTTAATGCACCTGTAGCCTTTGATATATTTCACTTGCATTAAAAACTGATAAAGGAAACTTAGTCACTCAGCATTTTAACACATACTGTGGCCTTTGAACTGAAAAAAACCATAAGCCACACCAGAAAGCACAAACATCAGAAATGCCCTTCTGGGCCAGACTAAGACTTCTCCCATCCCGCTTTTCTGTATGACAATACTAAGAACAAACAAACAGAAATGCAAAGGGCCTGCAAGGGGACAGGACTGCAGAAGGCTGTCAGGCTAGCATCCCCTTGCTAAAGAGTGGCCTCCTCTCACCGCTCTCAGGCCTTTCACTTGCACCAGCTGCGCCCCAGCATGAGAGACCTTATTACAAGGTTAACCCCTGTGCTCATTGGGGCAAAAATGGACCACTGGGCCAACCTAGAAATATGTTCTCTTATGTTTTTAACTGTACTACAAAATATTATGAAGGTTTTCATGAACTAGGGGAAGCAGTGCAGGAGATTCTTAGCACAGGCTTGAAATTTGCAAACTTCTGTTCCACCATGCCTTTTTTCTTTTTTCCCCCTTTCTGATGGAGGAGCCCCTTAATTAACAACCTCCTTCTGCTTCAGTTTCACTATCCAGAAAACAGCCAGAATCCTTCTTCACCATGCAGGCTTGTCAAATGCTTTTAATCCCGCCAAAGGGCTCTGCCAGAAACGGATCCGCATTTGCTGCAGAGGGATTCAGCCAGCACCATGTCCCGCTATCCCAATTTCAGCTTGTGGGCCAGACTCCTTCCCAGGAATAGCAGGGATAGCTCGGCTGAAGTTAGCGCATCTGTGCCTGTTTATGTCAGGGCTAAATTTAGCCACCACGTTCACCACTGAGCGGCTCCAATAGCATTACCATCAGAACAGACCCTCCAAGCGCAGTTAACTGCACAGAGCAGTGCACCATTAGTGGAAGCCATTGCAAACCAGCATATTTCAGCACACAAGAGCAGCACGACCCTCATCCTCTCATGCCTGCAGGCGTTGAGGCCAGTGAGCCCCCCAGATTCCCAGTAAGAGCCGCTTTTCCCTGATCATCTCCTCACAGGAGCAGGGCCCGGCTCTGGCAACCGCCCTGGGCTGCGGCCTTCAGGCACAGCGGTCAAACAGCGGCTCTACAAATGGCGCAGCTCCCTCCTCAGAGGAGCCGCCGCGCATCTCCAAATACACACTCAGGGCCAGGCGGCCCCCCGGGGCTAACGGTCGCCAGGGAGGCCCCTCCGCCGGCCTAACAAAGATGGCGGCGCTACCGCAGCGCAGCCGGGCCCTTCCCGCCGCGGCCCGCACGCCCTTCACCAAGGTGGCCTCCACCCCGCGCAGTTACCGCGAGCCGCCTGGTCGCTCGGGCGTGACGTCATCCCGCGGCGCCGGCGCGCGTTGCTATGGGAACCGGCGGCTGCGGCAGCAGTGTTGGGGTTGCCGCGGCCGCCATGTTCGCGGACGGGCCGGGGGGTAGCGCCGATGTGGGGTCGCTGTGGAGACGCGCCCGGAGCGCGCGCTGCGAAGCGGTGAGAAGCCCCTGCGCTCGCCCCGCCGCTCTTATAGCGCGGCTTCCTCCCTTCTCCCCGCGGCGAGTCCGGCCCGGGACCTCCCTGCACCGGTGCCCCCCGCTGCTCTACGGGCCCCCCCCAGCGCAGCCCCTTCCTGCAGCCGTGACAAACCCCCGCGCAGCCCCCACCTTGTTCCGTTGTCGCTGCTGGACGCTTGCTGTGTTTGTCTTTTGCTCTCCCCGCCCCAACTGCCTCTAGCCTGGCAATGTGAAGGCCACAAGTACTAACCAACACCCAGGCAGTTACACCCTCCTGGCCCCGACCCTGAGATGCCCAAATATGCCCAAACATCTCTGCCAAGTGACAAAATAGCGTCTCGGGCACTGCTTTCTTTCTGATGGGGTTATAGAGCCCCTGTCTCCTCTTGCTAGAAAAGCTGCCAGACGGGGCCCATTGCGACAGCAGAAGCAGCGGTGCAGATGGGCACGAAGCGGGAGGCCGGCGTGCAGACTGAGCAGGGCACAGGTGCCACCCAGGGCTCCCTGCAAGAAGGGCCCGCGGACACTGCTCGCCTGCTGTCCTTCCTCCAGAGAGTGGAGGATGCTGTTATCAAGGAGCTCAGTAAGAACTGCAGGAGCCATGCCTTCGATGGCTTTGAAGTGAACTGGACAGATCAGAATGAAACAGTAAGTCGACAGAACTCAGGTCCATGTCGTCACCCCAGTAGAGCTGTGCAGTAGTTCGAACACGTTAGCTGTGTTTCTTACTACTGGGATTATTCTTGCCAGATTTTAATAGTTAGAAATTAGTAGTCTTTTTTTTTTTTTTTCCTCCATCTTCTTCCTTTGCTTGCAACGTGACCTTGCCTTGTAAAACTGCGCTTGCCATCAGTGAGTGCATTGCCACAGCCTGATAGGCAGGAAGTCTCCCCTTGGTACAGTCTCACTACAGGTTCAGTAGCCCCTTCCAGGTGTGCCAGACTCGTGGTTGTCTAGGAACAGTTGAAGTCAGTGGTTTGGCAGCTCCTCCTGTTTGGATTATATTTGTTTAGAGCTTGATGTTCAAGAGTGGAGGCAATTTGTATCTGTCTGTACATGTTGGTGCAGTCATTTTCAAACCATTGCTTGTTAAGCTCAGCCAGTGCAACAGGCTGCCCTAAGTTCCTATAGCACGGCCTGTGTTGCAACCCCCAGAGTGTGCAGTCTGTGAATGGCAATACTGGAAGGATGGCTACTCGGGTAGGGTCATTTCTTTTTATTTCTTCCTTTAGGAACTGAGCTTCTTTTTCACTTACATATCTATATGCTTCATAGGCTTCTGACCCCAAGATCATACTGAGAAGTAAAAGAGAGCACCTCTGCTTGTGTCCAGAGTGATTCACTGCTGGGATTTGATCTCTCCCAGGTGTTGTGCTTGCATACGTTATCATACCCAGAGGCTCAGCATCGAAAACTGCAGGTCACCGATGTCTCTTGGAACACAACGGGGGCTGTCGTTGCATGTTCGTACGGCCGGTGAGTATCTGAGTGGATTGGGCGTAACTGAGTGTCACCGAAAATGTGACATTTTCAGGCTGACTTGCGTTTTAGATACTTTCACTTAACCAGCAATAAGCCGGATACAGACACACCTTATTCTTGCGGAAAAAAACTAATCCCTAGTCAAAAAACCCAAGTCTCAGAGCAACTTTAAATTTCCTTTATTATTATTTAGAAAATGGATATGTACATGCAACACTGATTGGTTTCTGGATAGATTCTGTTTGGAAATAAAATACAAAGAGCAGATGCACTTGCAAATATACATAGGTGAGGTTTGGAAATAAGTGCCTATCTTCTTTGAAGATCTTACTGTTTTAATGTGATCTCTTAGCACATTAGATGCACCTGGCATCTTTTCACACATGTGCCTAACGCCATGGACATGTGCTAACAATTAGTTAAGAAAAGCCAGGCTGGCCTTAAAATGAGGGTTGGACAAAGCATTTACCTAGTGCAAAAGGTATGTGTCTTTACCTGTATTTCTTTTCTGTGACTTTCACTGCCTACCCTTTTCTTTTCTTCTGCTACTGTTCTCTTAGACTAAAAGTCCTGCAGAAAGAGCATCTGTGAGTGAATGTGTAGGGAAGAATAAAACAAGGCAAACACGTGTGTTTCTCCCCTTCTGCTCTCACATCCTACAGCTATTTTCAGATTATAATGTGTGTCTCAGCAGACTTCCCTTTGGTGAGCAGAGGTGCAATCTCTGAACCTGTGTCTGCTTTTGCAATCTGCAAAATCCTTTAGTGGGGAGTTTCACAAATGAGCTACTCACTGCATGAGGAAATGCTCTTTCCTAGTTGTTATCTCAAACACTGCCTCAATACAAGAATTAGGAGCAGTAGATAAAGGCAGTAGAGGTCAGGCTCAAAAGGGCTGCTTTTGTCTTGGCCAGTCGCTGGTCTCTGTCCTTCACATCATTTCCTTGCTACAAGATGAGTGTCAGTGTGGTGCTAATGACAGAGTACACAGAGGTCCTGCAGGCAGGCCTTCAGCACTAGTGCCCTCGCTTGTCTGAACGTCTTTTCAGATGCTCTAGCTCAAAGTACCTTCTCATTTGGGAAACCTTTAGCTTTAGAAAATGGGAAACACCACAGGTATTCACTGGGATCTAGAGAGGTAAATGTGCAGGTGTCTTGTCACTTCTGCTCGGGGCAGATGGCTTGTAGTAGTTGTTATTTTTGATGTGTTCTGTCCCCTGTCAAAAAGAGGGTTACCTTTTGATAATGCAGTGAATGAAAACGCTATGAATAACAAAGAAAGAGGAGTGGCAGATGTCTTTTAGAATCCCCAAATGAAAAGATTCATGAGAACCACTTATTTGTGACAAACAAGTATTGAAATTTGTAGCACTGGAGTGCGGAGCGTGTTCATGTGCAGTAACCACCCTCAGCTGGTGGCTGGGAAGGAAGTTCCATGTTCCTCTGCAGGCATCCAGGCTTCAGATCATGCTGCCTAGCTCGGGCCACGAGACTTGGTAAGTCCTTCTCAGCCCTGATCAGGCCTCCAGGGAAGACATCTCCTCTCTGCCTGTGTTCAGATCCTGCTCTGAGAGATCTTTGGTCTCTTTGGATTTTGATTCTCAAATATTCATAGCAACTCTCTGTAATGTGCCTCTTAGATTGTTCCCATTACTTGAACAGTTACTAGATTCTGGTGAATCATGGCTGAGATTTACTTGCAGGCACTTAGGTGCACTGACTTGGACTGTAGATATAGTAGTGTGAAAAGCAAGTTTTATCATCTCATCATCTCTTGATCGCAGTTTTCTTTTTATCTGCAAAGTAGCCCAGGCTTCACTGCTGAATGGAACACAGCAGAGCTCCTGGCAGTAACCCACGAAATGAGATGTAGCCTTCTCTCCTGCAGGTTGGATGATGGGGACTGGAGCACAGAAAAATCCTATGTTTGTACGTGGAACCTGGACAGAAGAGGGTTGAATCCACAATGCCCTGACCTGGTGGTGGATGTCCCCAGCTCAGTCATGTGCCTGGCTTTCCATCCCTCCCAGCCTTCGCTGATCGCTGGTGGGTTGCTTTTGCCTTAGCTCTTATTTGAAATGTTCCCATATTTCCTGTAACTTGTATCTTTCAGCTCAACCCAGAATTTCTTGCAAAAATAAGGGTAATGTAGCTTAATGGAACTAGTGGAATTAGTGGAACTAATGCTCCCTAATGAGCCTATATGCAGCGTTGGTTGTTGTTTCTGGACCCTGGGACATTCTTTTCAGTGATGTCTACCTTGATGTCATCTCCTCAGAGAGAGATGCTAAAGGCCAATGCAGCTCTGCTTGTGAGCTGGAGGAACGTGCTTCTTTCAGTAGCCTTGTGTGGTCTTACAGCAGAGCTGCCCGTGCCCCATACAGGGGCCAGGCCCCTGCCCGTCTCCACATTTATTTATGTTCCTCCGTTCAGGACTGCTCTTCCCAGGACTCTGGCCCCGCTCATGCACAAGCCTAAGCACCGGGAAACATCATCCACAGTTACTGCCCATTGCATTACTCATGTTACGCACTGCTAGAGCTTATGTTTTATTGGCACTTTTGTCCTTTTCAGGTGGCCTTTTCAGCGGAGAAGTGGTGGTGTGGGACACCAGCAGAACAGAAGACCCCCTGATCTTGAGGACAGGCATGACAGATGATACACACACGGATCCGGTCTATCAGGTAACAGAATATCTGCAGCACATGGCACTGGGGAAGGAGAGCTGCCCTTGCTGCTTCATTCCTTCAGTTCTTACACAAATTACTGATGCTTCACCTGAAGCGCTCAGGTGGGCTGCTGTAGTTCAGCAGTTCTGGTCTCTCTTGATTGGCTCAATTGGCTATTTTTTTCCCCAAATCTAAAGGGACAGCTATGGCACTGAAACGGTATTTGCTGAATTGGACAGTTTACCTGGACAGTTTACCTGTAAAAATAACTTCTCACTGTTCAGGGGAAATGAGGAGTGGGCTCATTTCCATGCTGTAATTGTTCAGTGGTGCAGAGAAAGCAACACTATTTGCAGTCTTTTAAAGATACAAGTAGCAAATTAGGACTGATCCTTAGTAGAAACTTAAGCTACACAAAAGGTCATTATTTGTTCTTGCAGTCTGAGCCCTCAAAGCTCCTGACTTAGACCTGAGAGAAGCTGCTGATTCTTTTTTGCCAGCTTAAGTTATGGTCTCATTTCCAGGAACATTTATTACTTCCAGGTCTGCTCTCCTACCTCAGACTGCCGGCTTCAGTTCCAACTACCCTAGGATCTTAGGGTCGAGGTCGTTTGCTTAGAACTTGAAAGTCAAAATTTGCCAATGATTAGTCTGAATTAAGGGGATAAAATAAAATAAGCAGTTCTTTTTGACCCTATTTGGGACAAAAGTGTTCGAGCGCCTCAGAGAAGCTGGTTTGATACCAAGATTGCTGGCCAGCCCCGGTGCTGCTCCCGTGCTGTCTGCAGGGACAGCGGGGGTGGGCTGCTGAGCGCGTGTGGCAGTTCCGACAGTCCCTCTCCTCCCAAACTCGCTGTTTGGAGCAGGTTAACTGGTTACCAGACGGGAAGCACAGGAACCACTTTCAGCTCTTGAGCGCATCCACAGACGGAAAGATGCTGGTGTGGCGAGAGGAGCGCGACGGCCGGCTGGTCTTGGCCGAAGGATTCGCCCTGGTGGCTCAGCAGATCCCTCGCAGCATTCGGCTCAAGAAGGTGAGCTCGGCCCTTCAAACAGGGCTGATTTGACAAAAAGAAAAAAAAAAAACCACCCAGGAACTCTGACTTCCAGCGGCAGAGTGAGTTCAATGCGAGAAGGACAATGCAAAGGCCTTCTGAACAGCCATGCTGGCCCTTGATCAATCCCCATCTCCCCTTGTAATGAAACCACCTCTAGAAAGGTTGGTGACAGCTGCTTCTAAAGCAGAGCTGCTAGGATGGAAAACTTGCTTGTAATACTAATTCACACAAATCCCCTTGGTGGAGGATGTGGTAGGGCATTAAGGCTGAACAGTGGTGCACATATCAGAGCTAGTGCAAGTTGTACAGCCAACGCTCCTTGGGACCTGGCCAGTCTGGTTCCAGCCCTGGGGCTGCATGTGTTCTGCACCAGAGACTGCAGCTTTGGGTGTTTTCCTTGTAGCTCGCGTGGGGAGAGACGGCTGTGGGCGTCACTTCGCTCTCTTTTTCGCACTTCGATCCATGTGTGTTCGTTGTCGGCGTGGAGGGCGGCTTTGCCCTGCAGTGCTCCACGGCAGTTGAGACTGAGGCTCCGCAGCGGCCACGTAGCTCCCTGCCCCTCAGGGCCCCGGCAGAACTCGCCTTCTCCCCCCACGGCGGCCCCGTCTACTCTGTGAGCTGCTCGCCCTTCCACAGGCAAGTGGTGTGAAAGTGGCCAGGTAGCGCGCGCTGCAGCCCACGTCACCGGCTGGCTCTAAACACCCCTTTCTCAAGTGGCCCGGAGGCACAAGCTCCCAAAAAAGGCTCTCCCGGTATCCTGAATTTGACAAAGTAACTTCCCATGGCAGCAGAAACGGTTATTTGGCTGGTGAAGCTGCACCCCTGACTGTGCCCCAAGGGTCCAGCACCCAAGTAACACCACATACTGTCTCCAGTCAGGCCCCTGTAGACTATAACACTTTCCTTTAAGATCCTTCAAACTGTGTTAATACCAAAGAGCAATTTCAAGTCAGCGGAAGGTGCTGAAGAACAGTAGATGATTTCATCAGCACGGACGTGACGTGCCCTTCACAGACCTTGCTCATAGATGCCCAAGTTTAAAGTAGAAGCCTCTAGCTGCAGTTTACCCAGCACTCGTTGAAGAGGCCGCAAGCCACACCGACGGCCCACGTTTGCATTTGATTTGCATTAGACAGGCACAGCTAACAAGGGCTCGCTCTAGATCAGCAGTTCCCAGGCATCTCTGGCCCACAAACCACCATCAATACTTAGTGGACAACACGAGCCCTCATTAAACTTAATTGAAAGCACTAACAAAGCTCTGCTTCTGCAGAGCAGCTGCAGACCAGGACCCAGAGCACAGCTTGGGAATTGCTAAGATACATTTAAAAAACAGTTATTGGGCCCAGGTCCTTCTTCTTGAGTGTTTTACTTTATACTACAGCCTATGAAATGTTTCTTTTTTCCAGGAATCTCTTTCTGAGCTGTGGGACTGATGGACACGTTCACTTACATTCCATGCTGCAGGCACAGCCTCTTGTTTCTGTTCAATTATCAAAAAAATACCTCTTCTGTGTACGCTGGTCTCCAGTGCGACCACTGGTCTTTGCAGCAGCATCTGGGGAAGGCAAGTAGTTGTAAGGTACCTGTTCTTAGACAGTTAAAGTTTTGTGCTATTTTTTAAGTAATACAAGTCAATTATTCCGATTAGCATTTCCCCTGAGAACAATCACCATTGTTGGTACCACGCTATTAGTACACTGGGGTCCTTCCCAGCTTCCCAGGACTTCAGCAGCAGTTATGTCTGCTTCCATCACACCTTTATTGCTGTGGCCAGAACAGTTCCCTTGGAGGCATCCGGATGTAGCATGGCAAGATTACTGTAGCTAATGCTTAATTCCAGCTTTCTTGTTTTTATCATTTATTTCTAGTACTGTTTTAAACATGACTTTCTTAGAAAACTGCCCCAAATATATTTGGTTTAAAGGATGGCTGTGGAGAAGTCTGCGCTGCCTTGGCGTGACAGCAAGTGTCAGTCTAGACACTGTCAAGAGAGAAGGGGGAACAGCTTAAAAACAGCTACTGCTGCCACACTAAGGATTTTCTAATCTGCTGTTCTTAAATACAAAGGGTGTTACACTGTGAGGTGTGATATGTGTTTGTGTTTTAAAGGAGAGGTGCAGCTGTTTGACTTCGAGAGGAGCGCCCAGAAGGCTGCTGTTTCCATAAAGCAGACCCTGGGCGAGAGCCCCGTCTACTGTCTGGAATTCAACGTCAAGCAGCCTCAGCTCTTGGCAGCAGGAGATGCCACTGGTGCAGTCAAAGTCTGGCAGCTCAGTTCTGACTTCACGGAGCAGGGAGCCAGGGAAATGAAGCACCTGGAGCAGCTGGCAAGTGAGGTCACAGACTGAAAGAGCAACATAACCGGATGCTGGAAGCCTCTTTCAACTCTGACTCTAGGAAAAGCTGCCCATTTATGGCTCATCCATAGAGTCTACCTGTAAAACACACCTATTTTTGACAGCAGGAGTTTCATTTAAATAACAGTTGAATTTGTACTTAACCATTAAACACAAGGTCATATATTTGGACCAATAACTTTTATTGAAGCACACTGCAATATGTTCATTTTCCCTAAGAGAGTTTAAGCTAAGCTGTTTAGGTTACATCATAAAGTAACATTGATTATTGTAGAGCACAAAGAGAGAGACGCATGCAGAGCTATAGTTGGCAAACGTGAGCGTGTTCTTTGCATCTTTTGGTACTAGTGTTTTGCATCAATTCACAAAAAGTGAACGTGTAAATTCTATGTAGTCAAAGGAGGAAGGAAGTTCTCTGCCCTTGCCATCCATGTAGGGCTTCATGTGAGAAATGCAGTAATCGGCTTGTTCCCGGGTCAGGTTCTGAAAGACAAAGACAGCGCTGAGGTGGAGACAGGCCCTTTGTGGCTGCACCTGGAGCATTTCCAGGCACCCCTCCCTTTCCTCGAGGCACTTTGGAGCAGAAGCTACAGCACCAGAGCTAGGACTGGCAGAGAACCCCCCTTCTGGCTGCTGGTCTGTGCTGTTTAGTTAAAGGGTGGAAGGGCTGACCTGAGTCTTCCCACCCAAGAGAAGATGGAACAGGTAACCGACATGAGGAAGGAGAACCACCTCTTTATTTCTCTGCCAGCTAGTGGGATTCAGACAGGAAAAACTTGCTGCCTTGGCAGGGAAATGAGGGAGGAGGTGTTCATCCTGTCCAAGCAGGACATAGGTGCTTAAGTTCCTCCTTTGAATCACTGTCTGGAGAAAGGGATCCCTCTCCCAAACAAAGGAAAGTAAAAGTTTCCGAGGACAGGGACTGTGAACTCACTCCCTTCCCAGGCCTCCGAGTCATCTTTTTTAAAAACAAACAAAGAAACAAAAAAATCTCCCTTTAACCAAAATAGTTTTTTGGCAGTTGAAGCTTTTCCTCCCCTAGAGCCAAGGCGGCAGCGGGGTTGGGTCTCCACCATCACTTCTCCAGTGGTGCCAGAGACACCTCTGCACGTTCAGAGCTGACTCAAGTGCAGTGACCGGACCCTCCCAGCACTAGACAAGGGCTGGTCTTTGGGAGCAGAACTTGTGACTGGAGAGCAGCCACCCGTCCTCACTCAGGGCCACCATCGATACTCACTTGGTAGAGTTCCTCCTTGGTCACATAGGGCTTTCCCTCTGAACTGAGGGCTCGGAAAGCGCTCTCGATCTCCTCGCTGGATTTCACATTCTCAGTTTCCCTGCTGATCATAAATGCCATGTACTCCTGCAGTGAGACGTGTCCATCCCTGCCAGTGAAACCAAGGGCATATGAGCGCTGTCATCCAGTAATATACCCAGCAGAAAACACTTCCAGACTTAACCTTTTAGGAGCAGATTTAGCTATGCTGAGAGCAGTGGAAAGTCTAAGAGGAGACATATCATTGGCTCCATTTCCTGAATTAAATTTCTCTTTCACAAATGTCAGTCTTACCTTCAGAGACCTGTTACATGAATGGGCAGGAAAATCACCACAGCAGTAACAAGCTGCCCAACACCCAGACAGTACAGATACAAACATTCTGCAATAGAAAAATAAAACCTCCCTGTCCACGTACCGATTAGGATCGACGGTGTCAAGAATAGACTCAAACTCCGGGTCTGGCTCTCCTTCCTCAACCATAGGCAGGTCATATCCGAGAGAGCGCAAGCAAGACTTAAACTCCTGGTGATTAAGGCGTCCAGATTTATCCTTGTCAAAGTGTCTAAAAACAAAAATTTGCATTTTAAGTGTCAAATCCTTGTAGTATGTGACAAAGCTACACAGAGGGCTGAACACTGGAACAGATTATAACCACTGTTCTCACATATGCAAAACATGAGCACCAGTTCTTTCCATTGCTCAACAAGCAGCAAAACCCAGCTGTATCCCCCTGCTGGGATACCTGGACCTTGACAGTTCCTGCACCCCTGTGCCCACAACCGAACGTGCCCAGCGGAGCCTCTGGGTTGGCTGTACCAGCCAGCAGCAAGGGCGGCTAGAGGCTCTTGCCCTCTGGCAGAGATCAGAGCAGCTCAGCACAAACTTGGACAGAAAAGCTGCTAAGAGATCAGTCAGATAATCCTAACTGTGAATTGGACCATCCGTGTGCCAGAGGTATCTCAAGCCCGCTCCGGCTTTCCCTGCGACTCACTTAAACATCATGCTGAACTCCTTCAGGGCCTCCTCGGTGACTCCAGTTGTGTTTCTGAAAGGGAAGAAGCAAAACTAGTGAGCAGGTGCTAACCCCAGAACTGCACCGGTGTCAGTCTGCCCCAAGCCAGATATCTGCATTACAGGGCGAGAACAAGTGATCAGATGACACGTTACATCTTCAGTCACAGCTCAACAGTATCCCCAGTTTTCCACGAGATCATCGCTGCTCATCGCCAACAGAACTGCTCCCCAGAGTCCAAGCGCGCCCCTCAGAAGAGGCCGGGAGATGCTCCCTACCCTCTACAGTCTAGTCAGAACACAGGAGATGCACCAGCACAGACCGCGCAGAGGTTTTACTTTTAGACAAACGTATGTGTCATCTGTCCCCACAGCGCCTGCACTGGACACACTCTACACCACCCGTCGGGCAGGCAGTACCGGGCTTGGATCTGCTGCTCCAGGTTGTGCTGCATTCGCATTCCCAGCTGGTCCAGCTGGTCCCACTGCTGCGCCAGCCCCACGGTGCTGTGCTCGGTGTATTTGTTGTCCAGGATAAGCGCCTCTTCCATGGCTGCTCCAAGGTCCTCGATCTTCTTCAGCTGGCTCCTCATAGCTCGAATCTCCTGGTGCTTGCGCTGTTTATTAGGAGAGCAACAGGATGTTACCAAGGAATGGAAAAATAGCCAGTGCATTCTGTTTTATTACACTATTCTTTTTGTCTGCTGGGATTACAAATTTACGCATATTTACTGGGATCTGGAAAACAGTACTCAATATTTGGAAACCAACAGGATTTGAAAATGAGTTCTTGAGGCAAAAATTAATTCTATTAGGAAAAAATCTGAAAATACTGTATCCTGTCTGCTCTATGCCATCACTTAGAAAAGAACAACTATGTTAGAGTACTATTTAATGGCTTCAGATACAAGTAGACATCTGATATGTAAACAGATAATCCCCAATGATCTCTTTGGTATTCAAAAACATGTAAAATCATTTAGGATTTTTACCATATAATTACATATATTTCTTTCCCCCCCTGCATAGTCCCAAGTAGCTCTTGGGAAAAGCATTTAACCCCAGGTGAGCACTGCTTACCTTAGTAGCTTCCAGCTGCGATTCCAGCGTTCCCGACTCCTCCACCATACAGGACCTAAACACAGAGTCACAGTGAGACCAAGCTCTTCTGCCGCCCAAAACAGCACGTGGGGCTCGAAATTAACAGTCCTTCTTACTGCAGTAAAATTCTCCTGTACGTATTTTAACGCTGCTTTTGTGTTTTGATTCTGACTCCTCCTAAGTAAGGCAGACGTACGTGCATCTTGTTTAGGCCTCATTGTTTTATAGAGTTAATTTCTAGCCCCGTTTGAAAGACGACACGATCAGTAGCCACACTTCATGCCAAATCCAAAGCACCTACTGTATCAGACCTAATGAAATTAGAAACTCGGTGTAGTCCTGCCCCACTCCACTGTGCTCAACACACACACACACACACACACACACAAACTACAGGTGATTCACTGGAGCTGTGTTTGCTGGTGAGATACAGGAGCTCTAAGAGACAGGGGAAATAGGGAAAAAGATCTCTTGAAAACTACTGGTTTGGTTCAAATGTGATCCTAATACGACATCATCACTACAGGAAACTGGAGACCTGCACTACACTGCTGTGCTGGGGGACATTTGTTTCTCCCTCCGTGTGCCTCCCGTCCTGCGCTCAGAGAAGCTGAGGCAGCGGCGCTGACCCCGTGTGGATCCCTCCCTGAGCTGCTGGGAACAGCAGCCCCAACACAAGTGGGTAAAAATCACCATGGTCAGGGCCTCCAAGATGCACCTCGAGGCACTACCTGCGAAACGCCTCTGGATGCTGCTTCCCCCCCGCCATAGATCCTAAGCAATGTTCAGCAGCAGCTTTGTAAGAACCTCCATCCTTGTTTATGGTGAGAGCTGATACCAAATGCCCTGTGCACGGGCATCAAGTGTGGGCGCTGCAGAGACAGGCTACGCTGCTGCTCTGTGACCCTTGGGGACTCAAATCCCTGTCACTAAACCCAGGATCTCATCCCCACCAAAACCTTTCATCCTCCTAAAGGCTCCTGTGCTTCTTGAGGGGAGTTTCAAGTGCTGAATCACCCTGTAGCAATAAAAAAGCATCAAACACCTGGGTGTTTCTCAGCCCCGGGGTTAAGGCTCAGGCGCAGTTTAAACAGCCAGAACGCAACCCTGTGGCCCCGAGCAGGAGGCTGGGAACCAGCGCCGGAGAGGGACACAAACCTCCAAGCATCCTTAAGCAGTGAGAGTTAGTCAGAAGGAAAGCGAGCCTTGGAATTAAAAGTGCATTTGAAAAACCAAAAGTGAGGTAAGAAAATACAAGGAAAAAAAAACCTTCCAGATAGATCATCCCCAACTTCATACTGATAGACACGAATGACACGACGATACGCTATGCTAGTCAAAGGAAAGAAAGCAGGTAAATTCCAAAGAGGAAGAACGAAGGGGCAGAGGAAAGCACGTGCCCAAACACAGCCACAGCAACACAGCCACATTCCAAGCTAGCACCGCCTCGCAGCAAACAAGCGACTGCTTAACGGAGAAAAAAAAAAAAAAGCTGGTTGCACAAATAACTATTTTCATGTGAGTTATGAGAAAGGGAGTCGCTAGAAGGACTCAAGCCCTGCAATTAACTCATTTAGCGATTCCTTAGAGGCAGCTCTCCCCTCCCCCAAGGAAACTTCCCGACGGCGACGCCAGGCGGCACCCGGGGCTGGCGGCCGTGGGACAACCCCGCTCCTCTGGAAGCTTCTCCGAAGCGCTGCCTCCCCCCAGCCCAAGGCTAAGCCCAGCCAATGCCTCTTAGGGCTAAATCTGCATTTTTAATCCATTCACACAGAATTAAGGGCAAACTGCCTCACGTATCAGTGGCCTTCTGGTAATTTGCTCAACAAAAGCGCTTGGCACACTGATCTTGAACCCTGACCCCCCCATCTTGTAGTAAATGGCTCCTTTCTTTAAGCTCATTCTGGGACACCAGAACTAATCCACAACACTGCTCGACAGAAGAGCAGGGAATTCAGCGCCCGTTCCAGGAAAATCTGCTCAGTTCCATTAAAGCGCACAACAAAAATGGGGCAAATTATTTTTATCTGGCAGAAACAGCGGGACACAAGACATTGTGATCATTATGGAGCACATCAGAAGCACAGTTATCTGCAAAGAATTCCACCCTTTTATTAGGAAAAGCCTCACTTTATGGGAAAGGCCCCTGCTTCCGCCCTGGCACAGCGTAACCACAAGCCTAAGCACCAGCCTCATGGTGTTTGTTAATATTTTATATTACAGCTTGTTACAAAGCTTTCTGTGTGGCTGATTTTTAGGACAAATTTAACTGGAGAAACCCTTCTCAGAGGGTTTTTGCAGTCAGAAGCTATTTCAGACTTTATGCTTTCTGCTTTTTGACCAATAATCAACTTGCATCCTTGTCAGGAATTAGTCCTGCTGCCCAAACAGGGCATTTTGTATTTCTTGGAAGCGCAGGCATTGGACTGTGGGGGCATATTGGGAGGTTTTGTCTGTTGCCATCAAGGTATAACTTCTCTTTTGTGAAGTGAATTCCTACTGGGGAGCACAGTTATGCAGCAAGTTAAAGAAGGGACAGTTGCTATTTGCATTCTACAAGGTCGTAAGACACGTAATTTAAGTAAAATTCTTCATAGGATTCTTCCCTCCCCCTTCCAAAAGCCAGTCAATGATTTTGGAGCTTTCTGGGTTCTGACAACAGCTATAATGGATAGGTTTGTTTCACTAAGCAAATCTATGCATGCTGGAAAATTAGTAGTGTCAGCCGTTTCCCAAAGGCAAGGGAGTGCAAATTATATTACGTTCTTCCGTATCTCATCAGATTAAAAGCATTTTCTTGTGCAAACCCCCAGGGAAAAGAAGAATTAAAAGTAAGGATTTCCATGACTGGGAACCCATTA
Organism: Nothocercus julius; assembly: GCA_013398735.1. Classification (NCBI taxonomy): domain Eukaryota; kingdom Metazoa; phylum Chordata; class Aves; order Tinamiformes; family Tinamidae; genus Nothocercus; species Nothocercus julius. Next base: position 339,274 of record VZSV01000244.1, on the reverse strand, counting down.
ATGCTTTTTTTCCTACTTCTGAGTGGGAAATAACACTGTTCCTATAGGTTTCTATTTATTGAATCTATTCCAAAATCTTGTTTCATGTCTATGTGCCTCAGCTATGGGTTGCTCTTTGCAAATAAAAGGGGATTCAGTGCAGCTTTCAAAGGCAATGCAATGACAGAAGAAAACAGAAGGAGCAGAACACAATCACCACATTTTTAAAGATATAAAATTCAATACTAACCCATCTAGCAGGTAAGTCCTGTAGAATGTGAAGATCCAGACATCAGGCAGCAGGACAAAGACAAGACAGTAAGAGAGGGACAGAGATTTGGGTGGGAAGCAAACATCAACAGTTAAAAATCGTATTTATATTTCAGCATTTCATGAAAGCGCACAGAACTGTCTGTAAACACAGAGACAGAGAATCACAGGATTACATGAAAACTGAACTCACCTCCTTGTAATCACAACAAATGTGGATCTTAAATCTTTACTGCCTCTCCTCGGACACAGATATTAGACAGTACCCTGGATAAGTATTTCTTAAGCTTTTTTTTTTTTTCCCTCCACTCTATTGAAGCTCTAGTAAGATTTTTAATGCAATAATCAATATAGGAGGAACATTAACAGAAGGTATCACAGGCACTTTAAAGGCACTTTACAGTCTGCTTCTAGGCATTTGGGTTTTTTCCCTGACTGTACTGCAGACTAGCTCAGGAATAACTGGAGAAGAACCAAGTCCTGGAATCACTGCAGGAAAATGAATTCGAAGCAAAAACATGTTTATAGTCTTGTGTTTCAGCGGTTTCCCCCATCCACTCCTCCCTCAAATGCTAACAGGAAAGGGACAAGTGCTCAATAGCTCTGTTTTTCAGCAGCAGACACTTGCAATGTAGATTGACTTTAGAGAAGCGCAAGTAAGATGGATACAGATATTATCTGAGAAATTCTCTAAGGGCAGCTCCTCAGGAGACAACCTATACCTTGTTTCCTGAATCCACTGATGGAAAGCATTAGCATGCTGAGCAAACTCCTGGCGCAATTTGTCATTTTCTTCCTGCCTTCGCTGTTCCTTCTGCAGCTCCAATTCACGTTCCTGAGAAACAAACAAAAGTAATCTCAGAGAATTAATGTCATTATCTTCACCCTGTAACAAACAGCAAAACTAGAGAGCTGCATTTGTGCTAGAGAGCACAAATCTGAAGCTCAGAGCAAGGCTGAGGACCCACATTGTCTTTGACAGCAAGACAAAATAAAATTACAACACAGAACAATCCTACTGAAGTCTTGAGAATTGAAACTCAACGCAGTAGTAACATTACAGTAAGGATGTTGAACATATCTTACAATTAAGAAACTAGAGATATTTCCATTTGTATGGTTTCTTTTCGATTGCTTTCTCTCCGTTAAGTGCTGAGCTCTTCTACTGATTATCTTGGAGGGAGAACTTTCAGGAAAGATTTGAAACGTCATAAACTACAAAAACTTTCTCTGACTTGCCTTGATTATTTTCTGCAGATTCCTCCAGGTTTCTTCAAGAGCCTCCATAGTAAACCAAGTATATGGGTTGGAGGCTACACGGAAGCTCTTAATCTGTCGATCAAGCTCAGCCAGCTGGTTGAAGTCAGCTTGGGCAGAACTGAGTGAAGAACGGAAAGCATCGTGAGCTTCTCGCAGTGCTTTGATTTCTTCTAGAGAGTTACAGCGCACAGGATCCGTCAGGTCCTCTTCAGCATTCTCAAACCAGCTGTTGAAGGCAGATGCCTTCTTTGCAAAAGTCAGGAATAGATCCTCAACCTTAAAAAAAGAAAGCAATCCAGCTGTTCAGTTATGCAGTAATGCGCTATACGACACGATCTGCAGTTAACAAGCATAAACGATCATTTGCCTTTATTACTCATTTCCTGCAAATATCTCAAAACCTATGAATAATCCCCCCCTCATGATCACTAGCTGTAAATCAGAAAGCTTTATAGGTTGACAGCACTGTAAATTCTCCCCCTCCCACTGAAAGATGACAATTAGATTTTAGTAGCCATGAGGTTTGGGCACTCAACCTTTCTGAAATGCTCCTGGGCCTCCAAGAGTTTCTTTTTCCTGGCAGCAGAGTTAGCAAGCAGCTGATTCCACCGCTTCATCAAAGACGCGTGCCGAGCCTCAATGGCCTTTGACTGGATGTGTTTGGCAGCCAGTAGCTGGTCTTTCAGTGCAGTGATGTTTGCAATTCCCTCCTGCTGGAAAGCCTGAAGTCCAGCATCAAAAGTTTCCTGTAACATTAAAAAAGAACCAACTATTTTAGATTGAAATATATGCAAGATACAGGAACACATGCAAATAAATGCGAAATTCTTGTATATTCCAGAAGCATTCACATGCTTTTTTTCCACCATTTGCAAGACTGAAAAAAGCATGAGCACTAACCTGTTTTGTCAGTAGTGTCTGTACAGAGGAGAGGTCACGTCCATAATCATCTGTCTTCAGACTGTTCTCCTTCTCACCTGGGAAATGAAGCAAATTAAATACAAACATCAGTATTTATTCTTCCCAAATGTTCTCTCTATTTCTAATACGGGAAAGCCTCACGGTCCAATGAAATAATTACCCCCAACAACACAACGTGAAGAACTTTGTGAAGAACTGCTGAGAAATTTGGGTTCATGTCTCCTCATAGGAGACACAGCAAGTGAGAAGCTACCTGAGCATTTCAGCTCCTTCAAAACAGCACACTGTCCCTCAATATAGGACGTACCTATCCATGACTCCACTACGTCTGCTTTCCAGTTGAACTGAAGGAAGGCAGAGTTCTCATCCAACTTGGCCTTCCTCTGAGCTGCTGCCTTCTCCAGATCTGACACTTTGCCTCTGAGGCCCTTCATCTTGGCAGTGATGTTCTCCTCGTGGTGATTGTTCTATGTGACAGGAGGAAAAAAAGTTACACCGTGTGACCTGAAGTCTCCCAAGGCACGTCAGTGACAGAGCATGGAATTCAACTGAAAGACTGTTCATTCTCAATCTACAATGCTGCTCAAAAACAGTTTTAAAAGCAGTTAAGACCAACAGGTCATTTAGCTGCAAAAACTGAGTAAGAATTATCTTCAGATTGCATCTGATTCAGACTGCAAAAACAAGAGATAAACACATAACAAATCAGTCCTGGGAGAAAAGTAAGCCTACTTCAACATGAAAATATTCTAGGTAGCTTTTGAGGGTTTTTCTTTATCAGTTTATATTCACCTTTTTAATGAGATCCTCTCCGTTAGCACAAACATCATTCACTCTGTCTTTGTGTACAGTGAAATCAGTCTCAAAGGCTTCATGCTTTTTCAGCAAGCCCTGCAAACACAACAAGCAGTCACTTTTAAAAATACTTCCTCATTAAGATTAAGAACAAAAAGAAGAAAACAATTTATTGTTGCAAGTCAGCTAACATTACAAGTTTTGATAGAAAAGTTTCTCTTTGCTCATTAACACAACTTGCTTTCCTCCTCTCCATGGAGGAAAGGACCCTAGATATAACTTCTAAAACCACTTTAAGCTAATTTTCTCTCTGTTGTACTTCTTGGAAAACTTCATTCTCCTCAGGAAAAGAGCCTTTCATTCAGAAATAATTTACTTCAGAGTCAAATCTTTTCATACATGCTATTTACAAAGCTTAAAAAAAAAACACACGGCAAATAAAACCAGATAAAGGAAGCTCTCTGAAGCGCTTGAATACTACTACATGTGTAGAGTCCAGGGCTATAAAACAGTAATTTATGCTATAGTTAAAACATACTAAAAGCCTCTGCAGAGCACGTCTTAGGCCTCTTGTTATAGTCCTGCTTCACTTCTGAGTTACTTACAGGTATTTTGAGGGAGATTGCAAACTATTTAACCATCCTGACATACCTGTAGATTTTGCAGTTAGTCCAACTCAACCAGCTGTCTGCCACAAACAAAAGCCATTTGATTTAACCGGAACTACCCATTACAAATCCAGAGGTGCAAATTATGCCAAATTTGTTAGTCATTTCTATAAAAAATGAGCATTTTGAATATTTTTGTAAAGGGAAGTAATGTTTTACAATACATGCTCTCAAAATGAGCAAACAATAATCTCCAAATTGGGAAGAACAATTGAATGATCCATTAAGGTCTAGCCAATAACAGTGTGGTAAAAACTGAGGCAACTACTTCCTCCATACCTGGATAGCAGCAAGTGTGTCCCCATAATCCTCACTAGCTACCAGTGTCATTTTCTCATTAATCCAGGCTTCTTCTTCCTCAACATTTGCTACAAACTGTTGGTACTCCAGAGACTCCTCTAGGCGTTGCCCTCTGTATGGGAAAGCAAAGACAAAATTAGCCATCGTGTTGCTTTACCACTGCTCACTGCTGCTCTACCCCTTTTAGATGTAAGATGTAAAAGCAAATTAGAATGGCAGAGTACCTGGGCACAAAAGTTGAACCTAACGTACACTCATTGACATTTCTTTGGCAGCAGACCGCAATACCACCAGCTCTAGAAATTCCCTAGGCTAGAAGGCCTGTAGTTATCCAAAGACTGCAATGAACCATTTGCTTACAATGGTCAATCCCCACAGTGGGGGTGATTAAGGCCAATTAATTTCAAATCCAGCATTTCCAAGTGAACCAAGAAATGAGCTTATACAGAAACTCGAGTTTTCTGTATAAAGGAACCAGGAACTCTAATAAGGAGCATTATTACACCTGTCATCAATCTGGGTACTACTACATGGTATTACAGACTAACAACCTATATCTAAAAAACCTGAAATTCAATGAATTTGGTTATTACAAGTCCCTAATAACTGGTTTGTGTCTACTGCATTTTACAGAAAGATGGGTCTCACACACCGAGCAGCTGCCAACTGTTTTAACTCTTTCCAGTGATCCACAAACTGAGCCAGTCTCTGCTGTATCTCTTCCTTTCCAATTGTGTTATCATCTGAAAGCTTCTTCCCAGTATCTAGAACACCCTGCAGGGCAGACAAGCACACAGTTGTTAAAGTTGTTAGTCTCTTCTTCTGCACTTTAACTGGATTCCTGCAAACCTGTTATGGGTTTTCTTGTACTGATAAAGCAAGTGAATTTTTAAAACATTTCTTACAGGGCTGCTTTCCTTAACAGATTTTCTTTACCTGTATAGCAGGCTCATGAGCAGCTAATTCTGCTTCTAAGCGCTTGTGTTTTTTCCTGAGGTTCTGCACACCAGTTAGGTCTCTGCCGTAGTCCTCCGAGCTAACCAGCAGTTTCTTCTCTCTAAATTCAAAAGAGAGAAAATGTGAAAGTTTCTTGCACAGGTCAAGCTTCACAGCCAGAGCAGGCATCTTTATATTTACCATGTTCTAGGATGTTCCTCATTCTGATTATTGAGCTTATAGGGCAATACATATTTTACAGGAAAGCAGCAGTGTAAAGCGTCTAAGAAAACTCCTTGTATTTAGAAGCTAACAATGTTTCAAATAACAACATACAGAGACAGAAGGTAGTGAGGGGGGGCGGGGGGGGGAAAAACTTGAATTTTTTGTTAGGAGTTCTCTCAAAAAGACTGGAGTCAAATTTCAGTTAACCTCTCCAGAGTTAAAAAAAACTGTGCGTTGTTTCAGTAAAGAACTTTTATTATTGGGGCCTAGCCAAAGAAAACTGTAGATAAAAAGTCCACACCCAGGGTAGTGCTGCAGCCCTTTCTGAATATCATTTTGCCTGACTGGGAGGCAAAGACGATTTCTTGTGCAGGCACATACTTGTGGAAAAGCAAGCTATAAAACCATACTAAGACTACAAATGTTGTTGGCAAGCTGACAAACAAGCATGTGCCCTTATGCCACCACCCAGAACTTCCAAAATACACACTTGATCCAGGACTCCTCATCATCCATATCACGGAAAAACTGATGCAAACGGTGGGACTCGTTCAGCTTTGCACGGCGAGCAGCTGCCATACTCTTGATCCTCTGAAAGCGCCCGTTAATTGTGTCCCGTTTGTCCTTCACTTGGGAAGTATCGAAAGCGCTGCTTGTCATCAAGCTATCAGCTTGACTGTTCAGGTCTTTCAGACGATCCTAGAAACACAGGTGAAGAGGCACGTGAACAACATGGATCTCATTTCTCTGCCATCTCAGTACAGAAATAAAAAGCTGGCTGCTGGGCAGAGTCCCAGTTTGTATGAGGAAAACATGTTTCAACAGGTATATGAATGCAGCACAGATTGAAGCAGTGTCTGTAGAATTTGCTGATTACTATGATTTATCTTTCAAAATTAAGAAAGATTGCAATACCTCATGAGCAGATATATCAGCTTCCAGTAATTGGTGCTTCTTCAGAAGGTTATTAACAGAAGCCAAGTCCTTCCCATAGTCCTCAGATGCCAACAGAGCCTCCACCTGGAAGAGAAGGGCAAAAAGAATGTGTTGCAGTGAGTCATTTGCTGCATCTTCACCAAAACTTCAGATATAAGGCCTTTACAATTATGCAAGTTATTTATCTTCTCAATTTTTGACAACGAACAACTGCTGCATCACCCATTTCATAAGATACTTTATTACATAAGCAATATTAAAAATCCACAAATATTTTAGACTTTTTAGAATTTAATAATAAATGCATTTTCCAGCCAAAACCTAGACTTGCTTAAAGGCATACTGTATTATAGGAAAGCTAATATAAACAAAGGGAAGCTAGAATTAAAAAAAAATCTCATAAACAAATAACCACAGTATCAGTCAGTTTACCTCTGAAAGCCAGAAATCAAAATCCTTGATTCCAGTATTGAAATTCTGTTGTTTGTTAGCTTCTTTGAGCTTCTGACTCTTCTCTGCTGATTTCTGCACCAGGAATTCCCACTGATCAGCTAGGGCAGCTAGGCGTGCCTGTTACAAAAGAGAAAATAAAAATTTGTAAAAAACGAAATAGAAGTTCTAATAAATGCAATGCCAGAACAAGATAAAAAATTTCAACACGCCACAAAATTTGGCTTCTGTTTCCAGGAATGCAAATTGTACAGCCACTATTTCATACTGCCTCACTAGTTCAGTTTGATTTTTAGATCATTGAGTGCAGGATCAGGAAACTTCTCTCACTCTTAGGAATAAAACAAAATGATCATCCTAATTTTTACTGTATTTTTCCCCCCCCTCCCCCATAGGGAAAAGCTCCCAACTATCCAATCAGTTAAATAAAAGCTTTAACTCAGTAAGTCTTTTAAGAGCTGTTGTATCTACCTTCACAGCATCCTCACTGCCAGCACATGCTCCTCTTTCAATGAGAGAGTTCCCCATATCAATGACGCCGCGGATCCGATCGGCGTTGGCGTGGAGCTCGGCTTCAAAGGCTTGATGTTTCTGATGTTTGCTCTGAATAGGACAAAACAAAACTCTTCAGACACTGCACAAAGGGCTCCTAAGTTGTTCTCATAGGCTGACAAGAGGGCACAACAATTGTTTATGGACACACGATTGTGTATAGTCTAGCCTATCTAAGAATACTTATTCTCTTTAAAAATACTTATTTGCTCACTCAAATAACAACATCTATGTAATCATCAGGCTTCAACCTAACAAAATTGTTAGCATGCTGATATTTATAACTTAGACAAGATCCCCTGCATTTTACATGTGCCTACAAAACACTCCTAGGATTAATTTAGGCTTTATTCGAGTAAAGATTTCTCACTTACTTTGCTATCTCCTCTAGAAAGCAGCAATTACATAGACACCTAGACAGAAGCACAGTGGATTACGCTTTCTACTCTTACTAATTTTACAACTTTTTACTTCCCTTCCTCATCAAGGAGAAATCACTGCTTCATCTAGTTCCTTTCTGCACAGTTTTGATATTGGCCAAAATCATGTGTGACCACATATGTTGAAATCTTGAATTATCGGTAAAAAAGCACTGTAAAAAAATAACTTTCAACTATTTGGTGAAAACTTTCTCTGCTGAGCTGAGAGCACCATGAGAACAAGAGGAGCCTCGGTATGGCAAGAAGTATACAATTCTCTGTCACATATACACAGGTCCATCCACCCACCAGAAGATAACAAGGGCACATAAATGACAAGACAGAATTTACAAGTATTAACTGGAAATGCTAGTAACATTAGACATGGGTATACAATGCCCTGAGAAAATGGAATGAAAGGAAATGTTAGAATAAAAATAAAAGATGGAAAATACTATATAGCACTGGTATGAGAAATTCTGCATGAACTGCTTTATCTTGGAAATGTTGAAATTATGATCACACATCCTCACAAGCTAGTTTTAACAGCATGTAAAATTAAATGAAAAAACAACGCAAAGCTGTGAATTGCATATCTCCACATAAACACTATTGCAACAAACCAAACAACTTTTTCTTTCAAATATAAATTATTCAAATTTTTCTAAAAAAAATAAAAGCATCACAGCCTAAAGTGATTAACACAGTGCTGCTCTCCTTCCTTTCTCTAGGTTGCTTCCTCCCCTATTGTCTTTGTTCCATCTTCTCCTTCCAAATATCCTCATTTTAATCTAACACCTTTATTGAATCCTTCACCTGCAGCAATTTAAATTTTATGAACACAAGCTGATAGACATCGCATGTCATCCTCCAAAACACAACTCCTCCAAAAAAGGAGGATGACAGATCCAATTGCCAAACTTCTGAAACAGGAGGACAGCACCATTTTTTCTAAGGACTAGCTGCTTAAAAAACACATTAACTAATCATCTAATGCACCACACATTAAACAGATCATGCAGAACACCTGCAAAACAAACATGTAAATAAACAATGCTGAAGAGGAATTAACAAAAAAAGCCACATCCATAACATGAAGATCAATAGTTATACCTGGATGAACATCAACAACTATTAGCAAACAAAGAGATTGGATGAACTGATGGATGGAGCAACAGATTGCAACCAGACCTTGTGCTCACACATAAGCTATACGAAAGAAAAAAAATCACATACCAGGGCTAGTCCAAACTACAAAACTTACCAGCAGTTTGGAAAGCTATAAAACAGATTAAGAAAAGTAATTGTTCAGTGCATTCATACTACTTCATAAGCCAGTATTAAAACATACAAGGTAACGTAAATAGTTATTTTTTAATACTAAAAAAAAAAAAAAAAAAAAAAAAAAAAAAAAAAAGGAATCAGACTTCACATTTTAGTACATAAGACAGAGATGAAACCTGGGAACTTGATTTCCTTATTTTATTACCTAAATGCTAGGAAAAAAGACAATACCTCCTCAGATCTTTCTTTAGAAAGCTTGCTGCTGTGCATACTACATAGGTTTTTAATGGTATATATGAATAATTGACTAGCGAGTTCTATTTTGGACCTTCTTTCATGCATAATGGAACTTGTTTTCTCCTGGTAGAAGGGAGACTGTGCCCAACATGATGCATTACTTATCATGGAACAAGAATTTTGAGCACATCCTCTGAGCATATCCTTTCAAAACTGTTGCTTTGTAGAATTAAACAAGGTTTTTGCTCTGATTTTTGAGCCAAAAAACACATTCACCTGGATATTTGTGGGATCCTTATATGACTCATCACTCGCAGTTTGGAGCTTTTCACTGATCCAAGCTTCTATTTCATCCACATCACGACTGAACTGTTGGAGAGTCTGAGATTCTCCCAGCTTAGATCTCTTTTCAATCATTTGAGCTTTCAGACGAAGCCACCTGTACACAAGGAAACATATAACATGAAAAACTAAGACTGAACATGGCATCAAAATGATGTCAAAGAACACCCTTTTTCAGTCAGCATCTACATCTCATCTAACACAGCGATCAGTTTACTGACCTGTCCAGAACCTCATTGCGTCTGCTGGCAATGACTCCTTTCGCATAATGATCAGCAGAAATCAGCTGGTCAGCAAAAGACTGCAAGACAGCAATTTTCTCTTCCTATTTAAAACAGAAGCCATTAAACAGAATTAGAATTGTATTACCTTAAACAAAACCAAGTGACAATCAGGGTCAGAAATGGAACAAGACACTTTTTTATTTTAGTGAATAAATGATATTGTAAATGTATTTGAGTTTGTAAAGGAAGAGCAACTTAGGAGAAAAGTATCTTCTGGACTTCAAGCTAAAACAGTATGACCTTTCAATAAAAGCAGACATTTTTCTTCTAGGAAAAACTGAAAATATAACTAAACTTTCTGTTGCAAATAAAAATACTTTTTTAAAAAAAATCCACCTTTAAGTAATAAGTGATTTACACAAACACTTGTCATTATGTTTACAAGATAACTACAGGCAATGAAATACATTAATACATCTGTATCTGCATTAGCCACTTAGAAATGGCTGTAGATCCCAAATGCCTAAGTATTTGGAACCAGAGAGTCGCACAATTGCAGAAGTGCCAGCAAGCATTTCTGTTGTTAATAACCTACATAAGAAAAACAGAACTATTTTCCCCTCACTTTATCTAGGCTCCTCACCTGGACATTGATTGCTTTATCAAAATCTTCATGTTTCTTGATGAGTGCCTCCACGCTGTCTAAGGAGTCTCCTTTGTCTTCTGTATTGAGGAAAGCCTCTCGGGCAGCCATCCAATTTTCAGCCTGTTCACAATCCCGATGAAACAGCTAAGGAGAAAAATAAATCCCTAGTGTGAGACAGGCCATGAGCCATCACTACGAAACAGAAAACTTCTTTATGAAAGGAGAAATTATTTTTCTTTTTTAAAATGCAGCCAAATACCTGTAATTCTAGACACTGGTCTAGCATCATTCTGCGCTGGACCCAGGCCTTTTCTAGATCTGTCCGTTCTTGATCTAAAATATCCAGTTTCTCCTTGATCTCTGCGCTAGCATAGTGTCCATGAGCCAGAAGCTGTTGCCCAAACTGTTCAAATGCCTGGAAAGTGCCAGCCCTAGCATCTATTTCAGTGCGGTGTTCCTGCAAGAGACAGAATTGGTCTATTTTTGGAACTGTAAATGCAAAGTCTCAGAAAAAGCAGCATGTGTTGATGTTTTTATAGATGTTTATAAACATTTATGATCTTTCACACACCTGGTGCCTTTCCAGTAAGGCCTCAGCTCCAGTCACATCCTTTGCAAGCTCATCTGAGGACACCAGGCTCCGGATTCCATTGATCCAAGACATAAGGTCCCTGTAAACACACAGTAATAGAGTTTTTTATTATTATTATTTTCCCTCCACTGAAGTAATCCAGAATAGGAAAAGCAGTTTCTTTTCCAACTCTCTCCAGAAACATTCCTGTAGTACAATAAGCCATACACACTTCACTAATAATATACATGAGAGATGGATTATGGGGAAAAGGGGAAGGTCTCTACCTGAAATCACTGAGGAAACGCTGCAGGTCATGAGAATCTCCAAGCTTCTCTTTGCGCTGATCAGCGCGTTTGCCCAGACTGTTCCAAGCCTGGTTCAACTCAGTACATTTTTCTTGGAGATCTTCAGCAGATTCTGGATGTGACTGGATCAGACGCTGGGCAGTTTCACCAAGAGAATTCACCTAAAATTAGAGAAAGCGGAATAAACACAATGAAGACAAAAACAAACAAACAAAAACCAACACTGAAGAATTTCTTCAAGAAAAGCTGCTCTTGGTTTTGTCTCCCTCTCCATCTCACCTTATCTCCAAGAGCTGCCAAGTCTCTCTCAAAGCCTTCATGTTTGCGCTGCAGAGCCTGCACACTGGCCAAGTCATGTCCATAATTGTCTGTATTTAATGCTTGATTTTTCTCCTCGATCCATTCTTTTGTTTCATCAGCATCTCTGATTTGAGTGAAGGGAAGGTGAAAGGAGAATTAAAATGAAGGCCATCCTAGAATCTTTGTTATCTATCAAGTCACCTAATTCCAGAAAAGTTCAAGTATTTGACAGCTCCATTAAACTGATTTTCCACAGATTTCTTTTTTTAATTAAGACCAAATACAATATCAACAGCCCACCTGTGGAATCTCTGGACTTCATGAGCACTGCCCAGCAGCTGACTCCGTTCCTCTGCTAACTGCTGCAGAGATCTCCAGCGCTCATTCAATTCCTGCACAAAAAGAATCACTGGTAGTGAGAGTAGTTTTCTAGCTTAATTCCACAAGAACACACAAATTCAAGTAGTCTAGCAAAACAAAAGCTTTGTAAGGCTTTCTCCCGGGAGGGAAAATCAAATTAGTAATATCTTAAGAGGCAAATGTTGTATTTCAAAAATTCTTTCTACAAGTTCATCCAGAAGGATTTACATGAGGGACTGAGAGACAAAGAACACGGAAAGGGAAGGTAAAACAAAGCTTAACTTTTAAATCAGTCTCAAAAGCTGTTTCATTACCTTGATGGAATTAAAGGTTGCCACGGTGTGTACCATCATACGTGCAGACTACAAAAAGAGAGAAATAATAAAAAATGTAGCATTAAAAGTCATATCCTACTGATGAGAGTCAAAAGTCACATTAAAATGCCTTAAAAAAACATGACTTGACCTAGATCAACTTTATAGAATATATAAAAAACATACAAACAACAACAAAAAAACACTCTAGATTATGAAAACTTGAATTCTAAATACCCCTTAAAAACCGTTACTTTACAAGTAACTAAAAATAATTATCTGTAATACCTAAAGGATAACAGATCAGAGTATAAATTCTGAGTAATTTACATGCAAATATTAGCTTTTTAGTGCAAACTGAAACAAGCAACATTTGCCTTAATGAGGACAGAAAATTAAAAATTAAATACAATATTTGATAAGGTGATTAAATCAGTCCCACAGAGAATTAATTGCCCAAATTGTTCAACTTCTGGCATAGTTTCAGCAAAATCAGCTAAATTGTTAATTCAAGTATTTCCAGAGCACAAGATGACATTCAATATTGCTGAAGGCTCATTAGAAAGGTAATAACCAATTTCCTCCGATGTGCAATGTCCTTTTCTGAAAGAGATGAACTCCTTGCAAAATTCATCCCTTTGCAGACAGGCACAGATAAGAACTTAGTGTGCTAAGTTACTACAAGACAACCATTCAACGTACGTATTTATCTATGTACAGATTTATTAAAAAATTAAAAAAGCTACAGAAGTCTTGTTGACAGGGACACATTTTCTACAATGCTGTCAAACCAGAACCTGTTCAGATGATTTTCCAATACAGGCACTTTTTAAAAGATGTACAAGCAGTTTTAAGTCTAAGAAGGGGGGTATAAGGCATGACACATGGGAATAAAATTTTATAGAGGAAAACGCATGTTGGGTAATGTCAGAAATATTCAAAATATCTTCACGTATTGGTGGGTAACAGCTATTCCACCATAAATCACTAATGGGCAGATAAAATTTTCCTCTACTCTTATAGCAGATGAACTAGATACGAATAATGGTAGACAAAGATATTGCTCTACATACAGCATATTCCTTATTAAAGGAATATTGATTAAGAATGGCTTTGACTTTCAGGAATACAAACATTTACTTTTGGTGACTAGATAAAAAAAAGAATGAATGCCAAGTAAATGAGGAAGATTCTATATCCAGTGGTCACTGTAAGAGTTAAAAACATTGGTATAAAAATTGCAGTTAGTCTTAACAGTAAAGCCTCTAGGCAAAAAAGAGTGAACTTGCAGAGTTTTTTGAGTCTTTTTTTTTTTTTTTAAATTACCCATCATCCTTGTAACTATGCCTAAAAATAAAGATTTCACATAAAAGTCACTATAGGTTCTGCAATACGCTTGTTGAAGTAAACGAAGTGAAATGAAATTCTCTAACCCTAAATCACAATCAATTCAAATGCTTGCAAAGACTAGGGATACCACTGACACCACTCTGTCTTAAGGGCAGGAGGAAGGCACATGAGGAAGATCATGATGTGTTGTAGTTCTTGTTTTTTTTTTTCCTGTTTGACATGCCACTAAATAATGACACTTACCTTCCAAGGCGAGGCTGTCTTAGAATCAGTTTCGTCCTGTTTGAAAATGTGAACACACAACTTTAAACGCATGAAGAAAATAAGCGAAATCTAAAACTTTCAGAATACGTTAAAAATCCTTGAGATAGTTCTCCACGTTCACTCCTTGATACCATGCATCAATTGTTACTCATTTTGAGTTATCTTGCTCTCTATTGGTTTGTGATGGGGAGGAAAGAAGAGGAGGAGGAAATAAATGGATCAAAGATAATCCCTTCTTATCCATTCAAAGTCATTATCTAGAATGAGATCCTTCATGAAAATTAATTACAATTACAGCTGAACTTTTACCTCATATATCTCATATAGTTAAAACTGCCACACACTCTCAGAAATAAACACTTACCCTAGGCATCATACCATAGACTTCCTACAAAGGAAAAACAGCAGCAATTAGTTACTTTCCATAAAATAACTAGAAAATTGTTACTATTTTTAAGAAAGGGAAGATATCAAAAGATATGTGGTCAATTCAAATTGTAAATTTGTGATGGCCACACTACAAAGGGCATTAAGTGTCTTGCTAGAATAACAGCCATATTAGACTAGAGAGCTATTATCTTGAGTCTTGCAGTAACTCTAGCTGCACAAGGGGAAAACCACAGAAAAGACAGCAAAGAAATGAAGAAATTATTTTACTTCTCAACAGCATTAGATGAAGTCAAAAAGAAAAGCAGACCTGTTGCTGTACTGCTTGCACTTCATCTGCCATCAACCCTTCTGATTCCAGATCATTTGCAACCTTGTTTATGTCCTTCAGACGCGATTCATTAGCTTTTAAATCCTACACAGAACATCAAAATAGCACAAAATTCATGTTCACGTAAGCAAAGCATGTGGATCAAGTTTACACAAGTAGAGATGCAAAAAGCACCCAATCTGTGAAGAAAAGGAATTTCCCCACTTGATCCTTACAGTTACCAGTGGGCAAACAACATATAAGAACCTATTCTGAGAAATCCTAGCTGTCAGTCGGTATGATGTCAGCAGCAGATTAAAGAAATCCACTATCAGTTTTCCATACAGGAAATTAACTGATAATCACCAATGGAATTCATCTGAAAACTGTCAGAGATAACAGCATTATCAAGATGAAGGTTAAAAGCTTTCACCAATGTTGCTGGATAAAGAAGCTAAAAGGATAGTTACTAGAAGCTAAAACACTTAAAACAACTTCCAGTTCTGCTTCATAGCTATTTGGATGCATTTAAGAATATTAATAACATTAATTTTAAAAAACAATAGTGAGGAACTGCATTTAGATTTTAAGGTTTATGTTAATCCACTGGCTTAAAACAAAAAAGGTATCCTCTTCTCACCTACAATATTAGGTTGGTTTAAATTGTTTGTCAGCTAACCAAGCTGCAAATGTAATAATGTCCATTGAATTATCAAATCACTGCCTTTTCAAATGCATAAGGTCAAATGTTTTTGCATTTCAATATGCAGTATTTTAATGAAGTGGACAGCACAGATACATCTGCCTCAGCAATTCTTTCTTGTGCACAGAATAAACAAAGACTGCACATGTTGGGAAGAAGAAAAAAGGAACCAACTCCTAAAGACAACCAGCACTTTGAAGCAGACCATTACTATTCCACATCTTACAAAACACTACAGATGAGAATTTAAACACACACTTTCCTTTCAACAAAAGGAAAGAGGGAAGAGCTTAAATGGAGGTCATGATTTGAACAGGAAGAAACTACTGCAAAGGATGTCAGGTTCTATATTTAAGTGTTATAGAAAGAGCTGTGGTTCTCTGGGAGCTGGGAAGCATTCAGCAACCTGGAAACTGTAACCAAACTGAAGATACCTTGAAACGTGGGTTCTTCTCCCTGCTCACACAGACCAGAATAAATATAATAGGTTAATCTCCTTCAGAAATATGTTTCAAGTATACTCAATGATGGAAGAATTATCATAGGCACATAATCAAGCAGTCAGAGGGGAAAGACATAAAACCAAGCCAGATTATACAGCATTACAACATACCTTCTGAAAATCATCAAATTTCTTCTGCAGCACCTCCACTTGCTCCAGATCAGCACCAACTTCCTCATTTGTGAGTGCAGCTTCCTTCTCATTGATCCATTGTTGAAGTTCGTTAGCCTCACGGAAAAGCATAAACTTTTTGCAGCTTTTTTCTAGCATGCCTTTACGTTTTTCTCCCAGCTCAAGAAGAGAATGATACCTGGAACAAGCAGAAAAGGAAGATGGAGGACAGTCAGATTTATATGAGCAGGGTCACAGTAATTAAACATAAACTTTGGTAGCACCAAAGACGTGGGAAATTCCTGCAATTCTACACACTGTTCTACAGAATCTTCTATTTGTATGTGATTAGGTAAATGTAAAACTGTATATGTTTCCCTCTCTATGGATAAGTACACCAAAACAAGATCTTCCAAATGAAAGGCTTCCAGTGGGCAAGGGCAAAACCTAAACCACAATTTATTTCAGGGCAATCTCTTAAACTACAGCAGCACTGCCCTGCACAGATGAATCCATAAAGCATAAGGTACACAAGGGAAAGATCTTACTACAGGAAAACACTTTCTCAACACATCAAGTCTGCCATGAGATTATCAGCTCCTAGGTTTATAGCTATGGGACACAAAATACTCACTCAGTCATTACTGAGGGCAAAATCTGCTGAATACTTTTCTGAGGTGATACTTCTTTGATAACACAAATACCAAATGTGTGGGAAATTCACCTACTTAGCTTTACTTGTACTGTTTTTCTGTCTGTGGAATTCCCAACATCATCAGCGAAATTACTCCTTGTTTATATTAAGATAAATATGAAGTAAAACCTTCAAAATTTGTCTGAACTGACAAACTGGCCTTGAAAGAGCAACACAAAAGCATAACTGTGTCCCTGTTTTAGAAAGCACAGGACTAAAGTCTCCTGTTTGATTACTTGCTATTAAGGAGACACAGACGATCCTACAAGACCACTCCCAAGCTATTAAGTCAACAGAAGTGTTGCAGTCATTATTGATATTAAATTACAAACCTCACTAGCATTACCAGCATAATGCCCATTTTTGAAGAACCCGCTCTCAAGAAAAGCCACCCTTAACACCCATTATCACCCTATGTTAAGTGTTCTGTAAGGTGAGACACTCTGGCTGCACTTAGATGCTTTTTACATACTGAATCACTGTGGGCTGATCTAGTACAGTGATGAACAGCAGCAATTAATCGTCTTTAAATAAAGTCATGAAGATGTGCACTTCAATGTTATTAAATCAGTTAATAGACACATTGCTGAGACACCTGCAAGAGCCTCAAATGGGAAGAGGGCAGCATGGAGTGTTTTCACCTGTCATCCTGGAGCACACAGGTGGTTAGGGAGCAGTTACACCTCCCAACGAGGACAGGCAGCATTTTCCTGCCTCCTCCACCTCTACCTCAGAGGTGAGAGTCTGTTGAAGAAAAAGCCTTTATGCTTTGGGCAGAAGTGTTTGTACAGGAAACGGATAATCTGCTCTAGGTGTTTCCATGAAGTAGTCTTTATGGTTTCCTTTCTACCCTGATTTTGAATCAAAATCAAATAGAAAGGAACTAAGAATCTTTCCCTACTGGGTTTGAATGGAAGCATTCTGCTCTGACCTGAATGAGCTATTGTATGCAGGAACACACTAAATTTAAAGTCTAGCTAACTGCAGAAGTTCAGCATACAATTTTAGGGCTTATGTACTTATAAAGCTCATAGAGGATCTTGGGCCAAATCCCTTTACAAGCAGATCTTCTCTCAAACTTCCTTTGCAACAATTCACAATGCTCTCACTTTGGTTTCCCAAGAAATGCCCTCTATGAAAAGGCAGTGAGGTAGACCCAGGGAACACTATTCCTTTGGATTGGCCGTCAACTTCCAAGAACACAATGCAAAGCTGATATTTTTTTCCAGCAGATTCAAACACGAGGTTTTAAAATTAAGTTAATGTTATAATAACAAAAAATCGTCCTCTACATATAATGATCTTGAACACTCAGCATAAATGTTATTTTAACTATGAAAACACCACCTTTTCCAAAATATAAAGCACTCATACGCAATATGCTATCCACAGCGAGAGAAGGGGTGTGTGTGCATGAAAAATATGTATTTTTTTAATCTGGACCCAAAAAACACAAGATATGCACTAACAAAACCCTATATAAATATGACAAAAGTGCTATTTGGTAAGCAAAATCAGTATAATGGAAAACACCATCATCACCACTTCAGCAATGCAAAAGTGACCAACAAGATAAGCAGCTGGCTGGATGACTGACTGTAAAGAACACATGAAACACATACCAGGGTACTGATCTAAACTGAAATAGGTGACACTGCAGAAATTGCTTCCTTCATGTCTCTTTGAAGCAGCTTTCGCAAAGAAAGAAACAAAGGGAGAATGAACAGGGACAGTATGGAGACAGCATGGTTTAGAAAGGGCTAATCCTACTCACAGTTCTTCGACCTGTTTCATACGCAGAGATACACTGCCGACTTCCTTAGTTATGAGAGTCCTGCACAGACAGAGGGAGCACAGCAAATGCATGCAAAAAATTAGTCAGATTAACAAAAATAATGAAAGCAGCAGCTCCATCCATGGGTTGTCTATGGTAGATGGTTAAGAGTTCACATTTAAATGGAGAAAATTAGATGTCATTCAAAAGCAAACACAGCAAATCAGACCAGGAGTGCAAATCACACAAGGAAACCTCATTAGTACAGTTGAACTCTCTCTATAAGGTCTTCTCATTTCCTGATCCTTGTGCCATTTAATTTAAAACCCGAAAGGCAGGGCTCTTTGGCTCCAAAATAAGGAGCTCCATAAGTTGCACATTATTAAAATCCTGAACCATGTGTCACAATTATTCAGTCTATTTTCCTTTCACTGGCATTAGCTATTTTATTAAATTATTTAAAAAAAAAAAGGAAAAAAAACAGAGCTAGAGTAAGAAATCATTGTGTGTCATTGGAATAACTGGCAACTCAAAACAATTGAGAGGGAAAAAAATTCTCAAGTAGTGACAGCAAAACTGTGAAAACAGATGGGAGTATACACAGACCTTTTAGCTTTAGCTTTCAAGTGGCTTGATAAGATGAGCCTGTAGCCCACATCTATCGCCTACAGCCCCCACTCAAACTAATCTACAATTACCATGTGTTCTAGGTTACTAGCAAGCAGTCATGCAGCTTTTTCCATTTGCAACAGCAAATTCCTCCTCTCTCTCTCTTTTTTTTTTCTTTTAAATAAAAAAGAAGGGTGAGGAAACTGGTTTTAACCCATACAATGGCAGCAAATAACATCCAAAAAGTATAAGCTAGTGCCAAAACAGCCAAAGGTCTTAGGCAGAGGACCTGCAGAGGCAGCCCTATATAGGGAGGGTACTGTACTTTGTGTAACCAAATTTAAGAGCACGTTTCAAAACAGATCACACTGTAAGAAGTGATGGCTACAAATACAAGAGCTGCTTAGGACAGATATAACTCACAAACGAGCTTAAGTTGTTAGGTACAACAACAAAAAGAACACACAAAATATTGAAGTCAGACAGTAAGTTGAGCTCAAGTGTCATGAATTTTACAGTTAAAAATGGGAGAAGCAACAGGAACACCTAGAATAAAAAGACTCAAAAGACTCAATAAGGTGTCTCTGATGAAGGAGCCCCCAGTTTTGCTCCATTTAATTCCTCTCTAGCATAAGATACTTCAACCTAAGCTTCTGGCGTATGTGAAAGGCAAAGGCTAAGCCAGCAAGTGCTGGGTGGTTCTCAGTCTCATCAGTTATATCTTACTGGTTGTCAATTTGCTCCTGTCGTAGTGCTATGCTGCCTTGCTCTTCCAGGAGATTCTCTCGGGATGCAGATTGAGCAGGATCTAATTTTTTCACATAGGCAGCTGGTACAAAGCCCTGCCGGTCATTAACTTCAACCTTCCACCAGTCCTGAACAAAAAGAAAAATGTGACAAGTATTAGGCAAGCATAAAGCAGGGTCTGCAACTAAAAGCTGCGAAATTAACAGCTTCTATTAACACAGGGAAAACAATGTTATTAACCTGTACAAAAAGAGAAAACTTATTTCAGACTAACTGCGTTCTGAAGAATCTAGGTCTTCCTCCCATTTCTTCCCTGTTTTTCATCAAAAAATCCTCAACAGCACATAAAGAAGTTCTCACAGACACGTGCCGTATGGCATATGAAAACAATGTTTTTATCCAACTTAGTAAAGCTGGCACCTAAAAAGCAGTCACGAGAATGCGCTGAAGAGTGATACCAAAGTGCAGAATGGGGACTAAACATGCAAACGCTTTCACTTCTTTGATTGTTTTTGTTTAAAAACACTACTCAGCCAAGCAGCAAAAGCAGCTCAGAAAACCAAAAGGTAAGAACATACCTTGTTAGTGCTGTTCAGAAGGGTCAGGATATCTCCCTTTTTCATAGTCACCTCCCGAGGACTCTTCTCCTGGTAATCATAAAGGGCCAGGACAAGCTCTTTTCCAGTTTCATCATCTGTGGGAGCAACTTGTTGCTAAGACACGAGCAGAAGAAAAATGAGTTAAATTCTGTACCTTCTGCATGTTCACCATAATTAATGAAATTGTCCTAAAAAATATCATAGCACTAGTTAAAATTTTAATACTTTAAAATGATTTTTGTTGAAATTATGCAAGACAGGCTTGTCAGACACAGTTTGGACTTATACCTTGAAAATCATCACATATTGCATTTTCCCAGATGCAACATCGCTGCCAGCTATGAGCATGGAAAAAAAAAATAGACCACTAACTTAGTTATGGCAAATAAAGTACAATCTGCAGTAAGTTCTAAATGACAACTGTTATTAAGCTTTTACTTTACCTTTTGCTGACCTAAGAATTTTAGCAACGTGATTAGCATCTTTCCTTACCCTGCATGACTGGGCCTGCTCCCTTAGTGCCTGTATACTACTGCCATAAGCAGAAAGATCAGACATCAAAGCTTCATGTTTCTTCAGAAGAGCCTGAAACCAAATGATAAAAACATGTACACCTAGTCACTCTTTTTTTTTTTTTTTAAATGCTATTTGGCTTTAAAATGTGTTTTTTAGCCTCACACATGGGGAATGTGGGTTCTTCAAAGCTGCCAGTCTTGTGACTCCCATGAGAATAACTACTACTATTTATTCACAGGCTAGATAGTGGTCCTAACGCTCCTGGTGCCCTTCTTCCACCTTATCTCAGAAACATTCTTTTGCTCTGACCAGGGCTACAACATAGCATCCTGGAAATAGCAGAAGGTTGAAATCATGCCTTTAAACTGCACTTACTTTCAATGCAATTGTCAGTCTGCAGCTTCTGGAATGTAGCGTTTGGCCACAGAATAATACCAGTAAAATCACTTTTAGATTAAATAAAAAGACTTGCAGATCCAGTGGATTACTGAAAACTGGATTCAATGAACTGCATGATCACATTAACAATTTACTGGTTTTAATATCATGACATTTTATGAAAATCCTATAAACCAGTGCACACAAATACAAATTGGTTTAATGTACTGAGCAGCACAACATGATGCACAACAGCAAGTAAGGTAGAAAAGAGCTATCATCTTTTGATCCCAAGCCCAAGTTCAGCTTGAAGCAAGAACCTTTTTCATAGGAGTCTCAACATCAGCACAGCAAAAAGTTCACACACACTCTCCATGCCCCAAACCAACAGTGCTACACACCTCAGCAGAGTCTTCATCCTTCCCATAATCTGTGCTGCCTACTATGGGCTCTTTTTCCCTCATCCAGGATTCAGCCTCATTAGCATCAGCAAAGTACTGCTGAGCTTGTAGGGAATCCTCTAGGTCTTGCCGACGTTGTGATGCCTTAGCTTTCAGAGAGTCCCATTTTTGGTTTAGTTCATGCAGTTTGGCTTTCACATCCTCAGCAGCAAAGTGTCCTAGGTAAGAGAAAGGCAAAAAGAAAGGGCCCTGAAGAACTAAAAAGATATGAATAATACAGTCAAAAATGTTACTTGCTCTTCTCAAAAGTGACAGAAATTAGACCTCTGTGAACCTATCCAGCTATTCTGACTAGAGTAATGAAAGCAAAATTCATCTTGTCCTTTTGGCACAGGCTAGAAAACACTTCACCTGTCAATCAAACTGTACTAGGAATACTTGAATCGTTAAGAACAAAACAAGCTACATTGTAGCATTTCTTCTTAATTGCAAAGCAGGAAGTCATCTCTTTAGAGAAGCAGAGTTTCTACAGCAAACAATATTATTTCAGACACGCATTCTGAATCCTGTAAGTTAAGAATGCTGAGTTAGAAATAAAGATACACACTTATGTTACAACACGATTGGCTCTTACTGCCTTTGGGCAGGATTATTTCTCACATTATGATTGTGTATTACACATGCAAGCCTTTAAAAATGCATTTCTCCAAACCAGAGGTCAAATATCATAGACATAAAAAGATCCTGAATACAGGACTCTTAGAAGTCCAGATAAACATCACTGCTTGTTTTTATTTGTCAGAGGTCAGAGAACAAAGCACAGTACAAAGAAATTTGCATTTCTGAAGGGGAAAGAATTAAAATACTGAGACATACCCTCTTCCACCATTGCATTTCCCTTCTGGGTGACGGCTTTAATGCGGGGCTCATGGCCTGCAATTTCTGCCTGCAAAGCCTGATGCTTCTTTAGCAGATTCTGGACACCAATTAAGTCCTTGCCTGAAAGACACAAGACAGTTATTCAGCTAATTCAGATTCATTAGACTAAACAAAGAAATTAAGGAAGCTGTAACCACTGGTAGACTAACTTGCATAAAAGTGTTATCACAATCCAGACGGAGCATTATGAAAACCAAGTTACCCACCAGAACTGCACAAGTAACTTAACAGGAAAAGAACCATGGCTAACAACAAGTAAGCAGCAGTGTCTGGCATTACTTACAGTAAATGTTCCAGAAATTTCAGGGGAATATCTTATAAATGGGCAAGGTATAATGGAGTAATTCCATCATCTAAATCCTGTGGATGTCAGGATGGACCAACCTCGGTTTGTTGAGGCTGCAATAGGTTCTTTTTCCCTAATCCAGGTCTCTTCATCCTCGATATCACGGAAAAGCTGCTGCAGGCGAAGAGAATCTGCAAGTTTCTGCTTGCGAGCCACCATAGGATCCTTCAGAGCTTCATAACGGGCTACTAGAGCTTCTTGTTTCTTCTTGATATTGTCAGCATCAAAGTGCCCAGCATCTTGGAACTGGCGTGCCTGGATGCTAATGCCATCTATACGGTCCTAAAATCAATTCAGCAATTTTACATTAGGTCAGAATCACTACAACATTCTAAGGCTTTTATTATCCTTCCTATGTTCAGGGACTGAAAACTTTCTGTCTGAATTTTCAGGTCTTGGAGAGAATACATTATATTGTGACAGACGAAGAGAATCTCAGCCGCATATTGTCAGGGTGATAATTTCAAGCAGTAATTATGTCCTGGATAATATACAACAGATTACATAAACACAGTT